>CM075432.1:10921029-11238290 GCA_037832385.1 Rhizophora apiculata
CTTGATTAGCTTTCCTTATAGGTAATGAATGGTATAATTCTTGAACAATGTGATAATCTCTTCATTTTATGATAACAAGGATGTCTATATTCATTATATTCAATGCAAAAAAAATGTTCATAAAACTTTGATACTCTAAACCTATTGAAATCCTTCAAAGGTTAGATAGATCTTCATTAGCTTTTCTTATAACTATTTAAAGCTTCAATTTTTGAATATTGAAACCTCTACATTTTTAGCTAATGAGGCTCTTTATTTCATTTTAAAGACTTATTTACACAAAATGATCATGAAATTAACCATTTTGTCTTCACAAAACACCATATTCATCTGTTCAAACATGTTTGGACACATTCAGTACTCTAAACCTATTGAATTCCATCAATTAAATGTGTCATTGATCTTAATTAGCTTTCGTTATAGGTATTAGATGGTTTAATTCTTGAACAATGAGACCACTTCTTCATTTTTTGATAATAAGGTTTTTATTTTCATTGTAAGGACTTATTAACACAAAATGATCTTGTAACTAACTTTTGTGTCACCAACAACCATTGTATACATTGCATGAAACTCATTTCTACATCTTTGCTACTCTTAATCCATTGAATTCCATCAAACAATGCTTTGATTTATCTTTATTTGCTTTTTGTATACCTCTTGAAAGTTTTAATTCCTAAATGATGAGACCCTTTTTTCATTTCTAGCTAATAAGGCTCCTTCCAATGTTGTAAGGACTCATTCACACAAAAAGATGGTTAAATTAATATTTGAGTCTTTACAAAACATTTTATTCATTAGATCAAGCACGTTTCTGCACCTTTAGTACTCTGAATCCATTAAATTTCCATAAGACAAATGAATCATTAATCTTGATTAGCTTTCCTTGTAGGTATTAAAATGGTTTAATTCTTGAACAATGAGACCATCATATCATTTTAACAATACTTGTCTTTTCCTTGCAAGAACTCATTAACACAAAATAATCTCATAATTAACATTTATGCCAACAACAAACAATATTCATTGCAACAAGCTTGTTTATACATCTTTGGTACTCTAAATCCATTGAATTCCATCAACAAAAGCTATGGTTGTCTCTTCATTTTTTGATAACAATGACATATATATCAATTATATTCATTGCAATAAACACATCTATACAACTTTGGTACTCTAAACCTATTGAAATCCTTCAAACAAAGGCTAGATTGATCTTCATTAGCTTTTCTTATAGCTATGTTTCAATTCTTGAATAATGAGACATTCTCTTCATTTTTAGCTAACAAGGCTCCTTCTTTTATTGCAAGGACATTTTTACACAAAATGATGATGAAATTAACCTTTTTGCTTTCATAAAACATTATATTCATTGGAATATGCATGTTTGGACACTTTTGGTACTCTATGCCTATTGAATTCCATAAATTAAATGAGTCATTGATCTTGATTAACTTTCCTTATAGGTATTGAATGGTTTAATTCCCAAACAATAAGACTGTCTCTCTATTTTTTTAATAACAAGGTTTCTCTTTTTGTTGCAAGGACTCATTCACACAAATTGATCTTATATCTAACTTTTATGTCAACAACAACCATTGTATTCATTGTAAGAAACTCATTTATACATCTTTACTACTCTAAATCCATTAAATTCCATAAAAAAAAAAAAAGTCTCATTGGTTTAGATTAGCTTTTCCTATATATAAGACTATTTTAATTTTTGAATAATGTGATTGTCTCTTCATTTCTAACTAACAAGGATCCTTCCTTTGTTATAAGGACTCATTTACACAAAATGATAGTGAAAATAACTTTTGTATCTACTTAAAATATTCTATTCATTGGAAAAAGTATGTTTGTATACCTTTGGTCCTCTAAATCCATTGAATTATAGTAAGCAAATGAGTCATTGATCATTATTTGCTTTCCTTATAGGTATTGAATGGTTTAATTCTCAAACAATGAGATTGCCTCTTCATTTTGTTGCTAACAAGGTTTCTCTTTTCATTGTAATACAAAATGATTCCATAATTAACTTTTCTACCAATAGCCAAAATTGTATTCCTTACAAAAAGCTCATCTCTATTTCTTCAATATTCTAAATTCATTGAATTTCATTAAAAGAAAAAAACATTTTCAATTGTCTTAATTAGTTTTTTCACATGTATTGAATGTCTAAATTCAATAATAATGAGATTGTCTCTTCATTTCTAGCCAACAAGGCTTCTTCCTTTGTTACAAGGACTCATTTATGTAAATGATGGTGAAATTAACTTTGTGTCTACACAAAATATTATATTCATTGGAATAAGCATGTTTGCACACCTTTTGTACTCTAAACCTATTGAATTCCATCAAGTAAGTGAGTTATTGAACTTGATTAGCTTTCCTTATGAATATTGAATGGTTTAATTCTTAAACAATGAGATTGTTGCTTCTTTTTTTGATGACAAGGCTTCACCTTTCATTGCAAGTACTCATTCACACACAATGATCTCATAAGCATCATTTGTGTTAATGGGAAACATTATATTCTTTGCAACAAGCTTGTATCCTCATCTTTGGTTCTTTAAACCATTAAGTTCCATCAAACAAAGCTTTAATTGATCTCACTTAGCTTTTCTTATTCATATTAAAGGTTTAAAATCCTAAATAATGGGACATTTTGTTCATTTCTAGCAAACAAGGTGGCTTTGTTTAAAGCTAGGTAAAATCTCATATAAATTAGACTAGGAGTCCAAAGAAGGAGATAGAATTTTCTTCTTCTCATCTTCATCTTCTTCTTTTCACCTCTCTTGGAATGTCTCATGAATAAAGCTTTTATTTCTATAAGTTTTTTCTTTCTGTGATATAGTTTATCTAATAGTTGATTTAGTACTATTGCTTGTTTGCTGTTAATGATCTATTACTTGCTTCTTTGTTTGATTGTGTGAAAGGAATGGTGTCAAAGCCTTAAGGGTATTAGGTGACTAATTTAAACTTATGATTGAAACCTAAATCGTGTAGCCCTTATTTGCTTATGTAGTTAGGGTTAGCATTTGAAACATTAGGTGCAAATTCGTTGACAATGATATCTTAAGTTAATGGATCACCAAATACCATGATGACTTTCTAGTTGTAATAGTAATAGTAGTTTAAGTATTAAAAATAAAGAAATGATTGTAAGTGAAAATTTAGATAATATTTATTTACAAAATTTGACTTTGCCTTCTTTCTCTCCTTCCCATATTTAAAAATAGGAAAGTTTTTGCTTAAAATGTGATTATATTATTAAAATTGTTGAAGAAGCTTTAACCTTAGCTCAGGGTTATAATGAGTTTTTCTTGTTATCATAAGCTTATTAGCTCTTATTAGCAAAAGTATAAATTCCTCCATAATAAGATGGTTTAGGTAGCTTTAAAACCAATTGTTAGATTGGGTTTAAATAGCTTAACTACTATTTATATTTGGGGTAAGAGACATAACCACTATCACAACTCTTTATTACAAGTAATTAAATCAAGTTTAAGTGAAGGAATATGATTTTCATGTTTTCCTTATTTTACGCTATCATTATGAGATCCTAATTTAATGCATGCTTTGTGTCTAGATATTAAAATAGAAGGATTTGATATAATGTCTACCTTTGAAAATTTGGTTCTTATATATAGAATCCATTATAAGGTTATAAACACCACAATTCCTAGTCTAAAAGAAATACTTTCTCAATAAGCTAATAAAAGAACTACCACTTTATTTCTAACTAATAGATCTAAAACATATGTTATGGTTCCTAGAACTATAACATGGGATCAAGTTAAATTACTAGAAAAATGGACTTTAGAAAAAGTAGTCAAACTTGTTAAACAAGTTGATCGACAATTAGAATTATTGAATATTAAGTTGGACATGTCAAAATTGGATTTGCTCTACCAAAAAATGTGAGGTTAAACCGCAAAAAGATCTTAAAGATTTAAAACCAAGTAGATACTCTACTTCTTCTATTCCACTAGTAGAGTTAGATGGAATTAGATTAATAAGGGAACAAGTTAATCAACCATAATATAAAGTTGACTTTCTTCCCTCTATTTCTTCTTCTATGGTTAATAAACCACTACATCATGATTTAAGACCTAGATCTCCCTCTTTATCTAGTATGGGTTATCATGATGAAGATTGGAGAATCAATGTACTTAAAACTTATACTAAGGTCAAGGAGAAAGATAAAGAGTTATTTTACTCTTCAAAAATTAAGCTGAAAAGAAAATAATTTTTTATGCCTTTTACTCTAACTTAGTAGGAGCAATGGTATCAAAGTCATAAAAATATATTGCTAAAATAGGTGCTATTGATATTTTTACATATATTCAAAGGGTTTATAAACTAGTATTGTTGCTAGTTTGCTGTTAAAGAACTATTACTTGTTTGTTTGCTCGTGTGAAAGGAAAATTTTACAAGAGAGGTGAGATGAAAAAGATGAAGATAAGAAGAGAAGAACTTTTTGCCTCCTTCTCTTGACTCCTAGTCTTATTTATCCAACCTTGGATTCCATTTTGTTGCTTCTCATAAAGTGACTTTACAAAAGTAGCTTTTTAAAAAAAAAAAAAAAAAATGTAAACAAAGGTTATTTATCTTTTAGAATCATAGGAGTCTTGGGAATCTTGCATGATATCATCCTTAGTAAACTTTGCTTGACTATTGTCATCTTGCATTAATTCTTGTAAGGAAGATGCTTAAGAAGCTAATGCTTAAGTTTGAAGCAAAGTAGTTATCATTTCCAATAGCTTCTCTTTGGATGCAAATTCTATTAGTGCTTTAAATAGTTATTCTAATGATTGAGAGGAGTTAGTCTTAAGAGCAATAGGGTGTGATCCGTTAATATGAAGAATCCCTTTGGCTATATACACTCCATCATGGAAAAAATCAAACTTGTCCCACCAGTGGATGTTAATCCTTCTAATGAGCCATGAAGCATGCATATTGTTGATGTCAAAAATATTAACATGCTTTACCACTATGATATAATCCCATTTAACAATCCATAGGACTTGATATTGAGAAGTAAATAAAAGTAGCATATCTCTATATCATTATTTTCTTCACAAAACTATTCATAAAATTGTTCTTAAGTAGTTCTTACCTTATTGGGTAAAGTAATGGGGTGTAAACCCCATTTAAAGAATCGATTCTAAACTAGTTAGGAAATCATTTAGTTCATATGGGAAATGAATTTGAATCTACCAGCTAAATTTCTTTTGCTAGTTTTCATATAGCAAAGCCTTTACCCATGCTTCGATATAATCAAAATAATTAAAAGTCTTAAACTTTCACTAGTCCTTTAATTCTCTTACAGAGAATAGATCTCCTTAGTAGTGTTTCAGATAAAGAACTTTCTTTATTTTAAACTTGGCATAAGCCCAATCCTCATAACCTAAAGAAGAGATACTAGAACCCTTTTCAATGGGTTTAATAATCACTAATCCCATCTCATGCAAAATTTGTTCATAAAAGGAACAAGCTGTAAGATGTGTATATGGATAGATTTCATCTTTAAGATAAAATCTTGCTACCTCATTAGGTAGAAGCTAAGCATAATTGTTGTCAATGGAATGGGCCATAGCTAAGCAAAGGCATTCTTTAATGCTAACTTTTATCTATTTAATAGCTTGTGTATGTTTCTCCATCCATGAAGGCAAATTTTTCTTTAATCTTTCATATAAAGGTTTAACATCATAAGCTAAATCCTTATAATATTCTAAAATATAATTCAAACTTCCCAAAAATCTTTGTAATTGTTATTTATCTTTAATTTCATTAGGAAATTTTGAGGCAAACTCAATTGCTCTATTAATGGGAATAATAAAACCATTCTCAATAAAGTGTTCAAGGAAGCAAATCCTAGTTTAAAATAACTTCATCTTTCTTGTTAAAGCCACTAGTCCTACTCTTTTCATCACATGAATGAATAAATTAAGATTTTTAAAAAGTTGCTCAATAATACTAAAGAAAATTAACACATCATTGATATAAATAATCATAAATGCAAAATAAACATTAAATATCTCATTTATATCCTTTTGAAATTTAAAGGGAGCATCTTTTAAAGCCAAAAGGCATAACATTCTAATCATATTGCCCAAAAGGTACTATAATGGTTGTTTTATGCTTATCTCTTTCAAAAATCTAGATTTGCCAATAACCAAATTTTATGTCAAAATTTGAAAATATCTTGGCTTTATAAGGATAATTAAGCATGTCTCTTTAATTAGGTATGGTATACCTAATCCATCTTAATGCTTTTTTTAAGGGCTTATACCTAATAACTATTCTAGGAATGCCTCATTTTAATTCTACATTATTCTCTACATTAAATAAAGGACAACTCCAAGGACTTAAATTTCCAATTAGTCCTTTCTTAAGGAGCTCTTGTACATTTTTTTTATGGATCTTTAAATGTTGAGGGTCCATAGCAATGGGTTTGGCTTTAGTTGGATTTTGACTTTCATTAAAGTCTAACTCATAAGGCAAGTCAACAATATGTTTATTCCTCTTCTAAAAAGTAGTAGGAATTTTTAAGCGTATCATTGATTCTACTACTTCTTTTATTTCTTATACTTTAGTTGTAATATTATGAGAAGAAAGTATTTTTCTGTAGATACTTATAAGCAATCTCTCTTAAAGAGAAGAAATAAACTTTCTTTTTCTCATAATATTTTTTTAAAGTAAATCTATCTCTCTATACTGAGGGATAGATATAAATTCAAAGATAATAACCTTACCATTAATTTATACATAAAAACTTTATCAACAAGTTTATTATATTAAGGACTTTCAATATTCACATCTTCCTTTAAGGAAGTTTCTAGAAGCACTAAAGACATTTCTTCATTATCAAGCAGAGTTTCCAAAATTAAAATTCTTTCTTTTAATTTTTTTTTCAATCTTTAAGGTATGAATTTCATCTTTACAATCTTTAATAGATGGTTCTTGCCTACATAACTTAGGAGGACTACCTTTTATACATTGTATAACAATATTTAAACTATAATTTTTTTGAGTTGCATAACCTTAACAGTAGATTCTTTATTCTAAATTTTAGCTAGATGTAAAAATTTTTGTAATTGCATATGTTTTTCTTTAAGATCTAGAATTTTGTTAATAAGATCCAAAATCATACTATCTTCTTTTATTAAGACTAATAAGCCATTTTGTTTACACAATGCTTTGTAATGGTTACATTGACCATCATAACTTTCTTCATCAAATTAAAAAGTTAAGGAAGAAATATCTTCTTTAAGTACTTTTATTTTTCTTATAAGAAAATATGCATTAATGATCTTTTAAGAATTTAATTTATAGCTAATTCTTGAAGTTTTTGCTTTGTTTTGCACTTCTTAGTATAATGCATTATTTTTTCACACTTATAGCAAACAATAATCTTTTTAAATTGAGGCATTTTTTCCTTTTTCTTTTCTTTTTTGCTTCTTAGACCTTATGAGGACCTTTTCTTTTGTACGAAATTGTTTTTTCATAATATTGGAGTGATAACTCCTACTCTTTTGTTTTGTAGGATATTTATTGGGTAAATAACCCATCTACTCACAAAAGCTTTCTAAAGCTTTCTTACCTTGAGCTTTTTTCAATTTGCAATTGCCTATGAAATTTCTTTCATTATAAAGTTCAACTCCTTTAACTACAACTTTAGAAGCTAATTTCCCATGAGTACATTGATTATAATCAATAGTTCCAACATTATTAGAATTTAATCAAGTCTTAATTCTTTGTGCAAATAATGTAGGTAACTCTAAAAGAAATTTTTCTTTCCAAAAAATATTCCAACTATCTTCTTAAGTAAAGACTCTAGAGAAGAATACATCTTTAGACCACTTAAAATGCAATAAGTTAGAGTATCTCAAATTAATAAGTTGTTCATATGTCTTATCAACTAGCAAAGTGGCAATATCAATAACATGATTGGTAATAGTATAAATAAGTGTACTAACATAATCAAAAAGAAATTTTTTAGATTTAGTCTTAACTGTAGAAAATATTTATTGTTTTGCCTCCTTAGACAAATAAAAATCTTACCAGCCTTTAAACTATTTGGTAAATCTACTTGTAATTATTTTTGCAATCTCAAGGTTAGAATTACCTTTTGTTTTAGCAACAATTGCAAACATCATCATATAATGTAATAGTAAAAGAATTTGATGTTTTAATTGACCTTTTAGATTCCATTCCACTATACTATTGCCATCATATTAAACATAACTACAATCAATTTGCTCTTTTAATACAAGATCAACAAGTGTTGGTATTTGATAATATATTTTTGTATAAGCCTTATTAAAGATCATTTTATTAATATCAAAAGGTTCCTTTGCATAGGAAGGAGAAGGTTTATCCTTCAAAGGTTGCTATTCTAATAAGAACATATTTTGCAATTGATCTATATAATCTTTTATCTCACTTTCAAATTTAATTTGTTCTCTTTTTTCTTGCACTCTGGCTTCTTTTTCTTTTAATTTCATACCTTTAAGTCTTTTTAAGATTTCACTTACTAGTTTTGCTTTTGTAAAACTTTTATTAGCCATTTTGTAACTTATTTCTTCCAATGAAACAAGTTTAAATAAAACCTTTTTTTTCTACCTTTAGTTTAACCAAAGGTTTGGGAATAACATCTCATTTTAAGCTATTTCCTTAATCATTTGCTCAATATGCATAAGTTGAGATCCAACAATTTGAAGATAAAGATTACTATAATTATCTTGTTGTATAACAACACTAATGGTTGCTTCAACCTTTTAAGTTGAAGCAATAATCTCATTATCATCAATTTTAATGAAGAGATTTAAAGGTGGAGGATGAATGCTACTAACACTTTTACCCTTTTTTTTCAAATATTCTTGATAAGCATTTTCAAGAGCTAGACACTTACTAGGGAGCTGAAAAATTGGGAAAAGATTTTCTTTAAACTTTATAAACCTTTTGAATAAATTAAAGCATTTTTCCTTTTCCTTTAATTTTTGCAACAAACTCATTTGCACTTCTTTGGTTCTCTAAATTCATTAAATTCCATCAAACAAAGCTTTGATTGATCTTAATTAGCTTTCTTATACATATTAAAGATTTAAAATCTTAAATAATGAGACCTTCTCTTCATTTCTACCTAACAAGGCTCCTTCCTTTGTTGCAAAGACTTATTTAGCCAAAATGATGGTGAAATTCACTTTTGGTCTGCACAAAACATTCTATTCATTGAAACAAGCACATGAGTACATCATTGATATTCTAAATCCATTGAATTCCATCAATTATGAGATCCCTTGGCTAAAATGAGTCCTTGGAACAAAAGGAGATGCCTTGTTATCAAAAAATGAAGAGGCAATCTCTCCTTATGACTTTATCCCTAAAAATCCATGGAATTCCATCAAGTAAAGAAGTGATTAATCTTGATTTTCTCTTTTTGTAGGTATTAAATGGTTCAATTATAAAAGAATCTAACCATTTGTTCATTTCTTGCTAACAAGTTTTCTCCTTTAGTTGTAAAGACTTATTCACATAAGTTGAGATTACATAAATCAATTACAACATATTCTCTCATCAAAATAGCAACCCCTAGATGATAAGCCTTCTCCTTCTTAAACATATAAATATTTTATTATTTGTAATGCAAAAGGTAGGCCTTGCAGTCTTTACAAGAAAAATTAGGTTATTCCAAACCAACATTACATTTCTTAGTCATATCATTGAAAATGATGGTGTAATTCTAATAGATCAAGCAATTGAATTTGCTTTTAAATTGCTTATTGAAATTAGAGTCAAAAATCGATTACAAAGATATCTAGGAAGCTTGCATTATATTTTAGATTTATATAAATAATTAGCTTGTGATGCTAATCCTTTATTTGAAAGACTTAGAAAGAATCCTCCTGAATTAACACACATTTATACATAAGTAGTTAAGAAAATAAAACAAAAGGCTAAAGAACTTCCATGTTTAATTTTTCCCCATCCAGATGCCTTTAAAATTTTGACTAATGATATGGTGGAATACTAAAACACAAGATTCACCATAAAGAAAGCTTATTATGCTTTACTTGTGGGATTTCAAAAGAAGCTAGAGTTAATTACTCTACAATTAAGAATGAAATTCTTGCTATAGTAGTGTGCATTCAAAAGTTTGAAGGAGATTTATTAAATCAAAAATTTCTTATTAGAATTGATTGTAAAGCTACTAAAGATGTCAAAAATATAGCCTCAAAGTAAATCTTTGCTGCATGGCAGGGAATATTATTAGCCTTGGATTTTGATATTTACAAATTCTTTTCTTGACTTTCTAACTCGTGATTAGGGTACCACTTCATGAGTAAGATGCCTATGCTATAAGGGCCTGTGTCCCCATCAAAGTCAATTATTTCACCAGCTAGGGATGCTTTTAGTTCATTAAGTCAAAACAGTAAGGAATTAGATCCTTTATCAAATGATGCTTAAGAGCAATAACTAAATTAGGAATAAAAAGCTTACATATTCTTTTATCCCAAAGTTTATATAAACTTCTTGTGTCCAATTGAACCTAACTATGCTTAACTTCTACCTTATAAGGTTGCAAGGTTTTATTTAAAAGATAACGTCTATCCTTATACCACCATGAAAGATTACTATTATTATCAGCAAATTCTTTTTGAGTCAAGACCAATGATTATTAAACTAATTGAATGAGGCATTGGTTATGGATCTACCAAAGATTGGGCATATGCAAAATTTAAAATCAAAAGGATCATCTTTCTAGACAGATGAATGGCAAAGTGATTTGTTAACCCATAAAGAATTAAAAAATTAGTGGAAGTTTAAAACTTTCAAATATTTTAACTTTATTGAAGCTTAGGAGAGATCTTTATTATACAAAAACCCACAAAAGAAATCTAGTTAGTTTCTTTATATTAATCTCCTCATGATAAGGTTAAATTTCCTAACTAGTTTAAAATTGGTTCCTTGAATAGGGATTACATCCTGCTACATTCCCTTTAAGAGTAAAATCTATTTATGAATAATTTTGTGAAAAGAATCCCAACTTTAATAATAAAATCTTAAATTTTGCTATCTGGTATTAAGTTCCATGGATCATCAAATGGGACTACAATATCATTTGCAAACAAGTTAATATCCTTAGAGAAAGTACCTAGCATGTACCATGGCTTGTTTAAAGGATAAACATTTGATGGTGAGAAAAATTTGACTATTTAGTGAAGGGGTTTACAATATTAAAGGAGTTATTAATTTAGGAATCAACATTGTAAGACCTCCTCCTCCAGTTGTCAAGACTTTAACTTAAATGCTTAAAGCACTGGTTGAGAATGTGCCAAGAGAACAACTAATTGAGATGATGACAAGTATTTTACAATTCGATAAAGACCAACTAGAAAGTAGTCAAGCATAGGATTTTGATCAACTCACTCATCAAGAAGGTATTATGTGAGACTCAAAAGATTTGTATGAATTGTAAAGGGGACAAAATGAACAAAATGCTTTTATAAAGCCATTGTATAAAGCCACTTTATAAAATCTATTTTTACAAAGTTACTTTATACTTTATAAAGTAAACTTTTAACATGTATTTGTTTGTTAGCATAGACTTTGGAGATAAATAGGAGTATCCCATGGAGAAGGCATAACTTTCCTTCCTCATTTGTAAACTTACTCCAAAACAATTCGTAAGCTTGTAGTGTCATTAAATGAAAGCTATATTATTGTAGTTCTTTTTCTCTTAAGCTTTCTTTTACTAAATCTAGTATTATGTCTTATGTAATTGTTTAGCATTATTTATTGAATTTTCTTATAGGTATTGAATGGTTTAATTCTCAAATAATGAGACTATCTCTTCATTTTTTGATAACATGACTTCTCATTGGTTGCAAGGACTCATTCACACAAAATGATCTTGTAATTAACATTAATGTCACTAGCAAACATCATATTCTACGTAGCAAGCTCATTTGTACAACTTTGGTATTTTAAATCCATTGAATTCCATCAAAAACAAGTCTAATTGGTCTAGATTATCCTTTCTTATATGTATTAAGTGTTTTAATGTCTAAATAATGAGATCATCTCTTCATTTCTAACCAATAAGGCTCCTTCCTTTGTTACATGGACTCATTTACACAAAATTATAATGAAATTAACTTTTGTGTCCACATAAAGCATTATATTCATTGGAGAAAGCATGTTTACACACCTTTGGTACTCTAAACTTATTAAATTCCATCAAGTAAATGAATCATTGATCTTAATTAGGATTTTTTACTAGTATTGAATGATTTAATTCTCAAATAATGAGATTGTCTCTTTGATTTTTGATAACAAGGTTTCTCTTTTCATTAAAAGGACTTATTCACAAAAATTGATGTCGTAATTAACTTTGGTGTCAATAGTAAACATTATATTCTTTGCAACAAGCTGGTTTGTACATCATTAGTACTCTAAACCTATTGATTTGCATCAAATAAATGAGTCATTGACCTTGATTAGCCTTCTTTACAAATATTGAATGGTTTAATTCTCAAACAATGAGACTACCTCTTCATTTTTTGATAACAAAGCTTCTTTTTTTTGTTGCAAGTACTTATTCATACAAAATGATCTCATAATTAACTTTTGTGTCAAAAAAAAAAATTATATTCTTTGCAACAAGCTTGTTTGCATATCTTTGGTACTCTAAATCTACTGAATTTCAACAAACAAAACTTTGATTATTTTTAATTAGCTTTTCTTATAACTATTGAAAGTTTGGAATCTTGGATAATGAGACATTCTCTTCATTTCTAACTAACAAGGCTCTTTCCTTTATTATAGGGATTTATTTACCCAAAATGTTGGTGAAATTCACTCTTATGTCCACTTAAAGCATTATATTCATTGGAACAAGCACATATGTACATCTTTGATGCTCTAAATTTAATGAATTCTTCCAAGCAAACAAGTCATTAATCTTGATTAGCTTTCTTTATAGGAAAGAAATGGTTTAACTCCTAAATAATAAAACCATCCCTTCATTTTTTGATAAAAATTTCTTTTTCATTACAAGGACTCATTTACACAAAATGATCTCATAACTAACTTTTGTGTCAATAGTAAACACTATATTCTTTCTAAGAAGCTCATTTATACAACTTCGGAACTCTAACCCATTGAATTCCATGAAATAAAGGTTAGTTTGATTTTGATTAACTTTCTTATAGCTATTTAATGGTTTAATTTTTGAATAATGAGACATTCCCTTCATTTCTAGCTAACAAGGCTCCCTTCCCTTCTTCATTGCAAGGACTCATTTATATAAAATGATGGTGAAATTAACTTTTGTGCCAACATAAAACATTATATTGATTGGAACAAGCATCTTTGCACACCTTTGGTACTTTGAACCCATTGAATTCCAACAAGAAAATGAGTCATTGATCTTAATTTTCTTTCCTTACAATTATTTAATGGTTTAATTATCAAACAATGAGATTGCCTCTTCATTTTTTGATTATAAGGCTTCACTTTTCGTTGCAATAACTCATTCACACAAAAGGATCTTAAAATTAACATTTATGCCAATAATAAACATTATATTCATTGCAACAAGCTTATTTGCACATCTTTGGAACTCTAAATCCATTAAATTCCATCAAACAAAGCTTTGATTGATCTCAATTAGCTTTTCTTATACCAATTGAATGTTTCAAATCCTAAATAAAGAGATCATCCCTTTATTTCTAGCTAACATGCCTCCTTCCTTCATTGCATGGGCTTATTTAACCAAAATTATGGCAAAATTAACTTTTGTGTCTACACAAAACATTTTATTTAATGGAACAAGCACATTTATATGTCATTGGTACTTAAATCCATTGAATTCCATCAAACAAATCTGTCATTAATCTTGATCAACTTTCCTTATAGGTATTGAGTGGTTTAATTCACTAGTAATTAGATTGCCTCTTCATTTTTTGATAACAAGGCATCTCCTTTTGTTCCAAGGATTCATTCCAACAAGCTCATTTGTACATCTTTGATACTTTAAATCTATTGATTTTCATCAAAAATGGTGTGAGAGGTCTTGATTTGTTTTTCTTACACATATTGAGTGTCTTAATTCTTGAATAATGACACTGTCTCATCATTTCTAACTAACAATGAATCTTATTTCATTATAATGACTCATTCACACAAAAGGATCTGATAATTAACTTTTGTGTCAACAAAACCCATTATATTGATTCTAACAAGCTTGTTTGTACATCTTTGGTTCTTAAATCCATAGAATTTTGTCAAAAATGTTGTAAGGTCTTCATTAGCTTTTGTTATACATATTGAGTGTCTCCATATTTGAAAAATGATACATTCTCTTCATTTTTAGCTAACAAGGTTCCTTCTTTTGTTTTAAGGACCCACTTACACAAAATGATAGAGAAATTAAATTTTGTGTCTACATAAGAGCATTATATTCACTGGATGAAGCACGTTTGTATACCTTTTATGCTTCAAATCAATTAAATTTCATTAAACAAAGGAGTCATAGATCTTAATTAGCTTTCATTATAGATATTGAATGGTTTAATTCCTAAACAATGTGATTGTCTCTTTATTTATTGATAATAGGCACATCTATATTCATTAAATTCATTGCATCAAGCATGTCTATACAACTTTGGTACTTTAAACCCATTGAATTCTTTAAAACAAAGGTTAGATTGAACTTGATTAGCTTTTCTTATGGCTATTTAATGTTTCAATTCCTAAATAATGAGACCTTCTGATACGAACTCAGATTATATGTAAACAGAACCCAACACCAATGTTGGTATAGGATCATTCTAACAAAAGTTAAGGGATTTGGAGTTCTGACCCAATGATTATAAACAATCAAAAACCAAAACTATAAGATTCAGACGTCACTCCTAACAACAACAACATTGAAGAAGATAAGTCTATTGAGCCAACACACTCAAGTATGAAAGTTCAAAATTAATTCTTAAAGAACCAGAGAAAATAGCTTATACATTCATGAAAAAAATCTGTTGCCCTCCAGCCACCCTTTCTGCCCTTTTTATATGCTAACCCCCCAAAACCCTAACTAATAAGATAGGCTTATTAAGGAAATTCGTTTAACCCACTACATAACAATATAACTCATGAAAATAATCCATTTAAATGCCCAAACATAGGCTCCCAAATCCAACTCATACTTAGCAACTTCTTGATAGTAAATATTATATAACAAGTTGTTGAGAGCTTTCTTTATTTTCTTTAACCTTACCCTTATCATTGGTCCTCTAAGGTTTTGCAAAGCATCAACTTCCTTATTGATTTAAGCTGGTATAATATGGCTCCCATCATTCCTACTCTCCTCAGAATGATTTGTCCTCAAATTAGCACCTACATCATCAAAGAAAAAAGGAGAAAGGTCAAAAACATTAAATGTTGCACTCACATTATACTCACTTGGCAAGTCAAGTTTATATGCATTATCATTGACTCTTGCCACCACTTGAAAAGGACTATCTCTCCTTGGTTGCAACTTTGATTTCCTTTGCATAGAAAATCTATCCTTCCACAAATGTACCCAAACCCAATCACCAGGTTCAAAAGTGATATGCTTACAACCTTTGTTGGCTTGTGTTTCATATTGTTTGGTTTTTCTCTCAATGTTAAGCCTAGCTTTCTCATGAAGTTGCCTAACCACTTTAGCCTTCTTTTCCCATCTAAATTAACCCTGTCCTGTATAGGCAATAGTACTAAATCCAGAAGAGATGATGGATTAAAACCATAAACAAGCTCAAAAAGAGAATAACCTGTAGCACTATGAACAACAATATTATGGGCAAACTCCACAAAAGGAAAACATTCTTCTCAGGTTCTAGAGTTCTTACCAATAACAGCATGTAACAATATACCAAGAGTTTGATTTACTATCTTAGTCTGTCCATCAGTTTGTGGATGGCAAGTTGTAGAAAACAACAACCTTGTTCCAAGCTTACCCCATAATGTCTTCCAAAAATGGCTCAAAAATTTTGTATCACGATCTGATACAATACTCTTCGGTAAGGAATTTCTAAGGACATATACTCACCATGGGGCAAAACCATAGACTTAGCTTGTCTACATGTTATTCACTTGGCACAAACTCTTTCAACATCCCTTTTCATATGTGGCTAAAAGAAATGTTCATTTAAAATATCAAAAGTCTTTTGAATGCCAAAGTGTCCCATTAAACCACCCCCATGAGCTTCTCTCATAAGTAATGCTCTCATAGATTTTTGAGGAATGCTTTCTCACATGTAGCATATACATTACTAAAGTCAACATCATTAGCATACAAATCAATAATATGCTCAAACCCTAGCAACTTAATACTCAAAGTACTAATCAATGTGTACCTACATGACAATGCGTCAACAACAACATTTTCCTTACCTGATTTATATTGAATTACATAAGGAAAAATTTTAATAAACTCAACCCATTTTGCATGTCTCATATTCAACTTACCTTGCCCCTTTAAGTATTTTAAAGACTCATGATCAATATGAATTACAAACTCCTTGGGCCAAAGGTAATGCTGCCATATTTCTAAAGTTCTAACAAGTGCATACATTTCTTTATTATAAGTTGGATAATTCAATGTTACCCCACTCAACTTCTCACTAAAAAATGCAATAGGTCATTTCTCTTGCATGAGAACTCCCCCAATCCCAATGCCTAATGCATCACATTCAATTTCAAAGATCTTAAAAAAATAAAGCAAAGCAAGAAATGGTGCATTACGTAACTTAGACTTAAGCAAATCAAAGGCATCTTGTTGTTCCTTACTCCACCTGAAACCCACACTTTTTTTAATCACCTAAATCCCTCTTCTTGGTGGTAAACCATCTAGGATCTCCTTAGAGAATACATCATTATAATCCTGCAACAAAGATGAAATAGCACTAGGCAAAGATAAATCAAGGTTAATGTTAGAGAAATAAGAATCCTCGTAAAGGATCAAGATCATTTGTTGCCTAGCTTGGAAGGCAACCCTAACATCTGCTCCTTTTGCAAACATACTCACTTGTTTTCTTTCATCTTCACTCATGTGAACCTGACCACTTTTGTACTTAGCACTCTCAAATGCGTTTACCTTGTTTTTCTCTCCTTCACTTTCTTTTCTTTCAACTCTCTCTTTCTTTTCGCTCCTCCTCTTTTGCTCACTTTCATAAAGTCTCACTTGGTCTTCATACACCTATTTTAGAGTCAATGGAACAAGTGTAAATGGTTTTCCATCCATGGTGAAAGAATAGCAGTTCTTGTAACTATCATGCAAAACTTTTCTATCAAATTGCCAAGGATGGCCCAATAACAAATGCTCGGCCCGCATAGGTACAACATCACAAAACAACTCGTCCTTATATCTACCAATGGAAAATGGAACCACATCTTGTTTAGTCATTTTCACCACTCCACTATCATTCAACCATTGCAAATTATATGGCCTAAGATGTTTGGTTGTAGGCAAGTTCAATTTTTCCACCAACTCTGTACTTGCTACATTAGTGCAACTACCTCCATCGATGATCAAGTAACAGAGTCTATCTTGAACCAAACATCGAGTATGGAAAATATTTTTCCACTGCATCTCAACATCATCCTCCTCCTTAACTTGCACACTAAGGGCTCTCCTTGCTACTAAAAGCCTTCCACCATTCTCTAGATACTTTATCCCTTCATCAACATCACTAGCATCCTCTAGTGGCAGCATGTGGTCTTCATCACTAGCATCACTACCAAACACATAGTCATCATTCTCTTTAAGGTACGTGGTTCTCTTGTTAGGACATTATGAAGCCACATGACCCATACCCAGACATCTAAAGCATTTGATGTCTTTAGTTTTTCCTTGGGTGCCTTCAAGTTTTTCTTCAAATTTGCCCATTTCCAGGCTGCCCCCACTAGTCTTAGGTCTATGTGAATTGGTTTTAAGTTTAGAAGTCATGTTCTCTTCCTTTTTCCCCCAGTTCAACTTCCAAAAAGATGAACCTAAGTTTTGATTATTTCTAGAAGTGCTCTTTCCCTTAAGTTGCCTCTCAACTTTCATGGTAATGTGTACCATGTCTTCAAGCTCTACATAGTGTTGCAGTTCTACTACATCAACTATGCTTCTATTCAACCCTTGGAGGAACCTAACCATGGTTGTCTCCCTATCCTCCATTACATTTGCCCTAATCATAGCAATTTCCATCTCCTTATGGTACTCTTCCATACTCTTGGAACCTTACGTAAGGCTCTGCAACTTGTTATACAAATCTCTATAATAAGAGCTGGGAACAAATCTCCTTTTCATCACAGTCTTTAACTCATTCCAAGTTTCTACAGTTCTCTCAAAATTTCTTCTCCTAGTGGTAATTTGCTGGTCCCACCATACTACAGCATAATCAGTGAACTTTGCCACAACTAACTTCACTTTCTTCTCCTCAAAGAAGTTGTGGCACTCATATATTAATTCTACCTTTTGTTCCCAATCCAAATAGACATTAGGGTCAGTTTTCCCTTGGAAAGAAGGTATCTTCATTTTAATACTACTAAGATTTTTGTCTACTCCTATACCATTCCTATTACCACATCCTCCTCTAAATCCACCTTTGAAGTTTCTACTAGCATTATCACCGTCATCATAATAATCATCACCACCTTCACCAAAGTCATGTTCAAATTGCTCCTTCATGGCCTTCCCAGCTGGCCTTTTAGGATTGACACTTGATTCTCCTTCTATTTTATCCATCCTATCTTGAACTTCCTAAAACATTTGGTCAATCCTGTCAAACTTCTGCTCTAAGGATTTCATAAGCAATTTGAAATCTAGAACAACTACTTCCTCCTCTCCATGTGGGAAACTACCTTCTTTAGCATTAGAGATTGGATATGCAAGATTGTTAGTAAATAAAGAATATACATCACAAAACTCAGTCCCTTATGTGTTTTCTCTCCACTCAACTATAGTAGTCCTCAACTTTCATGTTTCACACAATGAATTGCAAGACTCTAAGAGCTCTTTCAATAGTTCTAAGCAAACTAAATTCAAAACAAACAAAAGTTGAATATATCAATCCTAGACCTAACTCTTCAAAGAAGTGACACGATCAAGAAGATGGGCAATAAAGCAAACAAAATGTGAAGGAATTCAATGATATGAGCAGTGCAATCAGACAACGATCAATTATCAAATATAATTGAGTAAATGACCAATTGAGCAATAAAGTCGGGTTTGTTTTTTTTTTTTTTTTGGTTAACTAATGGGTATTTCTAAAGAAGGAACAAATAGCAGAAAGGAAACCCAAGAAATACATGATTTTGTTTTTTTTTCTTCTTCTTATTTTCTTTTATTTTTTTTTTTTGATTATTCAACGAACAATGAAGGATACATGAAATAAATGATAACAAAAGTATAACTAACCTGAGTTAGAGCCAAGGCTCTAATACCAAATGATACAAACTTTGATTATATGTAAACGGAACCTAACACCAATGTTGGTATAGGATCATTCTAACAAAGGTTAAGGGATTTAGAGTTCTGACCCAATGATTATAAATAACTAAGAACCAGAATTATAAGATTCAAATGCCACTCCTAACAACAATAACATTGAAGAAGATAAGTCTATTGAACCAACACACTCAAGTATGAAAGTTCAAAATTAGTTCTTAAAGAACTAGAGAAAATAGCTCATACATTCATGAAAAAAATCTGCTACCCTTCAGCCACTCTTTCTACCCTTTTTATATGCTAACCCCCAAAAACCCTAGCTAATAAGATGGGCTTATTAAGGAAATTCGTTCAACCCACTACATAACAATATAACCCATGAAAATAATCCATTTAGATGCCCAAACATGCACTCCCAAATCCAACTTCCTTCCCAAGGCCATGGTTGTCAAATTCCTCCATAGATGACACATTTGCAAGCCCTGGTGAAGCCTTCATCATCCTTAACTCATACCTAGCAACTTCCTGATAGTAAATGTCACACAACAAGTTGTTAAGAGCTTCCTTTATTTTCTTTGACCTTGCCCTTATCATTGGTCCTCCAAGGTTTTGCAAAGTATCAACTCCCTTGTTGATTTAAGCTAGTACAATATGGCTTCCATCACCTTCTCTTTATTTCTAGCTAATAATGCTCCTTCCTTTGTTGCAAGGACTCATCTACACATAATGATGGAAAAATTAACTTTTATGCCAACATAACTTCAAGCACATTGAATTTTGTCAAGTAAATGAGTCATTGATCTTGATTAGCTTTCCTTATTGATATTCAATAGTTTAATTGCCAAACAATAAGACCGTTTCTTTATTTTTTTATAACAAGACTTCTCTTTCATTGTAAGGGCTCCTTCACACAAAATGATCTCTTAATTAACTTTTATGTCAATTGTAAACATTATATTCTTTGCAACAAGCTTGATTGTATATCTTTGGTACTTTTCATTGAATTCCTTCCAACAAAGCTCTAATTGATCTTGATTTGCATTTTTTATACCTATTATGTGTTTCAGTACCTGAATAATGAGACCATCTCTTCATTTGTAGTTAACAAGGTTCTTTTATTCTTTGTAATGACTCATTTACTTAAAATGATGATGAAATTTACTTTTGTCTCTACACAAATCATTGTATTCATTGGAACGAGCATGTTTGCACACCTTTGGTACTTTGAACCCATTGAATTCTTTTTATTAACTTTCTTTATAAGTATTGACTGGTTTAAATTATGAACAATGAGATCCTCTCTCCATTTTTTGATAACATGACTTCTCTTTTCATTGTAAGGACACATTCAAACAAAATGATATCATAATTATATTTTGTGTCAATAATAAGCATGATATTCATTGCAACAAACTCATTTGTACATCTTTAGTGCTCTAAATCCTTTGAATTTCATCAAGAAAAGGGTCTGATTGTTCTAGATTACATTTTTGTTAAACATATTAAGTGTTTCAATTCCTGAATAATGAGACCATCTCTTTATCTCTAACTAACAAGGCTCTTTACTTCATTGTAGGGACTCATCTACACAAAATGATGATGAAATTAACTTTTATGTCTATATAGAGCATTATATTGATTGGAACAAGCATGTTTACATACCTTTAATACTTTAAACCCATTAAATTCCATTATGTAAATGAGTAATTAATATTTATTAGTTTTCCCCATAAATATTGAATGGTTTAATTTATGAACAATGAGACCATCACTTCATTTTTTAATAACAAAGCTTCTCTTCTCATTGTAAGGATTCATTTACATAAAATGATCTCGTAATTAACTTTTGTGTTAGCAATAGACTTTATATTCATTGCAATAAGCCCATTTGTACATCCTTTGAGCTCTAAATTCATTAAATTCCATCAAAAAAAGGTGTGAATGGTTTAGATTACCTATTCTTATATGTATTACATGTTTTAATTCCTAAATAACAAGACCATCTCTTCATTTCTAACTAACAAGACTCCTTTTAAATGTTATGAATATCATAATTCCAACTAAGAATATGACAATGTAGAGTTTGGAAAACATGAGAACCAAGTAGGTCCATCATTTAAACTTGATTCAACTACTCCTAATAAGGAGTCATGGAAATGATTATGTTGTTTATCACTTATATAGATAATTATTGAGTTTTTTAAACCTAATCAAGTAGAAAGTTTTAATGTTATCCCAACATGGATGAATTTGTATTTTTGTTAATGTGAACTAGGCTCTCACGTTTGTTGTATGTGCCAAACATTATATTTATCATGATAATAATGACCTTACAACTATAACACTCTGAATTCATTAAATTCCTTCAAACAAAGGCATCATTCATCATAATTATCCTTTCTTATAGGTATTGAATGGTTTAATTCAAGAAGAAGCTATTGCTTCATCTCTTATTAACAAGCTTTCTCTCTTAGTTGCAAGGGCTCATTCATAGATCATAAAATTAACATTGGTGTATGCACCAAATTTTATATTACTCACAATAGTAACAACCTTATGACTTTTGCACTCTAAATCCCTTGAATTCCATCAAACAAAGGAGTCATTGATTATGATTATCCTTTATTGTAGGTATTGAATGGTTCAACTCTAAGAGAATGAAACCGCCACTTCATTTCTTATTAATAAGTTTTCTCATTTAGTTGTAAGGTCTCATTCACATAAATTGATCATGAAATTATCATTAATGTATGCACTAAACATTATGTTAATGACTACAATAGCTACTTTATGACATTCACATTATTAATACATTGACTTCCATCAAACAAAAGAGTAATTGAACATGATTATCCTTTCTTGTAGGTATTAAGTGGTTCAATTCTAGAAGAATGAAACTATCACTTCATTTCTTCCTAAAAAATAATTCCTTATGCGATCTAGATTTGCTAGTAACCAAATTTCATATCAAATTTTGCAAATATTTTGGCTTCATAAAGTTGGTTTAGTAAATCCTTTTTATTAGGTACTGGGTACCTAATCCAACATAAAATCTTATTCAAAAGTTTGTAATTAATTACCAATCTTGGAACTACTTATTCTAATTTAGTTGCATTTTCTACATAAAATGCAAGACAACTCTAGGGTTATTACTTTTTCTAATAAGCCCTTTCTTTAAGAGTTCAGTAATTTTTGATTTACAAATTTATAAATCTCTAGGCCACTAAGCAATGAGCCTAGCTTTGGTAAGAATTTGACTCCATTAAAAGTTAACACATAAGGCAATTCCACAATATGCTTATTCCTACTCCATAAAGTAATAGAGATTTCTGCATATATCAAAGAATTCATTGTCGATTGAACTTCTTGTATTTTTTTTTGTAATAATAGGAAAGTTAAGGTGATCCATCTAGTTTGGAGGATTCCCTTTAAGCCTTTCAAATAAGGGTTTATCATCATAAGCTCTACACATATCTAAGAATTCATTGTCGATTGAACTTCTTGTATTTTTTTTTGTAATAACAAGAAAGTTAAGGTGATCCATCTAGTTTGGAGGATTCCCTTTAAGCCTTTCAAATAAGGGTTCATCATCATAAGCTAACTCTTTAAAAAATTTTGAAAGACAATTCAAACTTCCAAAAGCATTGCAACTGCTGGTTGTTTTTAGTTTCATCAGGAAATTCAAAGGTAACTCAATTGCTTGATTTATGGGCATAATAATTCCATTTTCAATGAAGTGACCAAGGAAGCAAATCTTGGTTTGAAATAATTTCAATTTTTTAGAAGAAGTAACTAGACCTACCTATTTCATGATATTTTAGACAATATTTAAGTGCTTAAAATGTTGTTCAATAGTATTAGGAAAAAAACAATACATCATTGATATAAACAAAAGTAAATGCTAAATAAGTATTAAATATTTTGTTTAGAAATTTTTAAAATTTAGAAAGAGTATCTATATTTTTTTTAATCCAAAGGGCATAACATTCCTTTTAGTGTCCATAAACGTATAAATAAGATTAGCATATTGAAGAGTTTCTAAATCATCTTCTTTCAATGAAGTGTCGAGTAGATCTAGAGTACTTTCCCCTTTATCTTTAGTCAAAGTCTCTAGGATAATAATCCTATCTTTTAATTTTCTAAGCTCGATTGTTAATTCTTTAATGTCAACTTTAAGCTCCATAATTGTTGGTTCCTCTCTAGATTTTATGCTAGAAGAGCTTTCTTTTATTCCATGTAAGACAATTTATTGGCTAAAACTAGCATATGATCTTTTGTTAGATGTAAAAATTTTTCTAGTTATTCTTGCCTTTTTTTGGGATTTCGAATTTTGTCAATAAGATCCAAAATGATGTTATCTGCATTTATTAAGACTAATAAGCCATTATATTTACACATAGCTTGATAGGGATCACATTTTCCTTTGTAGCTAGTGTCTAAATGAGACTTAAAAGAATTATCTACTTCAAAAACTTTAAATTCTAAATTTGATTTATTAGAATCAATTTCTACTAAGAAATTATGCATCAAGGATTTTTTAAGAACTCATTGAGAGTTAACTCTTGGATTTTTTGCTTTGTTTTGCACTTATTTGAATAGTGCCCTATTTTGCCACATTTATAGCAAACAATTGTTTTCTTTGGTTTTGGCATTATAGGCATTTTCTTTGCTTTATTCCTTTCTTCTCATAAGAACTTTTTCATTTCACATAAGGTTGATAACCTTTCTATTTTGGTTTATTGGGATATGTTATTCATGGATAACCCATTTGCTTGCAAAAACTACCTAAAGCCCTTTTAGTTTGTGATTTCTCATTTTGTAACTACTTATGTAGTTTAATTTAATTATAGAGTTTAATTCCTTTAGTGACTACTTCAGCAGCTAGTTCACCATAGATGCAATGATTATAATCAATTATTGTATAATGATTGGCTTTAAGCCTAGGCTTAACTCTCTCAACAAATAGGGTAGGTAACCCAAAGAGAAATTTTTCTTTCTAAAAGATACTTTGACTATCTTCTCGAGTGGAGACCTTAGAGAAAAATATATCTTTTATACCACTTAAAAAGGGACAAGTTAAGACATCTGAAATTAATGAGTTGTTCATATGTATTGTCTATTAACAAAATGGTAGTACTAATAAAATGATTGGTGATTGTATATATTAATGTATTAACATAATCAAAGATTAACAAAAAAAATATTGGAAGAACTATTAGAGCATAATTATTTTCAATATGATGGTAGTATTATGTTGAATGGAATTTCGATGGTGTGATTGAACATTAGATTCTAATTTTGATGCATTACATGATGATGTTTGTAACCTTTACCAAAACAAAGAGTAATTCTAGCTCTCATTTTGCTCAAATCATAACAAGTGGGTTTACTAAAGAGCTTAAAGGCTAGTGGGATTTTTTTTTATCTAATAAGGTAAAAAACTAAATTTTTTTTCTATAAAACCAAAAGCAACAATACTAATCTTTGATTGTGTTAATACATTAATATATACAATCACCAATCATTTTATTAGTACTATCATTTTGTTAATAGACAATACATATGAATAACTCATTAATTTCAGATGTCTTAACTTGTCTCTTTCTAAGTGGTATAAAAGATATATTTTTCTCTAAGGTCTCTACTTGAGAAGATAGTCAAAGTATCTTTTAGAAAGAAAAATTTCTCTTTGGGTTAAGAATTACTCTTTGTTTTGGTAAAGGTTACAAACATCATCATGTAATGCATCAAAATTAGAATCTAATGTTCAATCACACCATCAAAATTCCATTCAACATAATACTACCATTATATTGAAAATAATTATGCTCCAATAGTTCTTCCAATAAGAGGTCAACAAGTACTGATCTTGCATAGCATAACATAGTAGGAAACATATTAAAGGTTATTTTATTAATAGAAAGTGGTTCCTTTGCATGAGAAGGACTCCTCTCAAATGGTTGTTGTTCTAATAAGAACATTAGTTAAAGTTGATCTAACTTTTCTAAGTCTTCTTTGATATTTTCACCTTTATTGTTAGATTTAATCATAGCTTCTTTATTTTTTAGATCATATTATAGAATTACTATTGGTCATATTATAGTTAATATCTTTGGAAGGTAGGGGTTTAAATAAAACCCTTGTTTTTCGATTTCTAATTTAATCAGAGGCTTAGGAATAGAGTCCCATTTATGAAATATTTCTTTAAATTTTTCCTTTATTTTAATCAATTAGGCACCCACCAATTAAGATATAAATTAGTACAATTGTCTTACTATAGCATTGTTCATAGCTTAGGCCTTATAAGGTGAATCTATAACCTCAGTTTCCTTAATTTTTAAAGAAAGCTATAAAGTTAGAGGGAAAATATTATTGACCCTTTTGCCTTTTTTGGTTAAATACTCTCAATAAGCTTGTTTAAGGATTAGGTAGTATTTTATTGCAAAAAAATTAGGAAAAGGTTTTCTTTGAATATTATAAATATTTTGAATATAAGTAAAAATATCTATAATACCCATTTCTACAATATATTTTTTATGCCTTTGATGCCAAAGATTTTGTTATCCTTGATTAAAGGTCATAAAAAAACTTTTCCATTTAAGGTATTTTTAAAAAAGTAAAATAACACTTTTACCTTTTCCCCTATCCCATTATATTCCTAAATAATGAGACTATCCCTTCATTTCTAAGTAACAAGGCTCTTGCCTTTATCGCAAGGACTCATTTTGACAAAATAATGGTGAAATTAACCTTTGCATTGGAACAAGCACATTTGTACACCTTTGATACTCTGTACCTATTGAATTTAATCTAGTAAAATGCTTTATTGACCATTATTTGAATTCATTATGGGTATTGAATGGTTAACTGCTCAAACAATGGGACTATCACTTCAATTTTTATTGTAAGACTTCTCCTTTCATTGGAAGGACAAATTTACACAAAATGATGGTGAAATTACCATTAATGTTTGCATAAAGCCTTATATTCATTGCAACAAGCTTGTTTATATATTTTTTATGCTCTAAATTCATTGAATTTCATCAAAAAAAAGTTTGATTGGTCTACATTACCTTTCAAATTTGTATTGAGCTTTTCAATTCCTGAATGAGACCATCTCTTCATTTTTACCAAACAAGACTTGTTTCTTCATTGCAAGGACTCATTCACCCAAAATGATCTCAAAATTAACTTTTGTGTCCATAATAAACATTTTATTTATTACAATAAGCTCATTTGTACATTTCTGGTTTGCTAAATCCATTAAATTCCATCAAGTGAAATAAGTCATTAATTAATTACAAGTATTGAGTGGTTTAATTCCTAAGCCAATTTTTCATAACAAGAATTTTCTTATCATTGAAAGGACAAATTTACACAAAATGATGATGAAATTAACATTTTTGTCTACACAAAACATTATAATCATAGCAAAAAGCTTGTTTGTAAATCTTTGGTACTCTATATCCATCAAATTCCATCAAAAATTGGTGTGATTGGTCTAGATTGTCATTTTAGATTCATATTTTTTGTGAATGAGTGCTTGCAATGATAGAAGAAGTTTTGTTAGTTAGAAATGAAGTAATGTTCTCATTATTTAGGAATTAAAGCACTCAATATGTATAAGCATGTTTATGTCTTCTCAAAACATTACCTTTATTGGAATAAAGCACATTTGCACACCTTTCCTTATAAGTATTAAATGGTTTAGCTCTTGAGCAATGAGACTATCTATTCAATTTATCATAACAAGATTTCCCATTTTATTTGAAGGGAAAATTTACACTAAATGATGATAAAATCAACATTTGTTTTTACATAAAACATTATATTCATTGCTATAAGCTCATTTGTACATCATTGTTGCTCTAAATGCATCGAATTTCATCAAAAAAAAAGAAAAGGTGTGATTGGTGTAGATTACAATTCCTAAAGAGACAATCTCTTCATTTCTAGTTAACAAGGCTCATTCTTTGGTTGCAAGGACTCATTTAGACAAAATGATCTCATAATTAACTTTTGTGTCAACAACAAACATTGCATTCATTGCAATAAGGCTATTTGTACATCTTTGGTACACTGAATCCATTAAATTCCATCAAAAAAATGGTGTGATTGGTCTAGAGTACCATCTCTTATACATATTTTGTGTAAATGAGTGCTTGCAACAAAAGGAGTTTTGTTAGTTAGAAATGAAGAGTTAGTCTTATTATTTAGGAATTAAAACACTCAATACATATAAGCATGTTTGTGTCTACACAAAACCTTATAACTATGCCTATTTGAACACCTTTAGTACTCTGTACCCATTGAATTCCATCATGTAAAACGAGTCATTGATCTTTATTAGCTTTCCTAACAAGTATTGAATAGTTAAATTTCTAGCAATGCAACTGCATCTTCAATTTTTCGTAACATGACTTCTCTTATCATTGGAAGGACAAATTTACAAAAAATGATGATAAAATTAACAATTTTTTCAACTTAAAACATTATATTCATTGCAACAAGCTCATTTGTAAATCTTTCATACTTTAAATTCATTGAATTTCAACAAAAAAAAAAGTGTGATTTGTCTACACTACCTTTTCAAATACGTATTTAGGATTTCAATTCCTGAATGAGACAATTACTTCATTTCTCGCTAACAAGGCTCCTTCCTTCATTACAAGGACTCATTCACACCAAATGATCTTGTAATTGATTTTTGTGTCCATAACAAACATTATATTCATTGTAACAAGCTGATTTGTACATCTTTGGGACACTAAATCCATTGAATTCCATCAAAATATGGTGTGATTAGTTTAAATGATAATTTCTTATACATATTTTATGTAAATGAGTGGAAAAAGGGGCTTTGTTAGTTGACAATGAAGAGATAATCTCATTATTTAGGAATTGAAATACTCAATACATCCAACTATGTTTGTGCCTACATAAAACCTTATAATCATTGGAACAAGCAATTTGCATACCTTTCGTACTCTATACCCATTGTATTCCATCAAGGAAAATGAGTCATTGATTTTTATTAGCTTTCCTTTTCAGTATTGAATGGTTTAATTATTGAACAATGAGATTACCTCTTTAATTTTTAATAACAAGACTTCTCTTATCATTAATTGGACAAATTTACACAATTGATGATGAAATTAACATTTGTGTCAACAGAAAACATTACATTCATTGAACTAAGCTCATTTGTACATCTTTGGTGAATTCAATCAAAAATTAGTGTCATTAGTCTAGATCATTTTTTCTTATACATATTTTGTGTAAATGACTGTGTCCATCAAATGAAGAAGTCATGTTAGTTTGAAATGAAGAAACAAGCTCATTATTCAGGGATTGAAATAGTTGATATGTATAAGCACTTTTATGTCTACACAAAACATTATATTCATTAGAACAAGCATGTTTGTGCAAATTTGATACTTTGTACCCATTGAATTCCATCAAGTAAAATGAGTGATTGGTATTTATTATCTTTTCTTATAGGTATTGAATAATTTAATTCCTAAATAATGAGATTATCTCCTTAATTTTTAATGAGAAGACTCCACTTTTCATTAAAAGAACAAATTTATGCAAAAAGATAGTTAAATTAACTTTTGTGTTTACATAAAACAATATTTTCATTGCAATAAGCTCATTTCTTCCTCTTTGGTACACTATCCATTGAATTTCATCAAGAAAAAGGTGTGATTGGTCTAGATTACCATTTCTTATACATATTTTTTTTTTGTAAATGAGTGCTTATAATGAATAGCGAAGCTTTGTTAGTTAAAAATTAAGAGACAATCTCATTATTTAGGAATTGAAACACTTAATATGTATAAGCATGTTTGTGTCTACCTAAAATATTATATTCATTGGAATAAACATGTTTATACAACTTTGGTACTCTGTACTTATTGAATTCCATCAAGTGAAATGAGTCATTGATCTTTATTACCTTTCCTTATAGGTATTGAATTGTTTAATTCCCAAATAATGAGATTATCTCTTCAAATTTTCATGATAAGACTTCACTTTCATTGGAAGGGAGAATTTACACAAATTGATAGTGAAATTAACATTAGTGTCTACACAAAACAGTATATTCATTGCAACAAGCTTATTGGCACCTCTTAGGTCTTCTAAATCCAATTAATTTCATCAAAAAAATGTTTCATTGGTCTAAATTACCTTTTCAAATACATATTCAGTGTTTTATTTCCTCAATAAGACTATCTCTTCATTTCTACCTAACAAAGACACTTTCATCGTTGCAAAGACTCATTCACACAAAAAATCTCTTAATTAACTTTGGTGTCAACAACATACATTATATTCATTACAATAGGCTTGTTTATACATCCTTGGTAAACTAAATCCGTTAAATTCTATTAAAAAAATGGTGTGATTCATCTAAATTACCATTTTTTATGCATATTTTCTGTAAACAAGTGTTTACAATGAAAGGAAGATCTTTGTTAGTTTGAAATGAAGAGATGATCTCAATATCCAGAAATTGAAATACTTAATACCTAAAAGCACATTTGTGTTTACATAAAATATTATGATCATTGGAACAAGCACATTTGCAAACTTTGGTCCTCTGTACCCATTGAATTCCATCAAGTAAAATGAGTGTTTGTTCTTTATTAGTTTTCCTTATATGTATTGGTTTGTTTGATTCCCAAACAATGAGACTATCTCTTCAATTTTACATGATAAGGCCTAACTTTTTATTGGAAGGACAAAGTTACATAAAATGATGGTGAAATCAACATTTGTGTCAACACAAAAAATCATATTCATTGCAATAAGCTCATTTGTACTTCTTTGGAAATCAAAATCCATTGAATTCCACAAAAAATGGTGTGATTGGCCTATATTACCATTTCTTTTAAATATTTTGTGTAAATGAGTGCTCACAACAAAAGAAGGAGCTTTACTAATTTGAAATGAAGAGATACTCTCATTATTTAGGAATTGAAACACTCAATATATATAAGCACATTTGTGTCTACACAAAACATTATATTCATTGGAACAAACACAATTGCACACGTTTGGTATTATGTCCCTATTAAATTCCATCAAGTGAAATGATTCATTGATCTTTATTAGTTTTCCTTATATGGATTGAATGATTTAATTTCTAAACCATGAGATTGATTCTTTAATTTTTCATGACAAGACTTCACTTTTTAATTGAAGGACAAATTTACATAAAATGATAGTGAAATTAATATTTGTGTCCATATAAAATAATATATTAATTGCAATGAGCTCGATTGTACCTCTTTGGTACTCCAAATCCATTGAATTTCATTAAAAAAGGTGTGATTGGTCTAGATTACCTTTTCAAATACATATTGAGAATTTCATTTTCTAAATGAGACCATCTCTTATTTTCTTGCTAACAGGCCTCCTTCCTTCATTGCAAGGACTAATTCACACATATAAATTTTGTAATTAACTTTTGTGTCAATGACAATCATTATATTCATTGCAACTAGCTCATTTGTACATCCTTGGTTCACTAAATCCATTGAATTCTATTAAAATATGGTGTGATCAATCTAGATTACCATTTCTTGTACATATTTTATGTAAATAAGTGCTTGCAATAAAAGAAGGAGCTTTCTTTAGCTAGAAATAAAGAGGCAGTCTCATTATTTAGGAATCAAAACATTCAATTCATATAAGTAAGTTTGTTTCCACTTAAAGCATTTTATTCATTGGAGCAAGCACATTTGCACACCTTTGATACTATTTTCCCATTGAATTCCATCAAGTAAAATGAGTCACTAATCTTTATTAGTTTTTCTTATGGGTATTGAAAAGCCTAATACTTGAACAATAAGATGATCTCTACAATTTTTCATGACAAGTTGTCACATTTCATTGGAAGGACAAAGGTACACAAAAAGATGGTGAAATTACCATTTTTGTCCACACAAAACATTATATTCATTGCAACAGGGTTATTTGTACATCTTTGGTGCCCTAAATCCATTTAATTCCATCAAAAAAATGGTGTGGTTGGTCAATAATACCTTTTCATTTAAATATTTTGTGTAAATAAGTGCTTGCAACAAGAGTAGGAGCTTTGTTAGTTTGCAACAAAGAGTCAATCTCATTATTCAAGAATTGAAACACTTAATATGTATAAGCACAATTGTGTTAACACAAAACATTCTAATCGTGGGAACAAGCATGTTTGAACAACTTTGGTACTCTATACCCATTAAATTCCATCAAGTAAATTAAATCACTAATCTAAATTAACTTTCCTTATAGGTATTGAATGGTTGAATTCCTCAAGAACAAGATAGTCTCTTGAATTTTTCATGATAAGGCTCCAATTTTCATTGGAAGGACAAATTTACATGATGGTAAAATTAACATTTTTGCCAACACAAAACATTATATTCATTGTAACAAACTCGTTTATGCATCTTTAGTACTCTAAATCCATTAAATTTCATCATAAAAATGTGTGATTTGCCTAGATTACCATTTCAAATATGTATTGATAGTTTTGTTTCTAGAATGAGACCATCTCTTTATTTCTAGCCAACAAGACTCCTTCCTTTGTTGTAAGGACTCATTTACACAAAAAGCTTGTACAATTAACTTTACGGTCAACAACAAACATTATATTCCTTACAACAAGCTCATTTTTACATACTTCATTCCCTAAATCATTGAATTCCATCAAAAAATTGTGTCATTAGCCTAGATTGCCCATCCTTAAATATATTTTATGTAAATGAGTACTTACAATGAAAGAAGAAGATTGTTAGTTAGAAATGAAGAAATAGTCTCATTATTCAGGGATTGAAAAACTCAGTAAGTATAAGCAAGTTTTGTCTACACAAAACATTTTAATCCTTAGAACAAGTATATTTGCACACCTTTAGTGCATTATAGCTATTGAATTCCCTTAACTAAAACGAGTCATTGATCTTTGTTGGCTTTCCTTATAGGTATTAAATGGTTTAATTCTTGAACAAAGAGATGTTCTCTTCAATTTCTCATGATAAGACTTCACTTTCATTGAAATGGCAAATTTACATGAAATGATGGTGAAATTAACATTTTTGTCTTCACAAAACATTATATTCATTTCAACATGTTTGTTTATACAGCTTTGGTACATTGTACCCATTGAATTACATCATAAAAGGGTGTGATTGGTCTATATTACCATTTCTTATACATATTTTATGTAAAAGAGTGTTGGAATGAAAGAAGGAGCTTTGTTAGTTAGAAATAAAGAGATCATCTCATTATTCAAGAATTGAAACACTTAATACATATAAGCATGTTTGTGTCTACTCAAAACATTATATTAAATGGAATAAGCATGTGTGCACACCTTTGGTACTTTATACAAATTGAGTTCCATCGTGTAAATGGAGTCATTGATCATTTTTATCTTTCCTTATAGGTATTGAATGGTTTAATTCTTAAACAATGAGACTATCCCTTCAATTTTTCAAGACAAGACTTTACTTTTTATTGGAAGGACAAATTTACACAAAATGATGGAGAAATTAACATTTGCATCTTCACAAAACATTATAATTATTGAAACAAGCTTGTCTATAAATCTTTGGTACTTAAATGCATTGAATTTTGTTAAAAAGTGTTGTGATTTATCCAAATTACCTTTTGAATTGCTTATTAAGATTTCATTTTCTGAATGAGACCATCTTCTCATTTCTAGCTAAGAAGGCCCCTTCCATCATTCTAAGGATTCATTCATGTAAAGTGATCTCGTAATTAATTTTTGGTTAAACAACAAATATTATATTCATTGCAACAAGCTTATTTGTACATTTTTGGTACTTTAAATCCATTGAATTTCATCAAAAAAAAATGGTATGATTCATCTAAATTACCATTTCTTATGCATATTTTGCGTAAATTAGTGTTTACAACAAAAGAAGGAGCTTTATGAGTTAAAAATGAAGAGATGGTCTCATTATTCAAGAATTGAAACACCCAATACATTTAAGCATATTTATGTCCACTCAAAATATTATATTAATTCAAATAGGCACAAGTTCACACCTTTGGTACTCTATAACAATTGAGTTCCACCTAGTAAAATGAGTCATTGATCTTTTTTAGCTTGCCTTATAGGTATTAAATGGTTTAATTACTAAAAAATGAGACTATCTCTTCAATTTTAAAAGACTTACATGTCATTGGGAAGACTCAAATATAAAGCTTGTTAATACAAAGAAGTAAACAATTGTTGCATGGATTTACTTCACTTAATACAATTGTTCATTACAACAAAGAACATTGTTCATTGTTTCTTGCATGGATCTAAAGACAAGAAAAGATAGACTAGGGTTTACCTATTAAAAAAAAAAAAACTAAGGTTTGCAAATTCAAAGAAAGAAGAGGTTTTAGAATGAGGTTAAGAAGAAGAACAAAAGAAAAACTCAAATTTAGATAAATAAACCTAATTTAAGCCCTAAAGCTTTGATACTAGCTGATGTGAACCCCAAAAGATGTGGCTTAGGGACCCAACATGCATAACAAATCAAATAAGAACCTAAGAAAGCAAAATTAAATTTCAATCATGTGAGACCTAGACCCAATGTTCAAGGAAAATGAACTTAAGGTATAAAAAAGGACATGGATATCACACTTAAGAAAAGAATAGATTTAGGAGTAATAAGTTGAGTTAAATGCCACAAGAAGAGTTAGTTATTAATAACTTCTCTAGTTTTTGAAAGAACCAAAGGAGAAAATTTTCATTCCCTAAATAAGCTAATAACAAATCTACTACTATTTGTTTTAGGAGTTGTTACAAAAGTCCTTAATATCACTTAACATTAGGCCATTCAACATATTTAATTAATAAAGTCTTGAGCCTCATTATGATATGTTTTGTTGCCCTTCAAGCTTGAATTAGCTTCTTTGACCCAAATTTCTTCAATAAACCCACTAAGTTCTTCTTTCATCATTTTAGCTCTCGAACATGTCATTGGCCCTTCTTGAATGCTCAATGAATCTTTAGAAGCCCTCCATGCATCAGCTCCTCCATGGATCTCATTAGTAACAAAAGAAGGAGCCTTTTTTTTCTTATGCAATTCAATGGATTTAGAGCACCAAAGATATATAAACAATTTTGTTGAAATGAATATAATATTTGTTGTTAATTACAAAACCATTTTGTGTGAATGAATCCTTGCAACAAAAATGAGGAGATAGTCTCTTTATTCAAAAATTAAATTATTTAATATCCCTAAGGAAAGTTAATTAAGATCAATGATTCATTTACTTGATGGAATTCAATGGTTTTAGAGTACCAATGATGTCCAAACATGCTTGTTCCATTGAATATAATGTTTTATGTGGATATAAAAGTTAATTTCACCATCATTTTATATAAATGAGTCCTTGAAATGAAGGAAAGAGTCTTTGTAATTAAAAGTGAAGAGATAGTCTCATTATTCAACAAATGAAGCACTTAATACATATAAGAAAAGGAAATCTAGACAAATCACACTTTTTTTTTATGGAAATCAATCGATTTAGAGTACCAAAGAGGTAGAAGCAAGCTTGTGGCAATGAATATAATGTTTGATGACACAAAAGTTAATTATAAGATCATTTTTTGTGTGAATGAGTCCATGTAACAAAAAGAGAAGTCTTGTTATAAAAAATTGGAGAGAAAATCTCATTATTTAGGGAAGCTAATCTAGATCAATGACTCATTTACTTGTTGGAATTCAATGGGTTTAGTGTCTTGAAGGTGTGAAAATGAACTTATTCCAATGAATATAATGTTTTTTGTAGGTACAAAAGTTAATTCACCATCATTTTATGCAAATGAGTCCTTGCAACAAAGGAAGAAGCCCTATTAATAAGAAATAAAGAGACTCTCAATGTCACCAACTAAAACACTCAATATGTATAAAGAAAAAGGTAATCTAGACCAACCACACCTTTTTTTAATGAAATTTAATGGATTTAGAGTATCAAAGATGTACAAATGAGCTTACTACAAAAAATATAATGTTTGTGGTTGACAAAAAGTTAATTATGAGATGTTTTTGTGCAAATGAGTCCTTGCAACAAAAAAAAAAAAGCTTTGTTATAAAAAATGAAGTGGTCTCATTGTTCAAGAATTAAACCATTCACTATTTTAAGAATACCCAAGGTGTGCAATGGAATTCAATGGGTTTAAAGTTTTAAAGGTTTGAAAATGTGCTTGTTCCAAAAAACATAATGTTTTGTGTAGACATAAACGTTAATGTCACCAACATTTTGTATAAATGAGTCTTTGCACTGAGGGAAGGAGCCTTGTTGGCTAGAAATAGAATGATGATTCCATTATTTAGTAATTGAAACACTCATTATGTATAAGAAAAGGGAATCTCGATCAATCACACCTTTTTTTACATGGTTTGAATGTTTCATTAACTAAAAGTTATTGATCTTGATTATGTTTTCTAATATGGTTTGGATGATTCATTATTTGAAAGATCACGCTATCTCTTTATTTTTTACAAGTAATGCTTCTCTTTCTGCTAGAAGGCTCACCCATACAAAATGAACATGAAATTAACTATTTTTTACACTAAATCTTAGATTCAATGTGACAACCACATCAATACACCTTTGGTAAACTGAATTGAATGAATTTCATACTAATGATCTTGATTAACTTTTTTAGTATGGTTTGAATGGTTAATTTTGTAAAAGTTGAGACCACCACTTCATTTCTTGCTAACAAGTCTTGTCCTTTTGTTGCCAGGACTCATCAAGACAAATGATCATGAAATGAATCATTTTGTCTACACTAAACATTAGATTCTTTGTGATATGCACATGAATACACCTTTAGCAATCTATCCATTCAAGTCTATCAAACAAAGGACTCATTGATCTTTATTAGCTATTCTTCCAAGGATTGAATGGTTCAATCTTGAAGGGTATGACCTATACTTCATTTCATGCTTATATGGCTTCCTTTTTCATTGAAAGGACTCACTTAGAAAAAATGCTCATGAGTTATTGATCTTGATAAGCTATTTTTCTAGGAATTGAATGGTTGAATTCCTAAGGATAAGACCTTACTTAAATTCATGCTAATATGGCTTCTCTTTTCATTGCAAAGACTCTTTTAGACAAAATGATGATGAAATTAAATTTTGTATCTACACCAAACATTAGATTCCTTGCTCAGCTAAAAAGTACAATTTTGGTAGTCTAAATAAATCAATTGAAATCCACCAAACATAGAGTCCTTAATCTTGATTAGATGTTTATACTTGTTGGAATGGTTCAATGCATCAAAGATTAGATTATCACTTCATTTCTTGCTAAGAAAGCAACTTCTTTCATTCTAAGGAATTATTCACACAAAATCATTATCAAATGAATTTTCGTATCTACACCAAACATCAATACAACTTTGGTAGTTTGAATCCATTAAAGTCCATCAAACATTGGTGTAATTGATCATGATTGGGTTCTCTCACATGGTTGGAATGGTTCATCACATGAAAGGTGAGAATATCACTTCATGTATTACTAAAATTGCTTCTCATTCCATTGTAAAAAGCCATTCATGCAAAATGATTTTGAAATTAGTTTTTGCATCCACACTAACATTATATTCATTGCAACAAGATTTTTTTTTTTATCTTGATTTTCTTTTCTTACATGTATTGAGTGGCTCATTTCCTACCAATAAGGCTCCTCCATTCCTAGAAAGGACTCATTCACACAAAATGATCTAGAAATTAATTTTTTTATCAACACCAAATGTTAAATTCATTGTAATAAACATGTCTGTAAGCCCTTGGCACTCTAAATCAATTGAATTCCATCAAACAAAGGAGTCATTGATCTTGATAAGCTTTTTTTATAGGTATGGGAGGGGTTTAATTACTTAATAATGAGAACAACTCATCATTTCTTTCTAACATAGCTTCTCATTTGGTTGTGAGGACTCATTCACACAAATAATCTTGAAATTAATTATTGTATTTGCACCAAACATTATATTCATTGCAACAAGCATATCTGTACTTTAAATCCATTGAACTACATCAAACAAAGGAGTGATTAATCATGGTCAGCTTTACTTCTAAGTATATATTGGTTGAATTCCTCAATAATGAGAATGTCTCTTAATTTCCTGCCAATAAGGTCCTTTCTTATGTTGCAAGGATTTATTCATACAAAATGATCTTGAAATTAACTTCCATGTCAACATTAACTATTATATTAATTGTAACAAGCACATTTGTACACCTTTAATACTTTAAATTCATAGAATTCCATCAAACAAAGGAGTCAATAATCTTGACTAGATTTTCTTACAAGTATTGAAATTTTTTATTATTGAATTTCAAGACAATCTCCTTATTTCTTGCTAACAAGGTCCCTCCTTTTGTTGCAAGGACTCCTTCACATAAAATGATCTTAAAATCAACCTTTGTGTATATATCAAACATTATATTCATTGCTATAAGCATGTTTACATGTCATTAATACTTATAATCCATTGAATTCCATCAAACAAGGGAGTCATTAATCTTTCAATTCTTGAATAAGGAGACCCCTTCTTCATTTCACATTAACAAGGTTACTGGTTTGCAATGTTGAATCCTTTAGAATTGTTGCACCAAGGATGAATTCAATATGATGTTTTATTCCCCTCAAAAGGTGGTAAACCATATCATACTTCAAGAAAAACATCACCAAATTCTTGCAAAAGAGAAACAACAACACTAGGGAAAGAGTGATTAAGCTCATTTATACTAAAATAAGCTTTTTAGTTCTTGAAAGAAATGAAGGAAAAAATTTTCACTTTTATTTTTAGTAATGTTTTGCCATTTTTAACAATGAAATCAAGGCTATTTATAAGCTAATTTAACAACCTTAAAAACCTTTAAAATAAAGATAATGATAAACTCCTAAAATATAAGAACACTCCTATTATTTTATAGACTCCTATTTTATAACAATTTCTTATTTAGGATTGGATTTTGTTATAACCTTGACCCATTAAGTTCTCCAAACAAATTAATAAAGCCTTAGCCCACATTAAGATATACTTTGTTGCCCTTCAAGCTTGAATTTTCTTCTTTGGCCTAAATTTCTTCAATCACATTCAAGAGCTCAAAGGATGAAAGAGGCACTTAGCAAACTAATCGAAAAAACTTGGGCCAAAGAAGATAATTCAAGCTTGAAGGGTAGCAAAGCAAATCTTAATGTGAGTTGATTAAATAAATTTGGGCCAAAAAGCTAATGCAAGCCTAAATAGTGGCAAATCATATCTTAATATGGGTCATGGCTTTATTAATTTTATAACTATATAGAACAGACCTATGTTAAGTGATCGTAAGAGTTTTCATTATTAAAGGAGGCAAAACATTTGGTGAAATAAAAGTGAGAATTTTCTCCTTCAATTCTTTTAAAAACTAAAGAACTTATTAAGAACTAAGTTTTTTTGTGGCATTTAACCTAACTTATTAATTCCTAATTTGTTGTTTTTCTAGAGTGTGGCATCAATGTCCTTCTTTCATACCTTTGTTTCATCTTTCTTTGAACACTGGGTCTAAGTTTTGCATGATTGAAATTTAATTTAGCTTTTTTAGGTTCTTGTTGATTCCTTATGCATGATGGGTCCCTAAGCCATGTTGTTTGGGTTCATATCATCTAAGGATCCATTGAGCATTCAAAGAAACAATTATTCCATGATCAAGGATGGGTGTGTATTCCTTGATCATAAACTTGGAAAGGCTTAATCAAATTGATAAAGAGATTTCCAAGGATTACCTTTTACTTTAGGTTTCTGACCAGAACAAAGGAGGTTTGGATACAAATACCTTGTTGACAAACTTGGACACTAGACAACTTGTAGTTGACTTACAGCTTGTGATTGTTGGTAGACTTTAGGCTTTCCAACATTTTTTCAAAATATTTGGTAGGCATGAGGCCTTCTTATACATCATTAAGATTTACACTAGTATCTACTAAAGCTATGGTTTCCAAAGAAAATTGGTTAGTAATTTTCAAATGAATTTTAACAAGGCATTTTTTAATGGTGATTTTTTGTTAAATGAAATAAGAATTCATTATTTTTTAGGCTTTCAAGTTGTTAGGCTTTAAAAATTCTAGTTAATCTAAAACCTCTATATTTTGAGGGTTCATTGGGTCTAGTAAGGACACTAGCATTTGATGGTCTTGGGTTTGTTGGACCTCAAGACCTTGAATCTCTCGATTGAATTTCTTTATTCCATGTTTGAGGTCTATCATAGTGATAGGCTAGGTTTAGGGTTGGTTAAACCCTTTTAGAACATCCTTAAGATTATAAGGAGCTTGGATGGATTGATGTAATGGGTTTGGATTTAAAGGTAATGGGCTTTCAAGGAGCTTTTGTAGAAATTGGGCTTTAGCTTGATCATTTGCTAACATATCAAGTATCTTAAGGATTTGCTCTTGATCACACAGTAAGACACTTACTTTTCTCTTTTGACCCTATTTTAGAAGAGACTTCAAGTTCATCAACTTGGAGACTAGCTTCATCCTCAAAAGATAGTTCAATAGTACTAGCTTTTAAGGTTTCAACCAACAATGCCTATAGTTGGGATTGAATAATATCAAGTAGTTCAAGGGCTTAGAGTTTTTTGTGAAGTTTATAGTATCTAGACATGTGACCAGGCTTACCATAGTTATAATAGACATATATGGATGTCTAGGCATTTGTTTGTTTAAGCTCATTAGGTTTGTGCCTAAAAGTTGTTTTGGGCCTAGAAGATTGTTAATGTTCATTAGGCTTAGATTTTAAGTAAAAAGGATTTTTTTAATTTAGTATTGAGCCTATGCTTTTGTTTGGTCTTTTCTTTCGAATAGAGGTTATCATTAAATTAGGCACAAAGGGACTCCTTTCAAGTCTACTTTTATTCCCGCTTGATCTACTTTTAGAGCTTTAGATCTACATAGATCAGTAGTCCTTCTTTTTGGACAAAGCTTATCAGTTCACAATAAGCCAACTAATGATAAGGAATTTGACCATTATAGTGAGCTTGCAATTTAAATCTTACCTTATCATCAAGTAGCCTTGGTAATCCTACCAAAAACTTTTCTTTCCAAAAAACTTCATTCACATTGTCCCACTACCTGACATGCATTAGAAATGTATCTTTGTGCCAACAGAAATTATGCAGATATTTGCATTTAAAGATTGGATAAGAGTCCAACGTTCTTATCCTTTAGGTGAGTTGGATCACCAATAAAGTGCTTTGTTATGACAATGTTAAGACTTGCCACAACATCAAGGATTGTTTGTTGGTTATCATCAAGGAGAGGTTCACCATGAACATCTCTCTTGATAGCTTGGAAAATTTTATCATGCTTAGCTAAAGTAAGTATGTGATCCCACCAGCCTTTGAGCTATCTTGAAAATCCTGCTACATGGATCTCAGCAACAGCTTGGTCAAAGGAAGGTGAAATTAAACTTTATGTCTACACAACATTTTATTCATTAGAACAAGCACATATGTATACCTTTGGTATTTTGAATGCATTGAATTCCATCAATTAAAAGAGTCATTAATCTTGATTAGCTTTACTTATAGGTATTTGATGGTTTTATTCCCAAACCGTAAGACTAGTTTTCATTTTTTTGATAACAAGACTTCTTTTTTGTTACAAGGGCTCATTCACCTAAAATGATCTTTTAATTAATTTTTGTGTTAATAATAATAATTATATTCTTTGCAACAAGCTCGTATGTTTATCTTTGGTGTTCTAAATCCATTTAATTACATCAAAGAAAGGTGTGATTGGTCTAGATTACCATTTCTTATATATATTGAAATTAATGGTGAAATTAATTTTTTATCTATAGAAAACATTATATTCATGTGAATAAGCATGTTTGCACAACTTTGGTACTTTGAACCCATTTAATTCCATCAAGTAAATTATTAATTGATCTTTAGCTTTCCTTATAGGTATTCAATTGTTTAATGTTTGAACAATGAGACCTTATCTTTATTTTCAAATAACAAGACTTCTCTTTTTGTTGCAAGGACTCATTCATACAAAATAACCTCATAATTATCTTTTGTGTTAGTAGCAAACATTATATTCATAGCTACAAGCTCATTTGTACATCTTTGGCACACTAAATCCATTAAATTCCATCAAATTGTCATTGATCTTTGTTAGCTTTCCTTATAGGTATTGAATGCTTTAATTCCTAAATAATGAGACTTCTCTTTTCATCGTAATGACTCATTTAAACAAAATGAGGGTAAAATTTGCAAATCATTATATCTATTAGAACAAGCATGTTTGCAAACCTTTGCTACTTGGAACCCATGAAGTTCCATTAAGTAAATGAGTCTTAGATCTTGATTAGCTTTCCCTTAAAGATATTGAATGGCTTAATTCTCAAATAATAAGACCACTTTTTCTTTTTTTTATTCTTTTTTTTTTTTTGTATTCCTTGTATTTTCTTTTGATTAAAAGGAGTTTAAAGTTTTTGTTGTAAATGTTTATAAGTAATTTCATTAGTTTGAGAACTAATGAATCTTTCATTCCTTATAATCTTTTTCTAAATCAAATCAATTTCTCTATATTTAAGAATGGAAGTAAATTCAAAGATTACCTTATTTTATAAGTATTGAGTGTTTTAATTCTTGAATAATGAGACCATCTTGTATTTTTTTTTATAACAAGACGTTTCTTTTCATTGCAATGACTCATTCATGCAAAATAATCTCATAATTAACTTTTGTGACAATAGTAAATATTATATTCATTGCAACAAATTCATTTGTACATCTTTAGCACTTTAAATCCATTGAATTCCATAAAAAAAAAGTGTAATTGGTCTAGATTACATTTTCTTATACATATTAAGTGTTTCAATTCCTAAATAAAGACAATATCTAGTCTTTTTTTTTGACAATAAGACTTTTCTTTTAATTATAAGGACTCATTCATGCAATATGATCCTTTTATTAACTTATATTAACATCAAAATTTATATTCATTAAAACAAGCTTGTTTATGCATCATTGGCATTATCAATCCATTGAATTCCATCATGTAAATGAGTCATTGATCTTGATTTGCTTTCATTATAGGTATTGAATGGTTTGTTCTCCATTAATGAGACTACTTTTTCATTTTTTGACAACAAGGCTTCCCTTTTCATTGCAAAAAGTCCTTTACACAAAGATCATTGGTACATCTTTGGTACTTGAACCCATTCAATTCCATCAAGTAAATTAGTCATTGAACTTGATTAGCCTTCTTTATAGGTAATGAATGGTATAATTCTGAACAATGTGATCATCTCCTCATTTTTTGATAACAAGGATGTCTATATTCAATATATTCATTGCAAAAAACATATACATACAACTTTGATACTCTAAACCCATTGAAATCCTTCAAAGGTTAATTAGATCTTAATTAACTTTTCTTATAGCTATTTAATGTTTCAATTCTTCAATATTGAGACCTCTTCATTTTTAGATAACAGGGTTTCTCTTTTCATTTTAAGGACTCATTAACATAAAATGATCTTGTAAATAACTTTTGTGTCAACAACAACGATTGTATACATTGCATAAAACTCATTTCTACATCTTTACTACTCTTAATCCATTGAATTCCATCAAACAACGCTTTGATTTATCTTTATTTGCATTTTGTATACCTCTTGAATGTTTTAATTCCTAAATAATAAGACCTTCTTTTCATTTCTAGCTAATGAGGCTCCTTCCAACATTGTAAGGACTCATCCACACAAAAAAATGATTAAATTAATATTTGAGTCTATTCAAAATATTCTATTCATTGGATCAAGCACGTTTTTGCACCTTTGGTACTCTAAATCCATTAAATTTCATCAGATAAATGAATCATTAATCTTAATTAGCTTTTCTTGTAAGCATTAAATGGTTTAATTCTAGAACAATGAGGCTATCTTATTATTTTAGCAAGACTTGTCTTTTCCTTGTAAAAACTTATTCACACAAAATGATCTCGTAATTAATTTTTATGTCAACAACAAACAATATTCATTGCAACAAGCTTGTTTGTACATCTTTGGTACCTTAAATCCATTGAATTCCATCAACAAAAGGTATAGTTGTCTCTTCACTTTTGGATTACAAAGACATCTATATTCATTATATTCATTGCAACAAACACATATATACAACTTTGTTACTCTAAACCCATTGAAATCTTTCAAACAAAGGCTAGATTGATCATTATTAGCTTTTCTTACAATTATGTTTCAATTCTTGAATAATGAGATATTCTCCTCATTTTTAGCTAATAAGTCTCCTTCTTTCATTGTAAGGACATATTTACACAAAATGATGGTAAAAACAATTTTTGCCTTCACAAAACATTATATTCATTAGAACATGCCGGTTTGTACACATTTGGTACTATATACCTATTGAATTCCATAAATTAAATGACTCATTGATCTTGATTAACTTTCCTTATAGGTATTGAATGGTTTAATTCCCAAACAATGAGACCATCACTTCCTTTTTTGATAACAAGGTTTCTTGTTATGTTAGAGAGACTAAAGGCATAATAGGTTCCATGACTCCTTATTAGGAGTAATGGAATCTAGTTTGAGTGATGGACTTACTTATTTTTCTTGTTACCCCAACTTTACTCTTTCTCTTAGATCCTAATCTCATGCATGCTTTGTGCTTAGATGTTAAAACCAAGGGATTCAATATGATGCATTCCTCAAAACCTTTAAAAATATGGGAAGATTGTTTGCTGCATGTAGAGTTTGCATATAATAAGAGTGCTTATTCTACTACTAGTTACTCTCCATTTGAAATTATGTGTGGTTTAAATCCTTTGATTCCTTTAGATTTGATGCTTTTACTTGATGATATGTTAGCTTAGATGGTATGGGTATGGGTTATTAATTTAGATTATTTACAAATTTTGTCATTATCTCAAAGGTATGGGTTTTCAATTTAGCCTATAAATAAGTCTATATGCATTATTAAAAAAAAAAGGAATATTAGCAAAAATAAAAGTGAGAATTTTTTCATTTAGTTCTTTCAAAAACTAAAGAGCTTATTAAAAACTAACTCTTCTTGTAGTGTTCAACTAGAATTATCCCTCCTAAATCCCTTCTCTAGAGTTTAGTATCCATATCTATCTTTATACCTTAGGTATGTGTTCCTCTAAGACAATTACACAATCAAGATGGAGGAATGGGATTGCCATCTTTGCAATTCCATTGAAATGGTAAAGCTTTTTTCCTTTGCCTCCATAAAACATCAACAAAATTGTTACAATTTCCTACACTTTGGCCTTGTCTAGGTAGGAATCAAGCCCCTTTCTAAGGAAGGGTTACATAATTTTATTCTTGTTGCCCTTAAAGACTAAACTTTGATGATTATCTCTTAAGTATTATAGAAACAAGCTTATGTTCTGGTCCAATTTATTTTAATTGTATTCCAAATTTTACAGTTTCTTTGGATGAAAGGAATATTCTTGATGTTTTTACCTTGCAATCAAATTTCACAACAATTATTTTATTGAAGGATTGATTCCACTAAGCCCAATGTACAAGATTCATTATAAGGTTATGAAAACAATGCTCAACACCAAAACCCTCTGTCACAGAGCCCACAGAGAAACAATTCTATGGGAAATAGACATACGTAAAGCTAACCTCCAAACACCTAGGTATACCAAATGGCATGAGGTAAATTTGCTTGACACCTAGAAACTTGAAAATTTTTCTCCCCCAAAGCTACCTTTGGAAATGGATGTCAATAGGATTACTCAGCATAGTGATGTTAGTGTCAACATATCTTTTGCTAAACACTCCATAAGTGCCAAATGTGAATCCAATAAGGATGAAGATCTAGAAACCAAAATCTCAAATTTTTTGTAACATAGCCTTTTTGCAAGATAGCCATCTAGCACTTATGCTTGAATTAGTAGTATAAGAGGTGTAGATCTATATGGATAGGTGCCTCAAGCCACTTTTGCATTACCACAACAAGAATCCCCAAAATCTCCTTGAGCCTCAGCATCATAGATCCAATTTCCTATTGAGCCTAAGCTACATCTTAAGCTCCATGTTTTGGAAAAGGGTTTTATGATTAAAAAAAATTTTTAAGAAAATAATTTTATGGCCTGTATATTGCTAAAAAATAGAGAATGGTCTTTCAAAAATTTTCAAAATGAGAAAAAATTGGAAGCCCAACAAGATTATTATGACTAGACAACTAAAAGCAAAAAGCATATTTTATTCTTTGATTGCTTTGATGAGCATTATTTTCAATGGGGATATAAGTATCTATGGTCATCTTTCATAGAGGAAGATGAATTATGAGCTCAAATCCAATCACAATAATGCGAGTTAATGAATAGCTCAAAAATAGAGTTAGTTCATCCTTCATCATGTGAAATTTAATTTAAGTATAAAGGCTTTTTTGTTCTTATGTCACCATTCAAAATATGTAGAAAGCATGAAGAATTTTGAGCAAAAGATATACAAAAGCTTATTGAACAAAATAATTATATAAATAATTGGCAATGAACTCTTAAATGTGGATGCCACTATATCAAGTTTTTTCATTTCAAAAGAAATTTCAAAATATAATGCCTCTGCTATACAGTTTTCAACAAAACCTATTTTAAAACCATTTCAAATTTCAAATATATTGTCAAATGAATTTTGGGAAGCTTTGATGCTCAAACAACAGGCTCTAAAGGAATTTAAACCTGAAGCATCAACAAACAAAGAGGTACAGACTTTGACTACACTTTATGATGGCTCATCTCAAGCTTCTGTGTCAATCATAAAATCACTAAAGGTACAATGTCTCAAAGTCAAACCATTAGGAACATCTTCAAAGATGTACTATCTTAAACATATAGCTTTTGACCTTATTTAAAAAAAAAAAAAAAACTAGCTTTTCTTCAAACAAAATATAGTTCTAATTCAATTTATGAGAGGAACATTGATGGATATTCTGAACATTAGATTCTAAATCTCCTTTAACAAATGAATGTGGTGTCCAATGCATATAGGACCCATAGTCATACCTTTAGTCATGCCATTGCTAAGATCCTTGTTGTAAGATTCTTAGGATAGCTCAAAGGTTGGTTAGATCACATACTCACTTTAGCTGAGCATGACAACATTTTCCAAGCTATCAAAAGAGATGTTCACGGTGAACCTCTCCTTGATAATAACCAACTAACAATCCCCAATGTTGTGGCAAGTCTTATCATTGCCATAACAAAGCACTTTATTGGTGATCCATCGCACATAAAGAATAAGAACATTGAACTCTTGTCCATTCTTAAATGCAAATATTTGCACAATTTCCATTAGTACAAAAATATGTTTCTAATGCATGTCATATAGCAAGTTGATGTGAATCAAGTTTTTTTGGAAAGAAAAGTTTTTGGTAGGATTACCAAGGCTATTCAACAATAAGGTAAGATCTAAATTGCAAGCTCAATATAATGCCCAAATTCCTTATCATCAATTGGCCTATGCTGGACTGATAAGCTTTGCCTAGAAAGGACTACAAATTTGTATAGATCTAAAGATCCAAAAATAAATCAAGTGGGAACAAAAGTAGACTAAAAAAGAGATAGGATCCTTTTGTGCCCAATTTGATGATAACCTCTATCATAAAGAAAGGACCAAAAGAAAGCATAAGCCCAATACCAAATAAAAAAACCATTTTTACTCAAAATCTAAGCCCAACCAACATTAACAATCTTTTAAGCCTAAAACAACTTTTAGGCCCAAACCTAATAAGCTTAAATAATCAAAATCCCAGACATCCAAATATGTCTATTATAACTATGGTAAGCATGGTCATATGTCCAATTATTGTAAACTTCATAAAAAACTCCAAGCCTTTGAACTACCTAATACTGTTCAAGCCCAACTATCAGCATTGCTAATTGAAAATTTAGAAACTAGTACTCTTAAACTATCTTTTAAGGATGAAGTTGGTCTCCAAGTTAAACTCAAAGCCTCTTCTGAAATAGGGTCAAAAGAGAATGAGGTAAGCATCCTAATGCATGCTCAAGAGCAAATATTCGAATACTTGATACATTAGGAAATGATCAAGCTAAAGCCCAATTTTTATAAAAGCTCCTTGAAAGCCCATCAACTTTAAATCCAAATCCATTACTTTAGCCCATTCAAGCTCCTTATAATCTTAAGGATGTTCTAAAAAGGTTTGACCAACCCTAAACCAAGCCTCAACTCAACCATGGACTGATCAATGCATAGCCATAGTGAGAGAGATTAAATGTCAGGTCAAAGAGTTGCCCTGTCTTCACATAAGCAATCCTAACCTACCCAAAATTGTTGAGATTGATGTGTCTAAACTAGGATATGGAGGGAATTTGAAATAAGTCAAGGATTAGCATGAACAACTTATTCATTTCACATCCAACTATTGGCATGACTATCAAAGGTCATATTCCATCATTAAAAAGGAAAATTTGGCAATTGATTATTAAATTTCACATCCAAGCATTGGAATGTTTTATGCATTTCAAAATTTTAGCTTGATTTGCTAAATCAAAAATTTTTATTATGCATTAATTGTTAAGCAACAAAATCTATTTTACAAAAAAAGGTTCAAAATATTCCATCCAAATAGAATTTTGCATGATGGCAAGCAATTTTAAGTGTTTTTGATTTTGAAATTGAACATATTCAAAGTTCTTTAAATTGCTTACTAGATTTTCTTACAAGAGAATTTTTGTAGGGACTAGGAACCTCGACCTCAAAATAAGCCCAAAATGCCCAAGAAATCCAAAAAGAAAGCCCAACAAGAAAACACCTAATCACAAACAACCCAACCAAAAGCATGGGTTGACATGTTTAACTCATAAAGCCAAAGCTCAATCCCTTCAGGTTCCCAAAACATTCCAAGCCCATGAAAGCAAGCTAGTGATGACTCTTCTGAGTCTTCAGCCTCAAGCATGCCCAATATTGAAGCCTTAAGCCCAAAAACCCAAAAACTTATGAAAGCCTGGTTTGATACAATGAATATAATGAACATAAATGTGCTTGTTATAAAAATAATTAAGAGAGGAAGAGATGATCACAACATCTAGGAATTAAACCATCTAATATCGATAATGAAAGCTAATTAAGATCAATGACTCCTTTGTTTAATAGAATTCAATGAATTTAGAGCACTAAAGGTGTACAAATGTGCTTCTTCCAATGAATACAATGTTTTATGTAGACACAAAATTTGATTTCTTCATCATTTTATGTAAATGAGTCATTGTAACAAGAGAGGAGAGTTGTTAGTTAGCATTAAAGTGATGGTGCCATTATTTAGGGTTTGAGACACTTAATACATATAAGAAAAGCTAATTAAGACCACTCATACCTTTTTTTAACAAAATTCAATGGGTTTAGAGTACTAAAGATGTGGAAACAAGCTTATTGGAGTGAATATAGTGGTTATTGGATGGCAAGTAGTTGAGAACAACAATTTAGTACCTAACTTACCCATAATGTCTTCCAAAAGTAGCTCAAGAACTTTGTTTCTTGGTTTGAAACAATGCTCTAAGGCATGCCATGCAAATGTACCTCTAAAGAACAATTTAACTACATTATTTGTATCATCAATTTTCTAGCATGGGATGAAGTGTGCCATCTTTGAAAACTTGTCAATAACAACAAATATAGAATCTCTACCCCATTTTGATCAAGCCAGCTTTAGCACAAAGTCTATAGGTAAATCAACCTAGGGTTGGCTAGGTATGGGTAAAGGAGTGTAAAAGCCATAGGGTAAAACTCTAAATTTAACCTATTTGCATGTTATGCACTTTTTACACACCTTATCAACAACTTGTTTCATGTGTGGTTAAAAGAGATGTTCAACTAAGACATCTAGAATTTTTCTAACTCTAAAATGACCACTAGACCATTTCCCATGTGCTTTTCTCACAACTAACTCCCTCAAGGGATGCGTAGGCATAAGTAATCAATTTCCCCAAATAAGAAATCCTCATGCCCATAAAATTTCCCAAAGGCTAACTTCTTACTTATCTTATACACATAAGCAACATTAGGATCTTTCACATATAAATCTTTAATATATTCAAATCCTAACAATTTTGCACTAAGTATGGAGATAAGGGCATACTAGCAAGATAATGCATTAACTACCACATTCCCCTTACCTTGTTTATATTTGATGATGTAGGGAAATGTTTCAATGAATTTGACCCATTTGGCATATCTCTTGTTCAACTTCATTCATTCCTTTAAGTGCTTCAAGGATTCATGGTTAGTATGGTTGACAAACTCATTAGGCCAAAGGTAGTGCTACCATAACTCCAAGGCCTATACCAATGCACACATCTCCTTATCATAAATGGGATAACTAAGGGCTGCTTCACTTAGCTTTTCACTAAAGTAGGTGATTGGTCAAAATTTTGCTTCAAAATAGCTCCAATGCCAATACCTAAAGTATCACACACAATCTAAAAAGTTTTAGCAAAGTTAGGTAAAACAAGTAAGGGTGCAAAACTAAAATTTTCCTTGATTAAATTAAAAGCCTTGTCTGATCACTACTCCAGTGAAATCTCACATTCTTTTTGACAATCTTAGTTAATGGTGCAGCAATGGTACTAAGGGCCCTAACAAAGTGTCTATAGAAACTAGCATGAATTGCCTTAAACTTTTCCTTGTTAATCTTAATATCCTTAGCACTTATAACATAGCCAAGAAATAAGATTTGATTAATGCAAAATGAACCATTCTTAAGGTTAGCATACAATTGCTCAAAACATAAAACATTTAAAATAGAATATAAATAATCAAGATCTCATCTAAGTATTTGCTATAAACCAAAACTATCATCAAAATACACAACCACAAAATTACCAATGAATGCATGTAAAACATGATTCATCAATCTCATAAAAGTACTCAATGCATTAGTGAGACCAAATGGCATAACAAGACATTCATGCAAGTCATACTTAGTTTTGAAAGTTGTTCTCCACTTGTCTCTCTCTCTCATCCTAATTCAATAATATCCACTTTTCAAATCAATTTTAGAAAAGGCACATGAACCATGCAATTTATCTAACATGTCATCCAATCTAAGTATAGGATGATGATACATTATAGTGATTTTGTTAACTACTCAACAATTAATGCACATCCTCCAAGTTCCATCCTTCTTAGGCACAAGCAATACTGAAACTACACATGGACTCATGAACTTTCTCACATATCCCTTTGCCATAAGCTCATTAACTTGCCTTTAAAGCTCCTTTATCTCCTCAATATTACTTTTATAGGTTATCAATTTGAAATTATCACACCATGGATGAATTCAATCTAATGTTCTATTCCCCTCAAAGGTGGCAAGTCTCTTGGTTGTCTAGAAAAAACATCATCAAATTCCTACAAAAGAGAAATGACACCACAAAGCAAAGAAGGGCTAGGCTCATTAGTACTAAAATAAGCTTCTTTGTATAAAAGGACAATTATAGGCTATTTTGATTAAAAACCTCTCTTAACATCATTCTCTTTTGCATACAAACTCTCAACTTTTCTCTTTTACCCTCTTTTTTCTTTTCTCTCAATCTTATCTCCTTTCTCTCCATTCTTTTTTCCTCTTTTCTCCTCTCAGCCTTAATTTCTTTTTTTTTTTTCCCTCTCACTCTGTTTTTTATTCCTTAATCGATCATCTTATACTTAGCAAGGTGTCAAATGTACAATAGTAATGCATTTATCATTCATTACAAAAAAGTACCTATTCTTAAACCCATCATTACATGTCAATCATATTATGATGGTCTTCTTAACAAAATATGTCCAACATGCATGGGTACAACATCACACAAGACCTCATCAGTGTATCTCCCAATAGTAAATGATACTAATACCTACGTATATGCCTTAACCTCCCCACATTCATTCAAACATTAAGGTGTATATAGCCTTGGGTGCTTTATGGTAGGTAAGTTAAGCTTTTCAACTAGAGTAGCTACATTTGCACAATAACCCCCATCAATGATCACATTGCATACCTTATCTTTGATGTGCTGCTATGTATGGAAGATATTATCTCTTTACACTTCTTCATCTTCCTTGGCTTATGCTCCCAGAGCTCATCTAGCCACAAACACATCTCCCTCAACTGGGTACTCCTCTCCATCACTTACATCCTCCAATGGTGGCAAGGAATCATCATCAAACTCACTTTTTATCTTAATATCACCATTACACTATGACACCATGGTACACTTATTTAAACATTGAGATGTAATATGTCCCTTTCCGAGACACTTAAACATTTAACATCTTTATTTTTACTAGGTCGGCAATTAGAATTACCTTTTTCCTTGTTAGGACTCACTTCCTTACTCTTGTAAGATTTTGCCTTAGGCTTATAACCAGCCTTACCATCCTTCTATCTCCAATTTGGATTCCAAGATGAAAAGGAACCCAAATTCTATCTAAACCATGTATAACCCTTTTATTTGAGTTGCCTCTCAACTTTCATCATAATGTGTACGATGTCTTAGAACTCCATATAATGTTGTAATTCAACTATGTTAGTGATGTCTCTATTCAACCCTTGCAAGAATTAAGCCATGGTTGCTTCACTATCCTCCTCTACATGAGCTTAGATCATGGTATTCTCCATCACCTTATAGCAGTCCTCCACACTTTTGGTGCCTTGATTGAGTCCTTAGAGCCTTTGTTACAAATCCCTATAATAATTGAAGTTCCTGACTTCTCCTTAGGATTTACTAGTTTGTGATACTGAGAGGGGGGTGAATCAGTATCACCACAATTCGCAATTCGCAGGTAAGTAAACAACTTTAACCTCTTCTTAAAAGCAAATTCTTTCTCAAACTCGACTAAGATAGATCTATTGCTACCTACTAATCACAATAGTCCCCAAAGTCACCTTTTAGACACCTTGCCTAATAGACAATTCGGATGTTCTTATTTAGGCCTTCGTTAGGTTATGGGTTAGCTGATACTTTAACTGCGTTTACAACTCAATTCAAAACATAGAACGTAAAGCAAATTAAGGACACACGAGATTTATGTGATTCTATCAACTTCACGTACATCCACGGTGGTAGGGACTCTCCTTTACTGAGACTATCCACTTGAGAATTCCAGTTACAATGGATGTCTTAATCCTTTGCTCCTTTCACTATTGCAAATACTAAGCAAGTACAATACAAAGAGTGTCATTTATTGTGTCTACCCTTCTTTTAGCTTGTCTTACCTCTGTTGAATTGAAAGGCTGCTCCACTGCCACTTAGAAGTCCACCGCAACGCTCTCTAACCTCTCTTGAAGAAATCTAGAAATACGTTGAGTTCTTTCTGATATTTCACCGAATTCCTTCTCTAGGTTGTCTTACACAGCTCCTACTTTCACTGTCTCATGGTCTCACCCGTCTCCTTATCTTACGGCTCACCTCACGTTTCTGGTTTGCTGTTTCACGTCTCACACACGTTCCTGGTTTGCACCCTTTGCTGGTCTCACGGCTCACACATGTTTTTGGTCTCATGCCAACACACGTTGTGGTCTCACGCCGTCGCACGTTCAGGTCTCAAGCCATCGTACATTCTGGTCTCACCCCTCTTGGTTGGCCGAATCAAGTTTTTCTCCTCGCCAACCACTGGTGTGCCGGTGGTGTGCCATTCCTCATAGGTTTCTCTCTCTTACCAATGGTGTGCCATTCCTCACCTTCACCATCCACTCTGATTTTGCCATATATAATTTTTCTCTCTTTTCCAACGGCTTCTCTCTTTGGTCGGCTGGTTGTTTAGGTTTTCTGTCCGTTTTGCTCAATTGCCAACTTGTTTTTTTTATTGTCTTCCAATGGCCTTTATATACTCCTCCATGAAACCCTAATAGGGCTTACTTGTGGTGAATTTACTGTCTTGCCCTTCCATGTGGCTTTTTTGTTCTTGCCCCTCCATATGGCTTTTACCTTCTTGCCCTTCCATGTGGCTTTACTTTCTTGCACACTTAAACCTAGTGGACAACAATTACAACCCATACAAGGCTGTGGGAACAACAATCTCCCCCTTTATAATTGTTGGCAACACTCATAGCAAAAGCCACTATGCAGCAGTTTCAACTACCCCTAAATATGCACTCCCCCTTTCTTAACAGCTCCACTTGCACTGATGCTTCTCCCCCCCTTTGCCAACCAATTACAAATATGAAAAACTTGCAAAGTGGAGATGGAGGATTCACCTGAACTTCAGGCTTGAGGAGGCATTTGTACAGATAGACTCAATCTGTGCTTTTCAAACAGCTCTATGGATAAAGGTTTAGTTAGAATATCTGAAATTTGATCTTTAGTGCCAACATACTCCAACTGAATTGTACCCTATTCCACTTGATCTTTGATGAAGTGATATCGGATGTCAATATGCTTGCTCCTCAAATGTTGAACTAGATTATTGCTGAGATCAATAGCACTTTGATTATCACAAAGTACACTCACTAGTAACTTCACTTCAACACCTAAGTTTGCCAATTGTCTTAACATCCATATCACCTGTGTACATGCTACACAAGCAGCCATATACTCAGCCTCAGCTGTGCTCAAAACCACACTGTTTTGCTTTCTACTTAACCATGCAACACACTTTGAACCCAAGTAGAAGCTGCAGCCGCTGGTTGATTTTCTATCATCTATACTTCTTACCCAGTCTACATTAGTGTATGCTTATAGTTTAACAAAATCCATGGCTGGATACCACAAGCCCATTTCCAGTGTTCCTTTGAGGTACCTTAGGATTCTTTTCATTGCCAACACATGAGACTCCTTAGGATCAGCTTGGAATCTGCTGGCAGTGCACACAGCTTGCATAAGATTAGGCCTTGATGCCGTAAGGTATAGAAGGCTCCCTATCATCTGCCTGTACTCTGTAGGGCTTGTACTCCTTCCCTCCTAATCTTTTGTTAACTTGCAGCCCACTATCATAGGGGTACTGACAAATCTGCTATCCTCTATGCCAAACCTTTTCAGCATCTCTTTGGGATATTTCGTCTAAGAAATAAAGATACCTTCTTCACACTGCTTTATTGCAATCCAAGAAAGTACGTCATTTCTCCAATCAATGACATCTCAAATTCCTCACTCATCTTTTGTGCAAAATCTTGGCATAGCTCAGAGTGATCCCCTCCAAAGATGATGTCATCTATATATACTATGGTTATCAGCTGGCCTTTTTCTGAGTTGAACACATATAGGTTATTATCAACCATTCCTCTTCTGAAGTTCAACCTTCTTAAGTACGCATCCAGCCTACTGTACCATGCTCTTGGAGCTTACTTAAGACCATACAAGGCTTTCTTCAGCTTGCAAACATGTATCTCATCCTCACTAATTTGTACTCCATCGGGTTGTTCAATATACACTTCTTCTTTCAGGAGCCCATTCAGAAAGGCGGATTTCACATCCATCTGATAGACTTTATACCTCTTGTGTGCTATCAAAGCTAAGAACATTCTGATAGTTTCTAACCTTGCTACTGGTGCAAAAGTTTCATCAACATCTACCCCTTCTATCTAAGTGTAGCTTTTGCAAACCAGCCTGGCCTTGTTCCTCACCACCTTGCCATCTTCATTGTGTTTATTCCTAAACACCCACTTTGTTCTTATGACATTCTTATTAGTGGGTCTTGGAACCGGCTCTCATGTATCATTCTTCTCAATTTGATCTAACTCCTCATTGATAGCTTTGACCCAGGCTTTGTCTTGAATAGCCTCTTCAATAGATTTAGGTTCAACTTGTGCGAGCAGAGCAATAGCTCCCACAATTCTTCTTTTTGTTATAATTCCTACTGATGGGTCACCTATGATCTGATCTCCTTGATGAGCACTAGTCCATGTTTTCTTTGTCCTTCTTCCTTGCACCATCTTAGTTGCAAAAGGATCTCTTTCTTCATTTTCAGACTCACTTTTCTCCGAGTTTGAACTTACTTCTTGTTCCTTTTCTTCAGGTTGGTCTGATTCTTCATCTACATTGAATTCATCTTCTTCATTGTCCTCAGCTTCTCTATTCTGCATTGTTTTCCCAGTTCTCATCTATTCTCACATCACTGGAAGTGATCACTTTTCCCAGCTTATGCAGGAAAACTCTGTAACCTTTTGTCTTTGCTGAGTATCTCACAAAGATGCCTTCATCAGACCTAGCGTTGAATTTTCCCAAGTTTTGCTCCTTGTTCTTCACAAAACATGGGCTGCCAAAGACTCTGAGATACTTGGCTGTTGTCTTCTTCCCACTCCATAGCTCATATGGAGTCTTATCAGTATTGGGCCTTAGTAGAACTCTGTTCAGTAGGTGCACGGCTGTAAATGTTGCTTCTGTCCAAAATCTTGTGTGAAGCTTGGATTCCAGCAGTAAAGTTCTTGCCATTTCAACCATAGCTCTATTCTTTCTCTCTACCACCCCGTTCTATTGAGGTGTTCTCGCTGTTGCCATCTGATGGTGAATACCATGCTTCTCAAGGTAATCTTCAAAAGCTTCATTTGTAAATTTAGTGCCTTGATCTGACCTCAATACTTTGATCTTCCTTCCACTTTCATTTTTAGCCAATCTTCTGTATCTCTTGAAGTAATTTAGAACTTCTGACTTGTATTTGAGATACATGATGCAGGTCCTTCTGGAATAATCATCAACAAACAAGATAAAGTACCTCTCACCATTCAACCCTTTTGTTCTCATCGGCCCACACAAATCAATATGCACAATGTCAAGCACTACTTTAGAATTGAACTCTTTGGTCTTATACTGCTTTCTGACATGTTTTCCTTTAGAGCATGCTGAGCAAACATACTCTCTCTCTTTCTTGAGGTCGGGAATATCTCTGATTGCATGAGTAATGGTCAGTTTCCTCATGTTCTTCTGTGATAAGTGTCCCAGCCTCCTATGTTAGAGTTGATTTTCTTCTTCTTTGGTGAGTAAATAGCTGCTTGTGTTGTCTTCATCAATCACATATAAATTTCCAGCTGTTCTCTTCCTGGCTGTAATAGTATTGCCTTCTTTACTCTTTACTTGGCAACTTGTTTTTGTGAATATTACCTTATGGTCTTTGTTGCATAGCAGACTGACAGATGCTAAATTATATCTGAGTGCTTTAACGTGCAGAACATCTTTCAGTTTTCCTCTTCCAATCTTTACTGACCCCTGACCATCGATGTTGAGTGAATCATCATTGCCAAACTTGACTCTGCCTTCTCTTGATTTGTTTAGCTTTGATAATTTACTCTTGTCTCCCGTCATGTGCGAAGTGCATCCACTATTAAGGATCCATTGCTTATCCTTGCAGTCAACTTTGAGTGCAATTTCAACTATATTAGCCACCTCTCTTTTAGCTTTATATTCCTTCTTTTGAATTGACTGGAAGATAGCTTTCTCCTTTTTCTCAGCTTTAATTGCACTGCTTGTTTCCACTGTGCCATTGAGTGCCTTCTCTTACTCAGGGAGAAGTGTTATGCATCTCTTGGCATTATGGCCATCCTGCCCACACCTTGCACATTGTTCCAAGTTTGCCAATATAGCAAACTTGTTCTTTGAAACCACTGGTTTGGGCTTCCACCAACAATCCTTATCAGCGTGTCCTTGCCTTTTATAGTATGTGCAAGAACTCACGACAGGTGTTCTCTTATGAATTCTGTATTGTCTCCCCCTGTATGTAGCATCATATCTTCTCAAGTTGGAGACATATACTGGCTTTCTCCACCAGTAGTTACTCGCCTTATGACCCCAAACTCCACAATAAAGGCAATGACCTTGAAATTGCCTCTTCTTGGGTCTGATCACAGCTTGTCTTCTTCTGTTCATCACTTGCTGTGTAGGCAAAGTAGCTGGCTTCTTTGCTTGTGTGACTTTCATTTCATTCACCTTCTTCTCCTTCTTCTATTCAGTCGTAGCCCCCTGCTGGCTGACTTTCTTTTCTTCCTTCTTGTTTGCCACCCTAGGTTGCTTCTTCAGATCTTCTTTATTCTCAGCTATCTTCTTCTGAGTCACAACCTTCTCTTTCAACTTCTGTGGCACATTCTTATTTTCTTTAGCCAATGTAGCCTCAAATTGCTGCACTTTCTCTACATTCTTCTCTCCTTTTTTAGAACTTGTTTCTCCTATCATTTCAAGCTTCTGCAAGTTCTCTTTGCTACTTTTGAGTTGTTGCTAAAGTCTCAGCAACTCTTTCTCCATTTCTTTGATTTTTGAAGCCCTTGAGCCAAGCTCCACTGTAAGGTCTTCACATATTTCAATCTGTTCCTCAAATCTTCTCTTCAAGCCAATATGCTCAACCCTTATTTCATCCTTTTGACTTTCAGCTCCCTCAGACTTTGCTTCAACTTGTTTTATATGGGCCTCCAACCTTCTTATGGTTCTGCCCTTTCTGATTATCTCCTTTGAATCTACTTCCAGCTCAGCTTCAAGATCTGGCTCTTCTTCATCAACTTCCTCTTCCTCTTCAGAGGTTGAGCTACCACCTTATGCTAATGCCATAAAGACATACTCATCTGATAAGTCTTCATCTTCCTCCTCATCAGCTTCTTTTGTCTGACTCACATAACTCTTGAATGAGCTTCTCGTCTTCCTCTGTAGGTTGGCAATCTTCTTACTGGACTTCTTTGATTTGAATGATGATCTTCTCCACTTGAATTCTGCTCATCATCACCATCCTTATCTTCATCATCAAGTTTCACTTTACACTAAAAAGCAAAGTGTCCAGTTTGCCCACAACGATAACATCTCAAGGACAACTGTCCTTTTCCCTTCTTAGACCCCTTTTTGAATTTTCTTGTGAAGTAAATCAATACTTTACCTTCACATTCTTCCTCATTGTCATCATCATCCTCACTAGATGATTCTTCCTCTTCTTTTATCTTCAAGAGTTTCATATCTTTGAAAGTTGCCTCCTTTGATACCTTTGACGTTAAGGAGCTCTCAATTGACTTTATTCTCATCTCATATGCAATGAGATTGCAATGAAGATCATGCAGAGACATAGAATTGAGATCTCTACTTTCCTCTATGGCTGCCACCTTTAAGGCAAACCTCTCAAGCAGAATTCTCAGAATTTTCTTCACAATCGATGAGTCCTTCTTGTTCTTCCCATGATTTCTCAGGTCGTTTATAGTGTCAATAACCCTGGTGAAGAACTCTTGAACTGTCTTATTCTTCTACATTCTGAGAGATTCATATCTCTCCTTGAACACTTGAAGCTTAGCCTCCTTCATTCTGCCATCACCTTCATAAACTTTTTGCAATCTGTGCCATATCTCCTTGGTAGATTTGCAATCCATAACTTTAGCATACTCAGCATCTATCAATGCTGAAATGATGACATTTGAGGCCTTCCTATTTATCTCAAACTACCTTAACTCCTCTGGGGTTGGGTCTTTACCTTCTTTCGGAGCCACAAAACCCTCCTGTATGCATTTCACCACGTTCATGCCCATGGTTGCAAATACCACTTGCATTCTTGCTCTCCACATATGATAGTTGGTTCCGTTGAAGATTGGAACCTTCTTGCTGTAAATGGTGCTAATGCTGGTACCGACTTCCATTTCTCAGTATGCTAAATAAGTCAAACTTCTAGATCTCTTCAAACTAGTACACCAAGCTGTTAAGCTTCAAACTGGTGAACCTATGCTCTGATACCAATTGAAGTTCTCGACTTCTCCCTAAGATCTACTAGTTTGTGATATTGAGAGAGGGGTGAATTAGTATCACCACAATTCACAATTCACAGGTAAGTGAACAACTTCAACCTCTTCTTAAAAGTGAATTCTTTCTTAGACTCGACTAAGGTAGATCTATTGCTACCTACTAATCACAATAGTCCCCAAAGTCACCTTTCAAACACCTTGCCTAATAGACAATTTAGATGTTTTTGTCTAGGCCTTCGTTAGGTTATGGGTTGGTTGATACTTTAACTACGTTCACAACTTAATTCAAAACACATAACGTAAAGCAAATTAAGGACACACGAGATTTACGTGGTTCCGTCAACGTGACGTACATCCACAGTGGTAGGGACTCTCCCTTACCGAGACTATCCACTATACTTGAGAATTCCAGTTACAATGGATGTCTTAATCCTCTGCTCCTTTCACTACTGCAAATACTAAGCAAGTACAATACAAAGAGTGTCACTTACTTTGTCTACCCTTCTTTTAGCTTGTCTTGCCTCTGTTGAATTGAAAGGCTGCTCCACTGCCGCTTAGAAGTTCATCGCAACGCTTTCTAACCTCTCTTGAAGAAATCTGGAAATACGTTGAGTTCTTTCCGATACTTTGCCGAATTCCTTCTCTAGGTTGTCTCACACAACTCCTGCTTTCACCATCTCACGGTCTCACCCGTCTCCTTGTCTCACGGCTCGCCTCACGTTTCTGGTTTGCCGTTCCACGTCTCACGCACATTTCTGGTTTGCACCCTTTGTTGGTCTCACACCTTACGCACATTTCTAGTCTTACGCCGATGCACGTTCTAGTCTCACGCCGTTGCACATTCAGGTCTTAAGCCGTCGTACGTTCTGGTCTCATGCTGTTTAGCTGGATCTCTCACCGTTCAGCTGGATCTCTCTCACCATCCAGTTAGATCTCTCTCACTATCCAGCCAGATTTCTCTCACTGTCCTGCTAGATCTCTCTCACCGTCGAGCCAAATTTCTCTCACTGTCCAACTGGATCTCTCTCACCATCCAACCAGATTTCTCTCTACCGGTGGTTTCTATTTTTCCCGTCCAACCCCTGTTCTGCCATGTACCCCTCTTGGTTGGTCGAATCAGGTTTTTCCGTTCACCTCTTTTTGAGAGTTCTTGTGTTTTTTGCCGTATGTTCCTTTGCCGTCCACTCTCCTCTTCGGCCGTCTCTATATTTTCTCCCTTTCGACCCGATTGTGTCGTCCGTTTCTCTCTCTAGCTCTTTGCTGTGTTGTCTCCTTGCTGACCGCTGGTGTGCCGGTGGTGTGCCGTTCCTCACGGGTTTCTCTCTCTTGCCGGTGGTGTGCCATTCCTTACCTTCGCCATCCACTCTGATTTTGCTGTATATAATTTTTCTCTCTCTTCCAACGGCTTCTCTCTTGGTCGGCTGGTTGTCTAGGTTTTCTGTCTGTTTTGCTCAATTGCCGACTTTTCTTTGTTGTCTTCCAATGGCCTTTATATACTCCTTCATGACACCCTAATAGGGCTTATTTGCAATGAATTTACTGTCTTGCCCTTCCATGTGGTTTTTACGTTCTTGCCCCTCCATGTGGCTTTTACCTTCTTGCCCTTCTATGTGGCTTTACTTTCTTACACACTTAAACCTAGTTGACAACAATTACAACCCATACAAGGCTGTGTGAACAACACTAATGATTAAGGATGAACTTCCTCTTAAATAGGCCTCTCATGATTCCTTCTCCTAGTCAAAACAAGTTGATCCCACCAAATAATAAAATAATCAATAAACTTAATAACAATAAGTTTTACCTTTTCTTTTCAAAATAGTTGTGGTAGTTAAAGACCAACTTAATCATCATCTCCCATTCTAAGTAGGCTTTAAGGTTGTTTTTCCCTTTGAATAGAGAAATTTTCATTTCAATGCTCCCTAGATCATGGTCATAGGTGTCTTGCCTTGTAAAATCTCTTTAACCATTTCTATTATTGGCAATTCTAAACAAAGTTGTTAGATCATCAAATTTGTCATCTTCTACATCATCTTTATGACCATAATCTCATCTCTTTAGCCCTTTTGCATTAAGAACTTCATCCTATCCCTCGTATCATCAAATTTGGCATTCATATGCTCAAATTATTGTTGCATAGCCTTTGATCATGAATGACACCACTTCCTCCCTCCTTAGCTACACCTTCATCTTTGGTAGACATAGTCTTAATTCTATGCAAAATGGTTAGGATACCTCACAAAACACTCCTTCATGTGTTTCACTTAAAAATAGTGTCACACGCCCTTATATTTATACTCTTTAAGGGTTTTTCTCAACATGTGTTCACACTATTGCCTTTTACCACTCAAATTTCCCCTTTTAGCTCTTTCAAAACTAAACAAGCTAAATCTAAAGGATTAATCTTGAAGGAACCAAACTCACCAAATAAACTATATGGAAAAAATTTGAGCTAAGGAAAGAAAAAAGAGGAATGTTAAAAGATAAAATAAGGAAAATAAAATAGATGATAGATTAAGAGTTAAGTTAGAAACTATGTTGTTATTGTGGCTAGACTAACCAAAACATTTAGCTATTTCCATAATCACTCAAAGTTGATCCTTTTTTTTCTCTATTATTTTCACTAATTTTAAGACAAAGAAAGATAAAGTAGGGTTTATGGACAAGAAATGATAAATTAGGGTTTGCAAATTCAAAGAACAAGAGGTTATAGAATGTAGCTAAGAAGAAAGATGAAAAAAAAAAAACAAGAATCAAAAATAGATAAGTAAACCTAATTTAAATCCAAGCTCTAATAATAATAGATGTGACTTAGAGACTCAACACACAGATGGAATCAAATAAGAACCTAAGAAAGCTAAATCAAGTTTCAATCATACAAGACATAGACCCAATGTTCAAGGAACACAAACGTAAGGTATAAAGAAGGATATGGACACCACACTCCAAAAATGAAGGGATTTGGGAGTAATAAGTTAAGTTGAACATCACAATAAGAGTTAATTCTTGATAAGTTCTTTAATTCTTGAATAAATCAAAGAAGAAAATTCGCATTTTTATTTTCACTAATGTTTTGTTTTTTTTCTTCTTAACAATGAAATCAAACTTATTTATAAGCTAAATTAACAACCTTAACCCTAGAGATAATGACAAACTTCTTAAATAAGCTAACAACAAATTTGCTCCTATTTTATAATAAAGTCTTATTTAGGAGAGGAGTTTACTGTAACCCTAACTCCTGTTTTATAAAGGCCTTGGGCCACATTAAGATATGTTTTGCCACCTTTTAAGCTTGAATTAGCATTTTTGTCCCAAATTTTTTCAATCAACCTACTAAGTACCTCTTTCATCCTTTTAGCTCTTAAATGTGTCATTAGCCCTTTTTGAATGCTCAATTGATCCTTAAAAGCCCTCTATGCATTGACTTCTCCATGAATCTCATTGCCTTGTTATCAAAAAATGAAGAGGTAGTCTCAATGCTTGGGAATTTAACCATTCAATACATATAAGGAAATATAATTAAGATTAATGACTCATTTATTTGATGGAATTTAGGGTCCAACAGTGTATAAAAAGGCTTATTGCAATGAATATAATGTTTTATGTAGATGTAAAAGTTAATTTTGCAATGAATATAATGTTTGCTATTGACACAAAAGCTAATTATGAAATCATTTTGTGCGAATGAGTCCTAACAACAAAAAGTGAAGCCTTGTTATCAAAAAATGAAGAGGCAGTCTCATTGTTCAAGAATTAAACCATTCAACACTTGTAAGGAAAGTAAATCAAGATCTATGACTAATTCACTTGATGGAATTCAATGGGTTTGGAGTACAAAGATGTACAAACATGCTTCTTGTAATGAATATAATGTTTTGTGTAGACATAAAATGATGTGAACACCAAAAGACATGGCTTAAGACCCTAACATGCACATGGAGTTGAACAAGAAACCAAGAAAGCTAAATCAAATTTCAATCATGCAATACATAGATCTAATGTTCAAGGAAGATGAATCTAAGGTATAAAGAAGGATATGGATGCCATAGATAGCAAAGAAGAGATTTGGGAGTGATAAGTTAGGCTGAATGCCACAAGAAGATTTAGTTTTTGATAAGTTTTTTAGTTCTTGAAAGAACCAAAGGAGAAAATTCTCACTTTTATTTCAGTAATGTTTTGCTCTTTTTAACAATAAAATCTAGCCTATTCATAGGTTGAATCAACAACCCCAAATACCCTAAAAATAAAGACAACAATAAACTTCTAAATCGTAAAAATCCACCTATTTTATTGTAGACTCATTTTTTATAACAAACTTCTATTTAGGAGTTGATTTTATTATAACCTTAGCCTATTAAGTACTCCAATTAAATTAATAAAGCCTTGGCCTGCATTAAGATATGCTTTGTTGCCTTTCAAGCATGGATTATCTTTTTAGCCAAAATTTCTTCAATCTATCCACTAACTACCTCTTTTATCATTTTATCTATTGATTATGTGATTGGCCCTCCTTGAATGATTAATGGATCCTTACCAACCTTCCATGCATCAAGTCTTCCTTAGATCCCATCACAAAAGTTAATTTGATCATCATTTTATGTAAATGAGTCCTTATAATGAAAGAAGGAGCCTTGTAAGCTAGAAATGAGGAGACAATCTTAGTCTCTTCATTTATTGATAACAAGACTTCTTTTTTAATTGCAAGGACTCATTTACACAAATAATCTTGTAATTAACTTTTGGTTAATAACAACCATTATATTTATTGCAACAATCTCGTTCGTACATCTTTGATACTATAAAGTAAATGAGTTATCGATCTTCATTAGCTTTCCTTATAAGTATTAAATGCTTTAATTCCTAAACAATGTGATTGTCTCTTCATTTTTTGATAACAAGACTTCTCTTTTCATTGCATAGATTGATTTACACAAATTAATGGTGAAATTAACTTTAGTATCTACACAAAACATTATATTCATTAGAACAAGCATGTTTGTACTCTTGTGATAGTTTAAATCCATCAAATTATGTCATGTAAATGAGTCATTGATCTTTGTTAACTTTTATTATAAGTATTGAATAGTTTAACTTGTGAACAACGCAACCATATCTTAATTTTTTTGATAACTAGACTTCTCATTTCATTGAAAGGACTTATCCATACAAAATGATCTTGTAATTAACTTTATATCAATAACAAACATTTTATTTATCACAACAAGCTTGTACATACATTTGTGGTACTCTAAATCCATTGAATTTCATTAAAAAAAAAAAGGTTGATTGGTCTATATTACCTTTACTTATATGTATTAAGTGTTTCAACTCTTAAATAATGATAATTTCTCTTCATTTTTATTTAATAAGGCTCCTTTTTATCATTGAAAAGACTCATTTACAAAAAATGATGGTGAAATTAACATTTACATCTACCCAAAGGAGTATATTCAATGGAACAAGCACATTTGTACATCTTTGGTTCTCTAAATCTATTAAATTCCATCAAGTAAATAAGGTATGAATCCTTATTAGCTTTCTCTATAGGTATTAGATAGTTTAATTCCTTAACAAAGAGACCATCTCTTCATTTTTTGATAACAAGACTACTAATTTTGTTGCAAGGACTCATTCATGATCTTGTAATTAGCTTTTATATCAACATTAAACATTATATTCATTGCAATAAGCTCAATTTTACATCTTTGATTTTCTAAATCCATTAAATTTCATCAAAAAAGGTGTGATTGTTTTAGATTACCTTTTCCTATACATATTAAGTGTTTCAATTCCTAAATAAGGAGACCATTTCTTTAGTTCTAACTAACGAGGCTCCTTCCTTTATTGTAAGGACTCATTTACATAAAATGATGTGAAATGTTTTTGTCTCTACACAAAGCATTTTATTCATTGGAACAAGCACTTTTGTACACCTTTGGTACTCTATATCCATTAAATTCCATCAAGGAAATGAGTCATTGATCTTCATTAGCTTTCCTTATATTGAATGGTTTGATTCCCAAATAATGAGACTATCTCTTTATTTTTTGTTAACAAGGCTTCTCTTTTCATTGCATAGACTCATTTAAACAAAATGATGCTGAAACATTATATTCATTTGAACAAGCATGTTTGTACACCTTTGGTACTCTAAACCCATTGAATTCCATCAAGCAAATGAGTCATTGATCTTGATTAGCTTTCCTTATAGGTATTGAATAGTTTGATTGCCAAACATTAAGACTATCTCTTCATTTTTTGATAACCGGTCTTCTCTTTCCATTGCAAGGACTCATTCATACGTAATGATCTCACAATTAACATTTTGCATCAATATCAAACATTATATTTATTGCAACAAGCTTGTTTGTACATCTTTAGTACTCTAAATCCATTGAATTTCATCAAAAAATGGTGTGATTGGTCTAGATTACCTTTATTATATGTTTTGATTATTTTAATTCTTGAATAATGAGACCATTTAATGTGAACTCCAAAAGATGTGGCTTTGGGAGCCAACGTATATAAGCAATTCTAATAAAAACCTAAGAAAGAAAAATTAGATTTCAATTATGCAAGACCTAGACCCAAAGTTTAAGGAACACGAACCTAAAGTGTAAAGAAGGATATAAATGTTGTACTCCAAAAAAGAAGGGATTTTGTAGTGATAAGTCAAGTTAAACACCACATGAAGAGTTAGTTCTTGATAAGTTCTTTAGTTCTTGAAAGAATTAAAGGAGAAAATTCTCATTTTTAGTTTCACTAATGTTCTATTTATTTTTAATAATGAAATCAAGCTCATTTATAAGCTCAACTAATAACCCTAACCTTATAAATAATGGCAAACTTCTTTAATAAGCTAACAACAAATCTACTTCTAATTGTTTTTATAGTTGTTGTAAATTAACAAACCTAACCCTAGAGATAATTATAAACTTCCCAAAGCTAACAATAAATTTACTCCTTTTTTTTTTGGTGTTGTTGTAGAAATCCTTACAATCACTTGACATAGAATCATTTAGCATACTTAAACAATAAATAAAGCTTGGCCTACATTAAGATAAGTTTTACTATCATTCAAACTTGAATTAGTTTCTTTGGTCCAAATTTCATCAATTAGCACATTAAGTGCCTATGTTATCCTTTAGCTCTTGAACATGTTATTGGCCCTTCTTGAATGCTCAATGGATCTTTAGAAGCCCTCTATGCCTTAAATCCTTTATGGATCTCATCATTTTGCCTCTCCTTAAAAGGATTCAACCTTGAATCATCATCTATATAAAAAGATATATGTTAAGATAAACTCGCACACACTCTCTTGTGCATTTCACTCCACTCTCTCATAGTATGACAATTACTCTCATGTTTACACACTATATAAATTTATCTTTCCTCTCTCACTCTTTTATTGAACTAAACAAGCTCAATCAAAGTCACTTTATAACCAATTAATTCCAATAAATTAAAATCAAAGAAATTTAGGAAAGTACAATGAATTTAAGGATATAGATTAAAAGAACTCATCAAGATTAATTTGCAAAATATGAAAAAAAAAAAATAATTAGATCAAAATCCTTGTAGGAACTAGAAAGAAATAAGGAAATAAAGCCTTTATCTCCCTTTCACCTAATTCAATAGGATTTACTTTTAAAATAGGAAGGAATCAAATTGAATTTTTTTTTCTCTTTTTTTTTTTCTTTTTCTTTTCTTCTTCATTAAATAAGATTTCCATTTTTTTTGCTTTTCTTGCAAAAATTTAAATTCAAGAAATGATAAACTAAGGTTTGTGGATTCAAAGAACAATAGGTTATAAAATGTGACTAAAAAGATGAACAAAAAAAAAAGAACCTCAAAATTAGATAAGGAAACCTAATTTAAAGCCAAGTTCTAATACCAATTGGTGTGAACCCCAAAAGACATAACTTAGTGACCCAACATAAACAAGGAATTCAAATAAGTACCTAAGAAAGCTAAATCATATGTCCATCATGCAAGACCTAAACCCAATGTTTAACAAAAATGAACCTAAGGATAAAGAAGGATATGAATGCCACACTCCAAAAAAGAAGGGATTTAGGAGTGATAAGTCAGGTTAAATACCATAAGAAGAGTTAATTCTTAATAAGTTCTTAGTTCTTGGAAGAAAAGGAGAAAATTCACACTTTTAGCTTTACTAATGTTCTACTTATTTTTCACAATGAGATCAAGCCTATTTACATGCCAAATTTACAACCCTAACCTTAGAGAAAAGGACAAACATCCTAAATAAACTAACAACAATTCTACTCTTATTTGTTTTTGGAGTTGTTTTAAAATCCTTACAATCACTTGACACAGACTTATTCAGCATATTTATATAATAAATAAAGCCCTGACCCACATTAAGATATGTTTTGTAGCCCTTCAAGCTTAAAATAATTTCTTTGGCCCAAATTTCTTCAATCAGCCTGTTAAGTGCCTCTTCCATCTTTTTACCTCTTGAACTTGTTATTAGCCCTTCCTGAAACCTTAATGGATCCTTAGAAGCCCTCCATGCATTTGATCCTCTATATATTTCATCATCATCTCTTCATTTCTAGCTAACAAGGTTCCTTCCTATGTTGCTAGAACTCATTTACACAAATGATGGTAAAATTGACTTTTATGTCTACACAAAACATTATATTCATTGGAACAAGCACATTTGTACTTCTTTAGTACATTGAATACATTAGATTCCACAAAGTAAATGAGTTAATGAATGTGATTAGCTTTCCTTATAGGTATTGAATGGTTTAATTCTTGAACAAAGAGATTGTTTCATCATTTTTTCGATAAATAGAATTCTCTTTTCATTGCAATGACTCATTCACACAAAATGATCTCATAATTAACTATTATGACAATAATAAACAATGTATTCATTGCAAGAAGCTCATTTCTACATCTTTGGTATTTTAAACCCGTTAAATTCCATTTAGTAGATAAGTCATTGATCGTGATTAGCATTCCTTACAAGTATTAAATGGTTTAATTATCAAACAAAGAGATTGTTACTTTAATTTTTTGATAATAAGGCTACTCCTTTTATTGCAAGGACTCATTTACACAAAATGATCACATAATTAACTTTTGTGTTAATAGTAAACATTATATTACTTGCAACAAGCTCATTTGTATATCTTTGGTCTGTAAATCCAATGAATTCCATCAAAAAAAGGTGTTATTAGACTAGATTTCCCTTTCATATATGTATTGAGTGTTTGAATACTTAAATAAGCCCTTCTCCTCATTCCTACCAAACAAGGCTCTTCCTTCCTTAAAAGGACTCATTTTTAAAAAATGATGGTGAAATTAACTTCTGTGTCTACATAAAACATTATATTCATTGGAATGAGTATGTTTGCACACCTTTGGTACTCTAAACCCATTGAATTCCATCATGTAAATAACTTATTGATCTTGATTAGTTTTCCTTATAAGGGATGGTTTAATCTTAAACAATGAGACCATCTCTTCATTTTATTGATAACAAGGCTTCTCTTTTTGTTGCAAGGCCGCATTTCCACAAAATAATCTCACAATTAACCTTTTGTGTCAACATCAAACATCTTATCCATTGCACCAAGCTTGTTTGTTCATATTTCATATTCTAAATCCTTGAATTCTATCAAAAAAATGGTATGATTGGTCTAGATTACCTTTTCTTATACATATTGAATGTTTCAATTGTTAAATAATGAAATTCTCTTTATTTCTAATTGATAAGGCTCCTTCTTTTGTTGTAAGGGCTCATTTACACAAAATAATGGTGAAATTAACTTTTATATCTGCATAAAACATTATATTCATTGAAACAAGCATATTTGTACACTTGTGGCACTCTGAACCTATTGAATTCCATTGGGCAATTGAGTCATTGATATTAAGTAGCATTGTTTACATTTATTGAATAGTTTAATTCCTGAACAAAGAGATAGCCTCTTCATTTTTTGATAACAAGGCTTATCTTTTCATTGCAAGGACTCCTTCCCATAAAATGATATTGTAATTAACCTTTTGTGTCAACATCAAACATCATATCCATTGCACCAAGCTTGTTTGTTCATATTTGGTACCCTAAATCCTTGAATTCTATCAAAAAAAGAAAAAAGGTGTGATTGGTCTAGATTACCTTTTCTTATACATATTGAGTGTTTCAATTGTTAAATAATGAAATTCTCTTTATTTCTAACTGACAAGGCTCCTTCCTTTGTTGCAAAGGCTCATTTTCACAAAATAATGGTGAAATTTACTTTTATATCTACATAAAACATTATATTCATTGAAATAAGCATGTTTGTACACTTGTGGTACTCTAAACCTATTGAATTCCATTAGGTAAATGAGTCATTGATTTTAATTCACTTTGCTTTCATTTATTGAATAGTTTAATTCCTGAACAATGAGATTGCCTCTTCATTTTTTGATAACAAGGCTTACCTTTATATTGCAAGGACTCCTTCCCACAAAATAATCTTGTAATTAACTCTTAAGTCAACATCAAACATTATATTAATTGTAACAAGCTCATTTATCCATTTTTGGCACTTTATATCCATTGAATTCCATCCAAAAAAAAAAAAAAAATATGACTAGTCTAGATTACCTTTTCTTAATGTATTGAGTGTTTTAATTCTTGAATAATGACACCATAATGTGAATCCCAAAAGATCTAGTTTAGGGATTCAATAGACACAAAGAATCAAACAAGAACCCAAGAAAGCTAAATTAGGTTTTGATTATGCAAGTCCTAGATCCAATATTCAAGAAGAACAAACCTAAGCTATAAAGAAGGATATTGATGGCACCCTTCAGCAATGAAGGGATTTGAGAGCAGTAAGTTGGGTCGAATGTCACATGAAAAGTTAGCTCTTGATAAGTTCTTTGGTAATATAAAGAACTGAAAAAGAAAATCTTACTTTTATTTTCACTAATTTTCTACTCTTTTTAACAATGAAATCAAACATATATATAGGTTGAATTAATAATCCTAAAAATAAAGACAATGACAAACTCCTAAAGTTTAAGAACACTCTTATTTTATTGTAAACTTTTATTTTATAACAAACTTCTATTTAGAAGTGAATTTTACTGTAACATTTGCACACCTTTAATACTCTAAACCCATTGAATTCTATCAAGTAAATGAGTCATTGATCTCGATTAGCTTTCCTTACAAATGTTGAATAATTTAATTCTCAAACAATGAAAATACCTCTTCATTTTTTGACAACATGGTTTCCCTTTTCATTGCAAGGACTCATTCACACAAAGTGATCTTAAAATTAACTTTTTGTTAACTATAAGCATTGTATTGATTTTATGAAGCTCATTTCTACATTGTTGATACACTAAATCCATTAAATTGCATCAAATAAAGGTGCAATCGGTCTAAATTAGCTATTATTATCTATATTAAGTGCTTTAATTCTAGAATAAGGAGATGGTTTGTTCTTTACAACTAACTTTATTTTTTGGGCTTCTGAGGTTATTAATTTAGCCTATAAATAAGCTTCATTTTATTGTTAAAAAGTGCATAACATTAGTGAAAATATTCTCCTTTGATTTATTTGAAAAATTAGTGAACTTATGAAGAACTAACTCTTCATGTAGTGTTCAACCTAACTTATTACTCCCAAATCCTTTCTTTACTAGAGTATGGCATCGATATCCTTACTTATACCCTAGGTTTATGTTCCTTCAACATTGGTTCTAGGTCTTGCATAATTTAAATATGATTTATCTTTCTTAGGTTCTTATTCAATTCCTTAAGGGTGTGAGATTCCTAAGCCAAGTTTTTTAGGATTCACATCATTTTGTGTCAACACAAAACATTATATTCATTACAACAAGCATGATGGTAAACCTTTGGTACTCTAAACCCATCAAATTCCATTAAGTAAATGACTTATAGATCTTGATTAGTTCTCTTTACAAGTGTTAAATGGTTTAATTCTCGAACATGAAGGCCACCTTTTCATTTGTTGATAATAAGTCTTCACCTTTCATTACAAGAACTATTCACACAAAATGATCTCCTTTCATTGCAATAAGCTCATTTATACAACTTTGGTACTCTAAATCCATTGTATTCCATCAAAGTTGGGGTATGATTGGTTTGAATTATCTTTTTTAATACACATTGGGTGATTTAATTACCAAATAATGAAATTATCTCTTCATTTCTAACTCATAAGGCTTATTCCTTTATAATTACCTTCTATGTCAACAAAAAATATTATACTCACTGCAATAAGCTCATTTGTACATCTCTAGTACTTTAAATCCATTGAATTCCATCAAATAAATAAGTCATTGATCTTAATTAGCTTTCCTTATAGGTATTGAATGGTTTAATTTTAGAACAAGGTGATTGTCTCTTCATTTTTTGCTAACAAGGATGTTTATAATCATTATATTCATTGCAACAAGCATGTCTTTACAGCTTTGGTACTCTAAACTAATTAAATTCCTACATACAAGGTTCATATTGATCTTGATTAGCATTTCTTATAGCTATTTAAGTTTTTAATTCTAGAAAAATGAGATGTTTTTTTCATTTCTAGCTAACAAGGCTCTTTCCTTCAATGCATGGACTTATTTACACAAAATGATAATAAAATTAAATTTTATGAAACACAAAACATCCTATTCAATGGAACAAGCATGTTAGTAGTCCTTTAGTACTTTGAATCCACTGAATTCCATCAAGTTAATGAGTCATTGATCTTGATTAGCTTTCCTTATAGGCATTGAATGGTTTAACTCCCAAATAATGACACTATCTCTTCATTTTTTAATAACAAGGCTATTCATTTCGTTGCAAAGAGTCATTCATGCAAAATGATCTCATAATTAACTTTTGTGCCTTACATGTTTCAATTCTTGAATAACAAGACCATCTCTTCCTTTCTAACTAACAAGACATTTTCTAAATGTTATGAATATCACAATTCCAAGTTTGTATATGATAATGTAGAGTTTGAAAAATATGAGAACCAAATAAGTCCACCACTTAAACTTGATTTAACTACTCCCAATAAGGAGTCATGAAAATGATTGTGTTGTTTATCACTTACTTAGATAATTGTCGAGTTGTTTAAACCCAATTGGGCAGTAAGTTTTAATGTTATCCCAACAAGGATGAATTATTATTTTTGTTAATCGGAACTAAGATCTTAGGCTAATTGTATGTGCCAAACATTATATTTATTATGACAATAATGACCTTACAACTGTGACACTCTAAATCCATTAAAGTCCTTCACATAAAGAAGTCATTCATCATAATTATCCTTTCTTGTAGGTATTGAATGGTTCAATTCAAGAAGAAGCTATTGCTTCATCTCTTGTTAACAAGCTTTCTCTCTTAGTTGCAAGGACTCATTCATAGATTATAAAATTAACATTGATGTATGCACCAAACTTTATATTACTCATAAGAGTAACAACGTTATGACCTTAACACTTTAAATCCATTGAATTCCATCAAACAATAGAGTCATTGATTATGACTATCCTTTCTTATAGGTATTGAATGGTTTAATTCTTAAAGAATGAAATTGCCCCTTTATTTCTTGTTAATAAATTTTCTCATTTACTTGTAAGGTCTCATTCCCACAAATTGATCATGAAATTATCATTAGTGCATGTATTAAACATTATATTAATCATTACAATAGCTACCTTATGACATTCACATTACTAATCAATTGATTTCTATCAAACAAAAGAGTAATTGAACATATTTATCCTTTCTTATAGGTATTAAGGGGTTTAATTCCAAAAGAATGAAACTATCACTTCATTTCTTCCTAACAAACTTTCTTTGGTTCAATTCCTCAAGTGATCTAGATTTGCCAATAACCAAATTTCATATCAAAATTTGAAAAGATTTTAGCTTCATAAAGTTGGTTTAGTAAATCCTTTTTATTAGGTATTGGATACCTAATCTAGTGTAAAACCTTATTTAAAGGTTTGTTATTATATACCAATCTTAGAACTTCTTATTCCAATGTAGTCACATTTTCTACATAAAATGCAAGACAACTCTAGGGGCTATTACTTTTTCTAATAAGCCCTTTCTTTGAGAGTTCAATAATTTTTGTTTTACAAATTTCCAAATCTTTAGGCCTTAAAGCAATGGGCTAGGCTTTGGTACAAATTTGACTTCATTAAAAGTCATCTCATTAGGCAATTCCACAATATATTTATTCCCACTCCAGAAAGTAGTAGGGATTTTTACACATATCAAAGAATTCATTATTGATTGAACTTCTTGTATTTTTGTTGTAATGACAAGAAAGTTACAGTGATCCATCTAGTTTTAAGGATTCCTTTTAAGCCTTTCAAATAAAGGTTTATCATCATAAGCTGACTCTTTATAAAATTTTGAAAGACAATTCAAACTTCCAAAAGCATTGCAACTATTGATTGTATTTCATTAAGAAATCTATAGGCAACTCAATTGCTTGATTTATGGGCATAATAATTCCATTTTTAATGAAGTGACCAAGGAAGCAAATCTTGGTTTGAAATAACTTCATTTTCTTAGAAGAAGTAACTAGACCTACCCATTTCATGATATTTAAGAAAATATTTAAATGCTTAAAATGTTTTTTGATGGTATTAGGAAAAAACAATACATCATCAATATAAATAAGAGTAAATGCTAAATAAGCATTAAATATTTTGTTCATAACTTTCTTCTATTTTAGCAATTTATTGGCTAAAACTAGCATATGATCTTTTGCTAGTCATTCTTGTTTGTCTTTGGGATTTGGAATTTTGTCAATAAGATCCAAAATGATGTTATCTACTTTTGTTAAGACTAATAAGCCATTATATTTGCACAAAGATGATAAGGATCAAACTCTAAAGAAATATCTTCTTCAAGAACTTTAATTTCTAAATTTGATTCATTAAAATCACTTTTTACTAGGAAAATGTGCATCAAGGATTTTTTTAGACCTTCATCAAGAGTTAACTCTTGAATTTTTTGCTTTGTTTTGCACTTATTTGAATAGCACCCTATTTTGCTACATTTTTAGCAAACAATTATTTTCTTTGATTTTGGCTTTACAAGCATTTTCTTTACTCTATTCCTTTTTTCTCATAAGAAGTTTTTCAGTTCACTTAAGGTTGATAACCTTTCTTTATTGGTTTATTGGGAAATCTTATGCATGGATAACCCATTTGCTTGCAAAAACTACCTAAAGCCCTTTTACCTTGAAATTTCTCATTTTGTAACTACCTATGTAGTTTAATTTCATTACAGAGTTTAATTCCTTTAGTGATTACTTCAGCAGCTAGTTCACCATAGGTGCAGTGATTATAATCAATTATTGTAGAATTATTGGCTTTAAGCCTAGTTCTAACTCTCTTAGCAAATAAGGTAGGTGACCTAGAGAGAAATTTTTCTTTGTAGAAGACACTTTGACTATCTTCTTGAGTAAAGACCTTAGAAAAAAATACATCTTTTTACCACTTGAAAAGAGACAAGTTAGGGCATCTCAAATTAACGAGTTACTCATAAGTCTATCTATTAACAAAATGGTAGTACCAATAAAATGATTAGTGATAGTATAAATTACTATATTAACATAATCAGATATTTGTATTCTTACTTTTGGTTTTGTAGTAGAAAAAATTTGATTTTTTACCTTATTAGTTAAATAAAAATCCCACCAACATTTAAGCTATTTAGTAAACCCACTTGTTATGATTTTAGCAACATAAGGGTCAGAATTACTCTTTGTTTTGGCAGCAGTTACAAACATCATGTAATGCAACAAAATTAGAATCTAATGTTCAATCACACCATTGAGATTCCATTCAACTATACTACTACCATCCTATTGAATATAATTATACTCTAATTGTTCCTCCATTAAAAGGTCAACATGTAATGTTCTGAAGTTACCAACTTCACTCTAGGATCTACTAGTCTATGATACTGAGAGGGGGGTAAATCAGTATTACACCTCTTAAAAAAAACTCTGATAACTTAAACCAAAATAAACTCTTTCCCAGATTCAACTAAGGTAGATCTATTGTTACCTACATATCACAATAGTCCCTAAAATTACCTTTCAGACACCTTGCCTATTGGACGAATCAGTTGTTCTTGACTAGGTCTTCTTTTAGGTTATGGGTTTGATGATTCTTTAGCTGTGTTCACAACTCAATTCAAAACACATAATGTAAATTCAAAGCAAGGACACGAGAGATTTACATGGTTCCGTCAATGTGACGTACTCCACAATGGTAGGGATTCTTCCTCTACCGAGACAATCCACTATACTTGAGAACACTAGTGTGGTATCTCCTATGATTACAATGGATGTCTTAATCTTCTACTCTTTTACTATTACAAATACAAAGCAATCACAATACAAAGAGTGTCACTTACTGTGTCTACCCTTCTTCTAGCTTGTGTTGCCTCTATTTGATTTGAATAGGCTGCTTTACTACCGCTTGAAAGATCACCAAAACACTCTCTAACCTCTCTTGAAGAAATCTAAAAATTCATTGAGTTCTCTCAAATGCTTCACCGAATTTCTTCTCTAGGTTGTCTCACCCAACTCCTGGTCTCACCGTCTCACTTGGTCTGGTCTCACCCGTTTTCTAGTCTCACTGATTATGGGTCTCATGGTGTGTTCTGATGTCACACGTTTCACCCTTTTCTGGTCTCACCAATTCTGGTCTTCCAGTGTGTTCTAGTGTCATCCATTTCACCCTTTTCTGGTCTCACGCCTCACCTGGTCTCATGTCTCACCTGGTCTCACGCTTCACCTAGTCTCACATCTCACCTGGTCTTACACCTCACCTGGTCTCACCAGATCTCCCGTTTGACTTGCTTCCAGGTCTGGTCTGGTCTTACCCATTCCAGGTCTGGTCTTGATCTGCTCTCACGTTTCCAAGTCTGGTCTTGATCTGCTCTCACTTTTCCAGGTCTGGTCTTGATTTGGTCTCACGTTTCTAGGTCTGGTCTCGATCTGTTCTCACGTTTTTAGGTCTAGTCTTGATCTGCTCTTACGTTTCCAGGTTTGGTCTTGATCTGCTCTTATGTTTCCAAGTTTGGTCTTGATCTGCTCTCACGTTTCCAAGTCTGGTCTTGATCTGCTCTCACGTTTCTGGTCTGTTCACACCGTCACACGTTTCTGATCTGCTTTCACCGTCGAACGTTTATGGTCTGCTCACACTATTTTCTGGGGTGGTGTTTCCAAAAGAGATAAGTCTTGGTTTATATACTCCCTTCTATGAAAACCCTAGTAGGGCTTACTGTAGCTACGACAGATTTCTTTTCTTGCCCCTCCATGTGGCTTCATATTACGGTTCCATTCAAAATTTAGCATTATCCTCCTTCTTAATTTATTGTTCTTGCCCTTTTCTTTCTACTGAAAACTCATCCCTTGAATGCTTGAATGAGTCACTTCTGCTTGCACACTTAAATATGGTTGACAACAATTACAACCCATACAAGGCTATGGGAACAACAATCTCCCCCTTTGTAATTGTTGGCAACACTCACAACAAAAGCCATTATGCAATAATCCAAAAGCAGATGGATTACAACTCCCCCTAAATATGCACTCCCCCTTCCTTAACAGCTCCCCCTGCACTGTTGCTTCTCTTCCCTTTTGCCAACCAATTACAAATTTGAAAAACCCGCAAAGTAGAGATGGAGGATTCACCTGAACTTCAAGCTTGAGGAGGCATTTGCACAGACAGACTCATTCTGTGCTTTTTAAATAGCTCTATGGACAGAGGTTTAGTTAGAATATCTAAGATTTGATCTTTAGTGCTGACATACTCCAACTGAATCGTGCCCTCTTCCACTTGATCCTTGATAAAGTGATACTGGATCTCAATATGCTTGCTCCTTGAATGTTGAACTGGATTTTTGCTGAGATCAATTGCACTTTGATTATCACAAAGTACACTTACTGGTAACTTCACTTCAACACTCAAATCTGCCAATTATCTTTGCATCCATATCACCTAAGTACATGCTGCACAAGCAGCCATGTACTCAGCCTCAGCTATGCTCAAAGCAACACTGTTTTGCTTTCTACTTAACCATGCAACACACTTTGAACCTAAGTAGAAGCTGCAGCCACTGGTTGATTTTCTGTCATTTGTACTTCCTGCCCAGTCTGCATCAGTGTATGCTCGGAGTTTTACAGAATCCATGGCAGGATACCATAAACCCATTTCCAGTGTCCCTTTGAGGTATCTTAGGATTCTTTTCACTACCAACACATGAGATTCCTTAGGATTAGCTTGGAATCTGCTGGCGATGCACACAGCTTGCATGAGATTAGGCCTTGATGTTGTAAGATACAGAAGGCTCCCTATCATCTTCTTGTATTCTATGGGACTTGTACTCCTTCCTTCCTAATCTTTTGTTAACTTGTAGCCTACTGTCATAGGAGTGCTGATAGGTCTGCTATCCTTCATGCCAAACTTTTTCAGTATCTCTTTGGCATATTTTGTCTAAGAAATAAAAAAATACCTTCTTCACACTGTTTTATCTGTAATCCAAGAAAGTAAGTCATTTCTCCAATCAATGACATCTCAAATTCCTCACTCATCTTCTGTGCAAATTCTTGGCATAGCTCAGAGTGATCCCCTCCAAAGATGATGTCATCTACATATACCATGGTTATCAGTTGGCCTTTCTTTGAGTTGAACACATATAGGTTATTATCAACTATTCCTCTTCTGAAGTTCAACCTTCTCAAATACACATCCAGCCTGCTGTACCATGCTCTTGGGGCTTGTTTAAGGCCATGCAAGGCTTTCTTCAGCTTGCACACATGTGTCTCATCCTCATTGATTTATACTTCCATCGGGTTATTCAATATACCCTTCTTCTTTTAGGATCCCATTCAGAAAGGCTGATTTCACATCCATCTGGTAAACTTTATACCTCTTATGTGCTACCAAAGCTAAGAACATTTTGATAGTTTCCAACCTTACTACTGGTGCAAAAGTTTCATCAACATATACTCCTTTTATTTAAGTGTAACCTTTGCAAACCAGCCGTCTTATTTCTCACCACCTTGACATCTTCATTGTGTTTATTTCTAAACACCCATTTTGTTCCTATGACATTCTTGTTAGTGGGTCTTAGAACCAGCTCCCATGTTTCATTCTTCTCGATTTGATCCAGCTCCTCGTTGATAGCTTTGACCCAGGCTTTGTCTTGTGCAGCCTCTTCAACAGATTTAGGTTCAACTTGTGAGAGTAAAGCAATAGCTCCCACAATTCTTCTTCTTGTTGTAACTCCTGCTGATGGGTCACCTATGATCTGATTTCCTTGATGAGCACCAGTCCATGTCTTCTTTGTCTTTGTCTCTTGCACAATCTTAGTTGCAAGAGAATCTCTTTCTTCATCTTCATACTCACTCTTCTCTGAGTTTGAACTTACTTATTTTTCCTCTTCTTCATGTTGGTCTGATTCTTCATCTATCTTGAAGTCATCTTCTTTACTGTCCTTAGCTTCTCCATTATGCATTGTTTTCTAGTTTTCATCTATTCTCACATTATTGGAAGTGACCACTTTTCCCAGTTTATGCAGAAAAACTCTGTAACCTTTTTGTCTTTACCAAGTATCCCACAAAGATGCCTTCATTTGACCTAGCGTGGAATTTTCCCAAGTTTTGCTCCTTGTTCTTCACAAAACATGGGCTGCCAAAGATTCTAAGATACTTGGCTGTTGTCTTCTTCCCACTCCATAGCTCATATGGAGTCTTATCAGTATTGGGCCTTAGTAAAACTCTGTTCAGTAGGTGCACGGCTATAAATGTTGCTTCTGTCCAAAATCTTGCGTGAAACTTGGATTCTAGTAGTAGAGTTCTTGCCACTTCAACCACAGCTCTATTTTTCCTCTCTACCACCCCGTTTTGTTAAGGTGTTCTTGCTGCTGCCATCTGATGGTGAATTCCATGCTTCTCAAGGTAATCTTCAAAAGCTTCATTTGTGAATTCAGTGCCTTGATCCAACCTCAATACTTTGATCTTCTTTCCACTCTTATTTTCAGCCAATCTTCTGTATCTCTTGAAACATTTCAAAACTTCTGATTTGTGTTTGAGGTGCATGATGCAAGTCCTTCTGGAATAATCATCAACAAACAAGATGAAGTACCTCTCACCATTCAACCCTCTTGTTCTCATTAGCCCACAGAAATTAGTATGTACAATGTCAAGCATTGCTTCAAAACTGAACTCTTTGGTCTTATACTGCTTTCTGACATATTTTCCTTTAGAGCATGCTAAGTAGACATACTCCCTCTCTCTCTTAAGGTCTGGAATGTCTCTGATTACATGAGTAGTGGTCAGCTTCCTCATGTTCTTCTGTGTTAAGTGTCCCAGCCTCCTATGTTAGAGTTGATTTTCTTCTTCTTTTGTAAGTAAATAGCTACTTGTCTTATCCTCATTAATCACATATAAATTTCCAACTGTTCTCTTCCCAGCTACAACAGTATTGCCTTCTTTACTCTTTACTTGGCAACCTGTTTTTGTGAATATCACTTTATGGTCTTTATTGCATAGTTGGCTAACAGATGCTAGATTATATCTGAGTCCTTCAACGTGCAGAACATCTTTCAACTTTCCTTTTCCAATATTTACTGACCCTCGACCACTGATATTGAGTGAATCATCATTACCAAACTTGACTCTGCCTTCTCTTGACTTGTTCAGCTTTGATAATTTACCCTTGTCTCCTGTCATATGTGAAGTGCATCCATTATCAAGGATCCACTGCTTATCCTTGTAGTCAGCCTTTAGTGCAATTTCAGTTATATTAGCCTCCTACCTTTTAGCTCTATATTCCTTCTTTTGAACTAGCTTGAAGATAACTTTCTCCTTTTTCTCAGCTTTGATTGTACCGGTTGGTTTTACTGTGCCATTGAGTGCCTTCTCTTGCTCAGGGAGAAGTGTCATGCATCTCTTAGCATTATGGTCATCCTGCCTGCACATTTTACACTGTTCCAAGTCTGCCAATTTAGCAAACTTATTCTCTGAAACCACTGGTTTAGGCTTCCACCAACAAACCTTGTTAGTGTGTCCTTGCTTTTTACAGTATGTGTAAGAACTCACGACAGGTGTTCTCCTCTGAATTTTGTATTGTCTCCTCCTATATACAGCATCGGATCTTCTCAAGTTGGAGACATATACTGGCCTTCTCCACCAGCATTTACTTGCCTTATGACCCCAAACTTCACAATAAAGACAGTAACCTTGAAACTGCCTCTTCTAGGGTCTAATCACAACTTGTTTTCTTTTGTTCACTACTTGCTATGTAAGCAAGGTTTCTGGCTTCTTTGCTTTTGTGGCTTTCATTTCAGTCACCTTCTTCTCCTTCTTCTGTTCAGTCATAGCCCTTTGTTGGCTGACTTTCTTTTCTTCATTTTTGTTTGCAACCCTAGGTTGCTCCTTCAAATCTTCTTTATTTTCAGCCTTCACTATTCCTAACTGATCAATCTTTTCTTTTTGAAACTTAACCTTCTCTTTCAATTTCTATGGCAAAGTCTCATTAGCTTTAGGCAATGCAGCCTCAAATTGTTGTACTTTCTCTTTATTCTTCTTTTCTCTTGCAGAGCTTGTTTCTCCAACCACTTCAAGCTTCTGCAAGTTCTCTTCACTCTTTTTGAGTTGTTGCTGAAGTCTCAGCAACTCTATCTCTATTTCTTCAATTATTGAAGTCCTTGAGCCAAGCTCTAGAGTAAGGTCTTCACATATTTTGATTTATTCTTCAAATCTTCTCTTCAAATCAATATGTTTAGCCCTTATTTCATCCTTTTGACTTTCTACTTCCTCAATCTTTGCTTCAACTTATTTTACATGGGCCTCTAACCTAGAAGCAGCTTCAAGATCTAGTTCTTCTTCATCAATCTCCTTTACCTCTTCAGAGGTTGAACTACCACATCGAGTTGATGCCATAAAGGCATGCTCATTTCATGAGTCTACATCTTCCTCCTCATCGGCTTCTTTTATCTAGCTCACATAACTCTTAAATGAGCCTCTCTTCTTCTTCGGTGGGTTAGCAATCTTCTTGTTGGACTTCTTTGACTTGGATGATGGTCTTCTCCATTTTGAATTTTGCTCATCATCACCATCCTGATCTTCATCATCAAGTTTCACTTTGCACTGAGAAGCAAAGTGTCCAGTCTGCCTACAATGATAACATCTCAAGAACAACTGTCCTTTTCCTTTCTTAGACCCCTTTTTGAATTTCCTTGTAAAGTAAGCCAACACTTCACCTTCACTTTCTTCCTCATCATCATCATCATCCTTACTAGATGATTCTTCCTCTTCTCTTATCTTATAGCTTTGAAAGCTGCCTCCTTTGATAGCTTTGATGTTGAGGAGCTTTCAATTGACTTTATTCTCATCTCATATGCAATGAGATTGCACTAGAGATCGTGCAGTGACATAGAGTTGAGATCTCTACTCTCCTCTATGGCTGCCACCTTTGAGGCAAACCTCTTAGGCAGAATTCTCAAAATTTTTTTCACAATAGATGAGTCCTTCTTGTTCTTCCCATGACTTCTAAGGTCATTTACAACATCAATAACCATGGTGAAGAACTCTTGGACTATCTCATTCTTCTGCATTCTGAGGGATTCATATCTCTCCTTGAAAACTTGAAGCTTGGCCTCCTTCATTTTGCCATCACCTTCATAGACCTTCTACAATCTGTCTTATATCTCCTTAGCAGATTTGCAATCCATAACTTTAGCATATTCCGCATCTGTCAATGCTGAAATGATGACATTTGAGGCCTTCCCATTGATCTCAAACTGCCTTAATTCTTCTGGGGTTAGATCTTTACCTTCTTTTGGAGGCTCAAAACCCTCCTATACAGATTTCACCACGTTCATGCACATGGTTGCAAATACCACTTGCATTCTCGCTCTCCACATATGGTAGTTGGTTCCATTAAAGATTGGAACCTTCTTGCTATAAGTAGTGTTAGTGCTGGTACTGGCATCCATTTCTCAGTATGCTGAACAAGTTAAAACTTCTAAAACCCTTCAAACTAGTACACCAAGCTATTAAGCTTCAAACTAGTGAACCAAGCTCTGATACTAATTGAAGTTACCAACTTTACCCTAGGATCTACTAGTCTGTGATATTGAGAGGGGGGTGAATTAGTATCACACCCCTTAAAAAAACTCTGATAACTTAAACCAAAATGAAATCTTTCCCAAATTCAACTAAGGTAGATCTATTGTTACCTACTAATCACAATAGTCCCCAAAGTTACCTTTCAGGCACCTTGCCTATTAGATGAATCGGTTGTTCTTGACTAGGTCTTCTTTTAGGTTATGGGTTTGATGATTCTTTAGCTATGTTCACAACTCAATTCAAAACACAGAATGTAAATTCAAAGCAAGGACACGAGAGATTTACGTGGTTCCGTCAATGTGACGTACTCCACAATGGTAGGGATTCTTCCTCTTACCGAGACAATCCATTATACTTGAGAATACCAGTGTGGTATCCCCTATGATTACAATGGATGTCTTAATCTTCTACTCCTTTCACTATTACAAATACAAAGCAATCATAATACAAAAAGTGTCACTTACTGTGTCTACCCTTCGTCTAGCTTGTGTTGCCTCTGTTTGATTTGAATAGGCTACTTCACTACCGCTTGGAAGATCACCAAAACACTCTCTAACCTCTTTTGAAGAAATCTGAAAATTCGTTGAGTTCTCTTAAATGCTTCACCGAATTTCTTCTTTAGGTTGTCTCACCCAGCTCCTGGTCTCACCGTCTCACGGTCTCACTCGTCTTCTGGTCTCACCATCTCACCCGTCTTCTAGTCTCACCATCTCACTGTCTCATGGTTTCACCCATTTTCTGGTCTCACCATCTCACCTGGTCTGGTCTCACCCATTTTTTGGTCTCACCGATTCTGGGTCTCACGGTGTGTTCTGACGTCACACGTTTCACCCTTTTCTGGTCTCACCAATTCTGGTCTTCCAGTGTGTTCTAGTGTCACCCGTTTCACCCTTTTCTAGTCTGACGCCTCACCTGGTCTCACGTCACACCTGGTCTCACACCTCACCTGGTCTCACGTCTCACCTAGTCTCATGCCTTACTTGGTCTCACCAGATCTCATGTTTCACTTGCTCCAGGTCTGGTCTGGTCTCACCCATTCTAGGTCTGGTCTTGATCTGCTTTCACGTTTCTAGGTCTGGTATTGATTTGTTCTCACGTTTCCAGGTCTGGTCTTGATCTACTCTTATGTTTCTAGGTCTGGTCTTGATTTGCTCTCACGTTTCCAGGTCTGGTCTTAATCTGCTCTCACGTTTCCAGGTTTGGTCTCACATTTCTAGGTCTGGTCTTGATCTATTCTCACGTTTCCAGGTCTGGTCTCGATCTATTCTCATGTTTCTAGGTCTGGTCTGGATCTGCTCTCACATTTCCAGGTCTGGTCTTGATCTGCTCTCACATTTCCAGGTCTGGTCTTAATCTGCTCTCACATTTCTGGTCTGCTCACACTGTCGCACGTTTCTGGTCTGCTCACACTATTTTCTGAGGTGGTGTTTCCAAAAGAGATAAGTCTTGGTTTATATACTCCCTTCTATGAAAGCCCTAATAGGGCTTACTATAGCTGTGGCAGATTTCCTTTGTTGCCTCTCCATGTGACTTCATATTACTGTTCCATTCAAAATTCAGCATTATCCTCCTTCTTAATTTATTTTTCTTGCCCTTTTCTTTCTACTGAAAACTCATCCCTTGAATCTTTAAATGAGCCACTTCTGCTTGCACACTTAAATCTAGTTGACAACAATTACAACCCATACAAGGCTGTGGGAACAACATGTTCTTAGATAGCATAACATAGTAGGAACCTTATTAAAGGTTATTTCATTAATAAAAAGAGGACTACTCTTAAATGGTTGTTCTTCTAATAAGAACATTTGTTGAAATTGATCTAACTCTCCTGAGTCTTTTTTGGTATTTTCACCTTTATTGTCAAATTTAATCTTTTTTTTTTTTTCCAAAACAATAGTTTTTTTATCTTTTAGACCAAGGCTTTTAAGTTGTTTAACTATTTCCTCTACTAGTTCTATTTTTTTAGAACTATTGTTGGTCATATAATAGTTAATATCTTTAAAGGATAGTGGTTTAAATAAAATCCTTTTTTTTTTTTACTCCTAATTTAACCCAAGAGTTAGAAATAGAGTCTCATTTGTGAAATATTTCTTTGACTTTTTCCTTTATTCTAATTAATTGAGGGCCCACTGATTAAGATACAAATTAGTACAATTGACTTATTATATTATAGCATTGGTCATAACTTTGGCCTTACAAGGTGAATCTATAACCTTGCTTTTAAAGAAAGATTTAAAAAAGGAGGGCAAATATTATTAACCCTTTTTTCCATTTTTGGTTAAATATTCTTGGTAAGCCTTTTCAAGGATTAGGTAGTTTTTTTATGCCAAAAAACTAGGAAATTGTTTTCATTGAATATTATAAATATTTTGAATATAAGTAAAAAATCAATAATGCCTATTTCTTCAATATATTTTTTATGCCTTCGATGCCAATGTTTTTGTTGTTCTTAATTAAAGGCCTTTAAGAAAAAAAACATTTTCCTTTTAAGGTATTTTTAGAAGAGTAAAATAACACTTTTACATTTTCCTTTCTGTCATTATATTATTGAATTATGAGACTATCTCTTCATTTCTAACTAACAAGGCTCTTGCCTTTATCACAAGGATTCATTTTAACAAAATAATGGTGAAATTAGCTTTTGCATTGGAATAAGCACGTTTACACACCTTTGATACTCTATACCTATTGAATTTAATCAAGTAAAATGCATCATTGACCTTTATTAAATTTCATTATAGGTATTAAATGGTTTACTACCTAATCAATGAGATTATCACTTCACCTTTTATCACAAGACTTCTCCTTTCACTAAAAAGACAAATTACACAGAATGATGGTGAAATTACCATTATTGTTTAGATAAAACATTATTTTCATTGCAACAAACTTGTTTGTACATCTTTATACTCTAAATCCATTAAATTTTATCAAAAAAAAGGTTTGATTGGTCTAGATTACCTTTTAAATATGTATTGATCTTTTTAATTCCTGAATGAGACCATCTCTTTGTTTCTAGCAAACAAGACTTGTTCCTTCATTGCAAGGACTCATTCACACAAAATGATCTTATAATTGACTTTTGTGTCAACAACAAACATTATATTCATTGCAACAAGCTTGTTTGCACATATTTGGTACACTAAATCCATTAAATTCCAACAAAAATTGATGTGATTTATGTAGACTACCATTTCTTATACACATTTTGTGTAAATGAGATTTTCAAATGAAAAAGGGAGCTTTGTTAGTTAGAAATGGAGGGATAGTCTCATTATTCAAGAATTAAAAATCTTGATACATAAAAGCATGTTTGTGTCTACATAAAATAATATAATCATTGAAACAAGCATGTTTGCACACCTTTGGTACCTTATACCCATTGAATTCTATCCAGTAAAATGCGTCATTGATATTTATGAACTTTCCTTAAAAGTATTGAGTGGTTTAATTCCTAAACAACGAGATTGCCTCTTTAATTTTTCATAACAAGACTTCTCTTTACATTGGAAGGACAAATTTACACAAAATGATAGCAAAATTAACATTTGTACATCTTTGGTACGTTAAATTCATTGAATGTCATAAAAAAAAAAAGGTGCATTTGGTCTAGATTACCTTTTAAAATGTGTATTGAGTGTTTCAATTCTTGAATGAGACCATCTCTTCATTTTTAGCTAACAATGCTTCTTCCTTCATTGCATGGACTCATTCACACAAAATGATCTCAAAATTAACTTTCTTGTCCACAATAAATGTATATTTATTACAATAAACTCGTTTGTACATCATAGGTATACTAAATCCATTGAATTTCATCAAGTAAAATGAGTCATTAATCAATTACAATTGAATAGTTTAATTCCTAAGCCAATTTTTCATAACAAGAATTTACTTGGAAGGACAAATTTACAAAAAAAGATAATGAAATTAATATTTATGTTTGGATAAAACATTATAATAATAGCAAAAAGCTTGTTTGTAAATCTTTGGTACTCTATATCCATCGAATTCCATCAAAAATTGGTGTAATTGGTCTAGATTACCATTTTTGATTCATATTTTAGGTAAATGAGTGCTTGTAATGAAAGAAGGAGCTTTGTTAGTTAGAAATGAAGAGATGTTTTCATTATTTAGGAATTAAAGCACTCAATATGTATAAGCATGTTTGTGCCTTCTCAAAACATTACTTTCATTGGAACAAAGCACATTTGCACACCTTTCCTTATAGTTATTGAATGGTTTAATTCTTGAACAATGAGACTATCCATTCAATTTTTCATAAAAAGATTTCTCATTTTATATAAAGGACAAATTTACACTAAATGGTGATGAAATCAACATTTGCATTTACATAAAATAATATATTCATTACTATAGGCTCATTTGTACATTTTTCGTACTCTAAATGCATTGAATTTTATAAAAAAATAAAAAAGAAGTGATTGGTTTTGATTACCTTTTCAAATATATCTTTATGTTTCAATTCATGATTGAGACAATTTATTCATTTCTAGCTAACAAGGCTCCTTCCTTTGTTATAAAGGCACATTCAGTCAAAATGATCTCATAATTATCTTTTGTGTCAACAACAAACATTATATTCATTACAACAAGACTGTTTGTACATCTTTGGTATACTAAATCCATTGAATTCCAACAAAAAATGGAGTGATTGGTCTAGAGTATGATTTCTTATACATATTTTGTGTAAAATGAGTGCTTGCAATAAAATGATGAGTTTTGTTAGTTAGAAATGAAGAGTTAGTCTCATTATTTAGGAATTGAAACACTCAATACATATAAGCATGTCTATGTCCACACAAACCTTATAACCATGCCTATTTAAACACCTTTTGTACTATGTACCTATTGAATTCCATCATGTAAAATTAGTCATTGATCTTTATTAGCTTTCCTAACAAGTATTGAATGGTTTAATTCCTCAGCAATGAGACTGCATCTTCAATTTTTCATAATAAGAATTCTCTTATCTTTGGAAGCACAAATTTACAAAAAGATGATAATGAAATTAATAATTTTGTCTACTCAAAACATTATATTCATTGCAATAAGCTCATTTGTAAATCTTTCATACTCTAAATTCATTGAATTTCATCAAAAAAAAAAAAAAAATAGTGGGATTCATCGACATTACCTTTTCAAATACACATTTAGTGTTTTAATTCCTAAACAAGACAATCACTTCATTTCTAGCTAATAAGGCTCCTTTTTTCATTCTAAGGACTCATTCACACAAAATGATCTCATAATTAACTTTTGTGTCCATAACAAACATTATATTCATTGCAATAAGCTCATTTGTACATATTTGGTACACTAAATCCATTGAATTCCATCAAAAAATGGTATGATTGGTCTAGATGATAATTTCTTATACATATTTTGTGTAAATGAGTGGAAGAAGGAGATTTGTTAGTTAACAATGAAGAGACAATTTATTTAGGAATTGAAATACATATTACGTCTAAGCATGTTTATGCCTACACAAAACCTTATAATCATTGGATTAAGCACATTTGCACACCTTTGGTACTCTGTACCAATTGAATTCCATCAAGTAAAATGAGTTATCAATCTTTATTAGCTTTCCTTTCAAGTATTGAATGGTTTAACTCCTGAACAATGAGATTGCCTTTTTAATTTTTCATACCAAGACTTCTCTTATCATTGGAAGGACAAATTTACACAAAATGATGATGAAATTAACATTTATGTCAACATAAAACATTATATTTATTGAACCAAGCTCGTTTGTATTCGGTGAATTCAATCAAAAAGTAGTGTGATTGGTCTAGATCATCATTTCTTATTCACATTTTGTGTAAATGAGTGCTTCCATCAATGGAAGAAACCACGTTAGTTGGAAATGAAGAAACAAGCTCATTATTCAGGAATTGAAATAATTGATATGTAAAAGCACATTTGTGTCTACACAAAACATTTTATTCATTAGAGCAAGCAGGTTTGTGCAACTTTGATACTTTATACCCATTGAATTCCATCGAGTAAAATAAGTCATTGGTTTTATTATCTTTCCTTATAGGTATTTAATTTTTTAATTCCTAAACAATGAGATTATCTCTTCAATTTTCATGATTAGACTCCATTTTTCATTAAAAGAAAAAATTTACACAAAAATATAGTTAAATTAACTTTTGTGTCTACCTAAAACATTATATTTATTGCAACAAGCTCATTTCTTCCTCTTTGGTACTCTAAATCCATTAAATTTCATAAAAAAAAAAAAAGTGTGATTAGTCTAAATTACCATTTCTTATACATAATTTTTGTAAATGAACACTTGCAATGAATAGTGAAGCTTTGTTAGTTAGAAATAAAGAAGCAGTCTCATTATTTAGGAATTGAAACACTCAATACATCTAAGCACTTTTGTGTCTACCTAAAATATTATATTCATTGGAACAAGCATGTTTGCATACCTTCGGTATTCTATTTTTATTGAATTCCATCAAGTGAAATGGGTCATTAATCTTTATCACCTTTCCTTATAGGTATCAAATTGTTTAATTCCTAAACAATGAGACTGTCTCTTCAATTTTTCATGATAAGACTTCACTTTTCATTAGAAAGACAAATTTACACAAAATGATAGTGAAATTAACATTAGTATCTACATAAAACATTATATTCATTGTAATAACCTTGTTGGTACCTCTTGAATCTTCTAAATCCATTGAATTTCATCAAAAGAAGGTTTCATTGGTCTAAATTACCTTTTCAAACACAAATTTAGTGTTTCATTTCCTTAATAAGACTATCTCTTCATTTCTAGCTAACAAGGACCCTTTCATCATTTCAAGGACTCATTCACACAAAATGATCTCTTAATTAACTTTGGTGTCAACTACATACATTATATTCATTATAATAGGCTCATTTATACATCCTTGGTACACTAAATCCATTGAATTCTATTAAAAAATGGTGTGATAGGTCTAGATTACCATTTCTTATACATATTTTTTGTAAATGAGTGCTTGCAATGAAAGAGACAAATTTACACAAAATGATAGTGAAATTAATGTTTGTTTGCAAATAAAATATTATATTCATTGCAACAAGCTCAATTATACCTCTTTGGTACTCTAAATCCATTGAATTTCATTAAAAAAAAAAGGTGTGATTGGTCAAGATTACCTTTTCAAATACATATTGAGAGTTTCATTTTCTAAATGAGACCATCTCTTAATTTATAGCTAATAAGCCTCCTTCCTTCATTACAAAGACTAATTTGCACAAATCAATCTTGTAATTAACTTTTGTGTCAATGACAAATAAAATATTCATTACAACAGGCTCATTGTACATCCTTGGTACACCAAATCCATTAAATTCTATTAAAAAATGGTGTGATCAATCTAAATTACCATTTGTTATACATATTTTGTGTAAATAAGTGTTTGTAATAAAAGAAGGAGCATTTTTAGCTAGAAATGAAGAGATAGTCTCATTATTTAGGAATTGAAACATTCAATTCATATAAGTAAGTTTGTGTGCACTCAAAACATGATATTCATTAGAGCAAGCACATTTGCATACCTTTGGTACTATGTACCGATTGAATTCCATCAAGTAAAATGAGTCATTAAACTTTATTAGTTTTTTTTTTTATAGGTATTGAAAGGCCTAATGCTTGAACAATGAGACAATCTCTTCAATTTTTCATGACAAGATGTCACATTTCACTGGAAGGACAAAGTTACAGAAAAGGATGGTGAAATTACCATTTTTGTCCACACAAACATTATATTCATTACAACAATGTTATTTATACATCTTTGGTGCCCTAAATCCATTAAATTCCATGAAAGAAAAGGTGCGGCTGGCCAAGATTTCCATTTCTTTTAAATATTTTGTGTAAATAAGTTTTTGCAACAAAAGTAGGAGCTTTGTTAGTTTGCAATGAAGAGTCAATCTCATTATTCAAGAATTGAAACACTTAATGCATATAAGCACATTTGTGTCTACATAAAACATTGTAATCAGTGGAACAAGCATGTTTAAACAACTTTGGTACTCTATACCCATTGAATTCCATCAAGTAAACTAAATCACTGATCTTAATTAGCCTTCCTTACAAGTATTGAATGGTTTAATTCTTAAAGAACAAAATAGTATCTTTAAATTTTCATGACAAGGCTCAAATTTTCATTAGAAGGACAAATTTATGTGGTGGTAAATTTCACATTTTTGGCTACACAAAACATTATATTCATTGTAACAAGCTCATTTATACACCTTTGGTACTCTAAATCTATTAAATTTCATCATAAAAAGGTGTGATTAGCCTAGATTACCTTTTCAAATATGTATTGAGATTTTCATTTCTTGAATGAGACCATCTCTTTATTTCAAGTTAACAAGACTCCATCCTTTGTTTTAAGGATTCATTTACACAAAAGGCTCTTACAATTAACTTTAGGGTCAACATCAAACATTATATTCCTTGCAACAAGCTCATTTTTACTTCATTCACTAAATCCATTGAATTCTATCAAAAAATTGTGTGATTGGCCTAGATTGCCCATCCTTATACATATTTTATGTAAATAAGTACTTACACTAAAAGAAGAAGATTGTTAGTTAGAAATGAAAAAATAGTTTCATTATTCAGGGATTGAAAAACTTAGTAGGTAGAAGCAAGATTGTGTCAACACAAAACATTATAATCCTTGGAATAAGCATGTTTACAGACCTTTGGTACTTTGTAGCCATTGAATTCCCTCAAAGAAAAATAAGTCATTGATCTTTGTTGGCTTTCCTTACAGGTATTGAATGGTTTAATTTTTGAACAAAGAGATTGTCTCATCATTTTTTGATAAATAGAATTCTCTTTTTGTTGCAATGACTCATTTACACAAAATGATTTCATAATTAACTATTGTAAAGACAATAAACAATGAATTCATTGCAAGAAGCTCATTTCTACATCTTTGGTACTCTAAACCCATTGAATTCCATTTAATAAATAAGTCCTTGATCTTAACTAGCTTTCCTTACAAGTATTAAATGGTTTAATTATCAAACAAAGAGATTGTTACTTTATTTTTTAATTATATGGCTTCTCCTTTCATTGCAAGGACTCATTCATACAAAATGATCACATAATTAGCTTTTGTGTCAACAGTAAACATTATATTGCTTACAACAAGCTTATTTGTATATCTTTGGTCTCTAAATCCAATGAATACCATAAAAAAAAGGTGTGATTGGTCTAGATTACTTTTTCTTATATATATTGAGTGTTTGAATACCTAAGTAAGACTTTCTCTTCATTGCTAGCTAACAAGGCTTTTTCCTTTATCACAAGGATTCATTTACACAAAATGATGGCAAAATTAACTTTTGTGTCTACATAAAACATTATATTAATTGGAACGGGCATATTTGCACACTTTGGTACTCTAAACCCATTAAATTCCATCAAGTATATAAGTCATTGATCATGATTAGTTTTCCTTATAGGGTATGGTTTAATTCTTAAATAATGAGACCACCTCTTCATTTTTTGATAACAAGGCTTCTCTTTTTTATGCAAGGCCTGATTTCTACCAAGTGATCCGTAATTAACTTTTTGTGTCAACATCAAACATCATATCCGTTGCCCCAAGCTTGTTAGTTCATATTTGGTACTCTAAATCCTTGAATTCTATCAAAAAAAGAAAAAAGGTGTGATTGGTCTAAATTACCTTTTCTTATTCATATTGAGTGTTTCAATTGTTTAATAATGAACTTATCTCTTTATTTCTAACTAACAAGGCTCTTTCCTTTGTTGCAAGAGCTCATTTATACAAAATAATGGTGAAATTAACTTTTATATCTACACAAAACATTATATTCATTGAAACAAGCATGTTTGTACACTTGTCGCACTTTGAACCTATTGAATTCCATCGAGCAAATGAGTCATTGATATTAATTAGCTTTGCTTACATGTATTGAATAGTTTAATTCCTAAACAATGAGACTACCTCTTCATTTCTTGATAACAAGGCTTATCTTTTCATTGTCAGGACATTCCCACCAAATGATATTATAATAAACTTTTGTGTTAACATCAAATATTATATTAATCACAAAAAGCCCATTTGTCCATTTTTGGCACTCTATATCCATTGAATTTCATCCAAAAAAAAAAATATGATTAGTCTAGATTACCTTTTCTTAATGTATTGAGTCTTTCTATTCTTGAATAGTGACACTATAATGTGAATCCCAAAAGATGAGGTTTAGGGATCCAACACCCACAAGGAATTAAATAAGAACACAAGAAAGCTAAATCAAGTTTCAATTATGCAAGTCCTAGATCCAATATTCAAGGAACATAACCTAAGCTATAAAGAAGGATATGGATGGTGACCTCCAGCAAAGAAGGGATTTAAGAGTGATAAGTTGGGTTAAACATCACAAGAAAAGTTAGTTGATAAATTTTTTAGTTCTTTAAAGAACTTAATAAGAAAATCTCACTTTTATTTTAACTAATGTTCTACTCTTTTTAACAATGAAATCAAGCATATTTATAAGTTAAATTAACAATCATACAAATCCTAAAAATAAAGACAATGACGAACTCTTAAAATATAAGAACACTCTTATTTTATTGCAAACTCTTCTTTTATAACAAACTCTTATTTAGGAGTGAATTTTATTGTAACCTTGACCCATTAAGTACTCTAATGAAATTAATAAAGCCTTAGCCCACATTAAGATGTGCTTTGCTATCCTTTAAGCTTAAATTATCTTTTTTGGCCTAAATTTCCTTAATCAGCTCACTAAGTGCCTCTTTCATCCTTTTAGCTCTTTAACATGTCATGGGCCCTTGTTAAATGCATAATGGATCCTTAAAAGCCATCCATTCACAGTTACTTCATGGATCTCATTAGTTCCCCTCCCCTTAAAATGATTTGTCCCAAATAATCACTTGCATCAAAAAAAAAAATGATGGGATCAACCTCACACACACTCTATCACATGTTTCACTCCACTCCCTCATTGTATGATAGTCACTCTTGTGTTTGCACGATATATAAATTTGGATTTTCTCTCTCATTCCTTTATTAAACTAAACAAGCTCAATTAAAGTCACCTTATAACCATCTAATTCTAAAAAATTAGGTTCAAAGAAAAACACAGTAAGATTAAATTGCAAAACATGCAAGGAAAAAGATTAATTATATCCAAATCAATATAGGACTTAGAAAGAAATAAGGAAATAATGCCTCTATAGAATGTGGCTAATAATCTAGGGTTTGTAGACAAAAATAAGAGAAAAGCTAGTTTTTGCAAATTCAAAAAAACTAAAGAAGAACAATGGAAAAACTCATATTTTAGATAAAGCAACCTGTAATCCTTAAAGCTTTGATACTAATAAATGTGAATCCCAAAAGACGTGTCTTATGGACCCATCATATGCAACCAATCAAACAAGAACCCATGAAAGCTAAATCATATTTCAATTATGAAAAACCTAGACCCAAAGTACAAGGAACATGAACCTAAGGTATAAAGAAGTAAATGGATGTCATAGTTTAGCAATGAAAGGATTGATAAGTTAAGTTAAATGTCATAAGAAGAGTTAGTTCTTGAAAGAACTAAGGAAGAAAATTCTCACTTTTTAACAATGAAATCTATCTTATTATAGGCTAAGTTAACAACCTTAAAATCCTTGAAAACAAAGATAATGGTAAACTCCTAAAATTTAAAACACTCCTATTATATTTAGGAGTGAATTTTATTGTAACTTAGCCTATTAAGTACTCCAATCAAATTAATAAAGCCTTGGCCTACATTGAGATATGCATTATAGCTGTTCAAGCTTGAATTATAAGAACAAACTCAATTGTACATCATTGATACTTAAAATCTATTAAATTCCATAAAAAAAAAAAAAGGTGTGATTGGTTTAAATTATCTTTTCTCATATGCATTATGTGTTTTAATTCCAAAATAAGGACATTATTTCTTCATTTTTAATTAATTAGGCTTCCCACTTCATTACAAGGACTCATTTACCCAAAATGATGGTGAAACTAATTTTTATGTTTACACAAAACATTATATTCATTGGGCCAAGCATGTTTGCACACCTTTTGTACTCTAAACCCATTAAATTCCATCAAGTAAATGAATCACTAATCTTAATTAGCTTTCCTTATAGGTATTGAATGGTTTAGTTCCTAAACAATAAGTCAACTTCCTTTTTTGATAACAAAACTTCTCTTTTTGTTGCAAGGGCTTATTACCATAAAATGATCTCATAATTAACCTTTGTGCCAACAAAAAACATTATATTCATTGCAACAAGCTTGTTTGTACATTATTGGTGCTTTAAATCCATTGAATTTCATCAAACATAGGTATGATTGGTCTAGATTAACTTTTGTTATACTAATTGAGTGTTTTAATTGCTAAATAATGAGACCATCTCTTCTTTTCTAACTAACAAGGTTCTTTCCTTCATTGTAAGGACTCCTTTACACAAAAGAAGCACATTTGAGTGCCCTTGGCATTCATTAATTAAAATGAGCCATTATTCTTGATTAGCTTTCTTATAGGTATAGAATAGTTTTATTCTTGAACAATGACATTGCATCTTCATTTTTTGATAACAATGCTTCTCTTTTCATTACAAGGACTCATTCCCACAAAATGATCTCATAATTAACTTTTGTGTCTACAACAAATATTATATTTAATGCAACAAGCTCATTTGTACATTTTTAGTGTTCTAATTGATTGAATTTCATTAAAAAAAAAAATGGATGGTCTTGATTAGCTTTTTTCTTATGTATCGAGTGTTTGGTGCTTTGAACCTTTAAATTCCATCAAGTAAATGAGTCATTAATCTTCATAAGTTGTCATTATAAGTATTGAATGGTTTAATTTTTGAACAAAGAAGCTATCTCTTAATTTTTTGATAACAAGACTTCCATTTTTGCTATAAAGACTCATTAGCTTTTGGGTCAACAACAAACATTATATTCCTTGTAATAAGCTCATTTCTTCATTTTTGGTGCCTTAAATCCATTGTTGTCCATAAAAAAAATGTGTGATCATCTAGATTACCATTTTTTTAATACATAGAGAGTGTTTCAATGACTAAATAATGAGACAACTTCATTTCTAACTAATAAGGGTCGTTTGTTGCAAGGACTCATTTACATAACTTAATGGTGACATTAGCTTTTGTGTCAACAAAAAAACATTATATTATTTGGAATAAGCATGTTTGCATACCTTTAATACCCTAAACCCATTGAATTCTATCAAGTAAATGAGTCATTGATCTTGATTAGCTTTCCTTACAAATATTGAATGGTTTAATTCTTGAACAATGAGAACACCTCTCCATTTTTTGACAACATGGCTTTCCTTTTCGTAGCAAAGACTCATTCACACGAAATGATCTCAAAATTAACTTTTTTTCAACAATAAGCATTGTATTGATTCTAAAGTTCCCAACTTCACCCTAGGATCTACTAGTCTGTGATACTAAGAAGGGGGGTGAATCAGTATCACACCCCTTCAAAAAAACTCTGATAATTTAAGTCAAAATGAACTCTTTCTCAGATTCAACTAAGGTAGATCTATTGTTACCTACTGATCACAATAGTTCCCAAAATTACCTTTCAGACACCTTGCCTATTAGACGAATTGGTTGTTCTTGACTAGGTCTTCTTTCAGGTTATGGGTTTGATGATTCTTTAGCTATGTTCACAACTCAATTCAAAACACAGAATGTAAATTCAAAGCAAGGATACGAGAGATTTATGTGGTTCCGTCAATGTGACATACTCCACGGTGGTAGGGATTCTTCCTCTACTGAGACAATCCACTATACTTGAGAACACCAGTGTGGTATCCCCTATGATTACAATGGATGTCTTAATCTTCTACTCCTTTCATTATTACAAATACAAAGTAATCACAATACAAAGAGTGTCACTTACTGTGTCTACCCTTCTTCTAGCTTGTGTTGCCTCTGTTTGATTTGAATAGGTTGCTTCACTACCGCTTGGAAGATTACCAAAACACTCTCTAACCTCTCTTGAAGAAATCTGAAAATTCGTTAAGTTCTCTCAAATGCTTCACCGAACTTCTTCTCCAGGTTGTCTCACCCAACTCCTAGTCTCACCGTCTCACGGTCTCACCCATCTTCTGGTCTTATCGTCTCACCATCTCACAGTCTCACCCGTTTTCTAGTCTCACCGTCTCACCTGGTTTGGTCTCACCCATTTTCTGGTCTCACCGATTCTGGGTCTCACGGTGTGTTTTGATGTCACATGTTTCGCCCTTTTCTAGTCTCACCAATTCTGGTCTTCCGGTGTGTTCTGGTGTCACCCTTTTCTGGTCTCACCAATTCTAGTCTTTCGGTGTGTTCTAGTGTCACTCGTTTCACCCTTTTTTGGTCTCATCAATTCTGGTCTTTCGGTGTGTTCTGGTGTCAACTGTTTCACCCTTTTCTGGTCTCACACCTCACCTGGTCTCATGTCTCACCTGGTCTCACGTCTCACCTGGTCTCATGTCTTACCTGGTCTCACGCCTCACCTGGTCTCACGGTGTTTCACCCTTTTCTCGTCTCCCACGTTTCTGGTCTCTTTTTCACTGTCGCACATTTCTGGTCTACTCTCACCATTGCACATTTCTGATCTATTTCCACCGTTGCACTTTTTTGGTCTGCTCACACCGTCGCACGCACCATCGCACGTTTCTGGTCTGCTCACACCATCGCACGTTTCTGGTCTACTCACACATCTCTGATTTCCTCTCTTACGGTGGTTCCACTAATTCTAGTTGCTCTCACCGATTATGATCTGCTTGGTTTCACTATTTTTCGGGTGTTGTTTCCAAAAGAGATAAGTATTGGTTTATATACTCCCTTCTATGAAAACCTAGTAGGGCTTACTGTAATTGCAGCAGATTTCCTTTCTTGCCCCTCTATGTGGCTTCATATTACTGTTCCATTCAAAATTCAGCATTATCCTCCTTCTTAAATTATTTTTCTTGCCCTTTTCTTTTTACTGAAAACTCATCCCTTGAATGCTTGAATGAGCCACTTCTACTTGCACACTTAAATCTGGTTGACAACAATTACAACCCATACAAGGCTGTAGGAACAACAATCTCCCCCTTTGTAATTGTTGGCAACACTCACAACAAAAGCCATTATGCAGTAACTAGAAGCAAATGGATTACAACTCCCCCTAAATATGCACTCCCCTTTCCTTAACAGCTCCTCTTGCACTGTTGCTTCTCTCCCCCTTTGCCAACCAATTACAAATTTGAAAAACCCGCAAAGTAGAAATGAAGGATTCACCTGAACTTCAGGCTTAAGGAGGCATTTGCACAAACAAACTCATTCTGTGCTTTTCAAACAGCTCTGTGGACAAAGGTTTAGTTAGAATATCTGAGATTTGATCTTTAGTGCCGACATATTCCAACTGAATCATGCCCTCTTCCACTTGATCCTTGATAAAGTGATACCAGATGTCAATATGCTTGCTCCTTAAATGTTGAACTGGATTCTTGTTGAGATCAATTGCACTTTGATTATCACAAAGTACACTCACTGGTAACTTTACTTCAACACCCAAATCTGCTAATTGTCTTTGCATCCATATCACCTGAGTACATGTTGCACAACTAGCCATGCACTCAGCCTCAGCTGTGCTCAAAGCAACATTGTTTTGCTTTCTACTTAACCATGCAACACACTTTGAACTCAAGTAGAAACTGCAGCCACTAGTTAATTTTCTGTTATCTGTACTTCCTACCCAGTCTACATCAGTGTATACTTGAAATTTTACAGAATCCATGGCAAGATACCACAAACCCATTTCCAGTGTCCCTTTGAGGTATCTTAGGATTCTTTTCACTGCCAACACATGAGATTCCTTAGGATCAGCTTGGAATCTACTAGCAATGCATACAGCTTGCATGAGATCAGGCCTTGATGTTGTAAGGTACAGAAGGCTCCCTATCATCTTCCTGTATTCTATGGGGCTTGTACTCCTTCTTTCCTGATCTTTTGTTAACTTGCAACCCACTGTCATAGGAGTGCTGACAGGTCTGTTATCCTCCATGCCAAACTTTTTCAGCATCTCTTTGGCATATTTTGTCTGAGAAATAAAAATACCTTCTTCACACTGTTTTATCTGTAATCCAAGAAAGTAAGTCATTTCTCCAATCAATGACATCTCAAATTCCTCACTCATCTTCTGTGCAAATTCTTGGCATAGCTCAGAGTGATCCCCTCCAAAGATGATGTCATCTACATATACTATAGTTACCAATTGGCCTTTCTCTGAGTTGAACACATATAGGTTATTATCAACTGTTCCTCTTCTGAAGTTCAATCTTCTCAAATATGCATCCAGCCTGCTGTACCATACTCTTGGGGCTTGTTTAAGGCCATACAAGGCTTTTTTAAGCTTGCACACGTATGTCTCATCCTCACTGATTTGTACTCCATCGAGTCGTTGAATATACACTTCTTCTTTCAGAAGCCCATTCAGAAAGGCTGATTTCACATCCATCTGGTAAACTTTATACCTCTTATGTGTTGCCAAAGTTAAGAACATTCTGATAGTTTCCAACCTTGCTACTGGTGTAAAAGTTTCATCAACATCTACTCTTTCTATCTGAGTGTAGCCTTTGCAAACCAGCCTAGCCTTGTTCCTCACCACCTTGCCATCTTCATTTTGTTTATTTCTAAATACCCATTTTGTTCCTATGACATTCTTGTTAATGGGTCTTGGAACCAACTCTCATGTTTCATTCTTCTCGATTTGATCCAGCTCCTCATTAATAACTTTGACCTAGGCTTTGTCTTGTGCAACCTCTTCAACATATTTAGGTTCAACTTATGAGAGTAAAGCAATAGCTCTCACAATTCTTCTTCTTGTTGTAACTCCTGCTGATGGATCACCTATGATCTGATTTCCTTGATGAGCACTGGTTCACGTTTTCTTTGTCTTTCTCTCTTGCACAGTCTTAGTTGCAAGAGAATCTCTTTCTTCATCTTTAGACTCACTCTTCTCTGAGTCTGAACTTACTTCTTTTCCCTCTTCTTCATGTTGGTCTGATTCTTCATTTATCTTGAAGTCATCTTCTTCACTGTCCTCAGCTTCTCCATTATGCATTGTTTTCTAGTTTTCATCTATTCTCACATCATTGGAAGTGACCACTTTTCCCAATTTATGTAGAAAAACTCTATAACCTTTTGTCTTTGTCGAGTATCCCACAAAGATGCCTTCATCTGACCTAGCGTGGAATTTTCCCAAGTTTTGCTCCTTGTTCTTCACAAAACATGGGCTGCCAAAGATTCTAAGATACTTGGCTGTTGTCTTCTTCCCACTTCATAGCTCATATGGAGTTTTATCAGTATTGGGCCTTAGTAAAACTCTATTCAGTAGGTGCACAGTTGTAAATGTTGCTTCTGTCCAAAATCTTGTGTGAAGCTTGAGTTCCAGCGAAAAAGTTCTTACCATTTCAACCACAGCTTTATTTTTCCTCTCTACCACCCCATTCTATTGAGGTGTTCTTGCTACTGCCATCTGATGGTGAATTCCATGCTTCTCAAGGTAATCTTCAAAAGCTTCATTTATGAATTCAGTGCCTTGATCCAACCTCAATACTTTGATCTTCTTTCCACTCTCATTTTTAGCCAATCTTCTGTATCTCTTGAAGCATTTCAAGACTTCTGACTTGTGTTTGAGGTGCATGATGTAGGTCCTTCTGGAATAATCATCAACAAACAAGATGAAGTACCTTTCACCATTCAACCCTTTTGTTCTCATTGGCCCACACAAATCAGTATGTACAATGTCAAGCACTACTTCAGAACTGAACTTTTTGGTCTTATACTACTTTCTGACATGTTTTCCTTTAGAGCATGCTGAGCAGACATACTCCCTCTCTCTCTTAAGGTCTGGAATGTCTCTGATTGCATGAGTAGTGGTTAGCTTCCTCGTGTTCTTCTGTGTTAAGTGTCCCAGTCTCCTATGCCAGAGTTGATTTTCTTCTTCTTTTGTAAGTAAACAGCTACTTGTCTTGTCCTCATCAATCACATATAAATTTCTAGCTGTTCTCTTCCCAGCTACAATAGTATTGCCTTCTTTACTCTTTACTTGGCAACCTGTTTCTGTGAATATCACTTTATAGTCTTCATTGCATAGTTGGCTGACATATGCTAGATTATATCTGAGTCCTTCAATGTGCAGAACATCTTTCAGCGTTTCTTTTCCAATATTTACTGACCCTTGACCACTGATGTTGAGTGAATCATCATTACCAAACTTGACTCTGCCTTTTCTTGACTTGTTCAGCTTTGATAATTTACTCTTATCTCCTGTAATGTGTGAAGTGTATCCACTATCAACAATCCACTGCTTATCCTTATAGTCAGCTTTTAGTGCAATTTCAACTATATTAGCCTCCTCCCTTTAGTGCAAAAGAAGATAGTTTTCTCCTTTTTCTCAGCTTTGACTGTACCAGTTGGTTTTACTGTGCCATTGAGTGCCTTCTCTTACTCAGGGAGAAGTGTCATGCATCTCTTGGCATTATGGCCATCCTGCCCGCACCTTTCACACTGTTCCAAGTCTGCCAATATAACAAACTTGTTCTTTGAAACCACTAGTTTGGGCTTCCACCAACAAACCTTGTCAGTGTGTCCTTACTTTTTATAGTATGTGCAACAACTCATGACAGGTGTTTTTCTTTGAATTTTGTATTGTCTCCCCCTTGTATGCAGCATTGGATCTTCTCAAGTTAAAGACATATACTGGCCTTCTCCACCAGCATTTACTTGCCTTATAACCCCAAACTTTACAATAAAAGCAATGACTTTGAAACTGCCTCTTCTTGGGTCTAACCACAACTTGTTTTCTTTTGTTCATTACTTGCTGTGTAGGCAAGGTTGTCAACTTCTTTGCTTGTGTGGCTTTCATTTCAGTCACCTTCTTCTCCTTCTTCTGTTCAGCCATAGCCCTTGGCTGGCTGACTTTCCTTTCTTCATTTTTGTTTGTAACCTTAGGTTGCTTCTTCAAATCTTCTTTATTTTCAGCCTTCATTGTTCCTGGTTGATCAGTCTTTTCTTTCTGAGACTTAGTAGCTATAGGCTGCTGCTCTTTAACCACATACATCATTTTTGGCCCTGGCTTTGGTTTGATAACTGTCTTCTTTTCTTCAGCTATCTTCTCCTGAGTCACAGCCTTCTCTTTCAACTTCTATGGCAAAGTCTCATTCTCTTTGGGTAGTGCAACCTCAGATTGCTGCACTTTCTCTTCATTCTTCTTTTCTCTTGCAAAGCTTGTTTCTCCTACCACTTTAAGCTTCTGTAAGTTCTCTTCACTCTTTTTGAGTTGTTGCTGGAGTCTCAGTAACTCTATCTCCATTTCTTCAATTGTTGAAGTCCTTAAGGCAAGCTCCATTGTAAGGTCTTCACATATTTTGATCTGTTCTTCAAATCTTCTCTTCAAGTTAATATGTTCAGCTCTTATTTCATCTTTTTGACTTTCTGCTTCCTCAATCTTTGCTTCAACTTATTTTATATGGGCCTCCAACCTTCTTATAGTTTTGCCCCTTCTGATTATCTCCTTTGAAGCTGTTTCTAACTCAACTTCAAGATCTGGTTCTTCTTCATCAACCTCCTATTCCTCTTTAGAGGTTGAACTACCACATTGAGCTGATGCCATAAAGGCATGCTCATCTGATGAGTCTACATCTTCCTCCTCATCAGCTTCTTTTGTTTGGCTCACATAACTCTTGAATGACCCTTTCTTCTTCTTCTGTGGGTTGGCAATCTTCTTGCTGAACTTTTTTGATTTGGATGATGGTCTTCTCCATTTTGAATTCTGCTCATCATCACCATCCTCATCTTCATCATCAAGTTTCACTTTGCACTGAGAAGTAAAGTGTCCAGTCTGCCCATAATGATAACATCTCAAGGACAACTGTCCTTTTCCCTTCTTAGACCCCTTTTTGAATTTCCTTGTGAAGTAAGCCAACACTTCACCTTCACTTTCTTCCTCATCATCATCATCATCCTCACTGGATGATTCTTCCTCTTCTATTATCTTCAAGTGTCTCATAACTTTGAAAGCTACCTCCTTTGATAGCTTTGATGTTGAGGAGTTTTCAGTTGACTTTATTCTCATCTCATATGCAATGAGATTGCATTGAAGATCATGTAATGATATAGAATTGAGATCTTTACTCTCCTCTATGGTGCCACCTTTGAGGCAAACCTCTCAGGCAGAATTCTCAAAATTTTCTTCACAATAGATAAGTTCTTCTTGTTCTTCCCATAACTTCTAAGGTTGTTTACAGCATTAATAACCCTGGTGAAGAACTCTTGGACTATCTCATTCTTCTGCATTCTGAAGGATTCATATCTCTCCTTGAAAACTTGAAGCTTGGCCTCCTTCATTCTGCCATCACCTTCATAGACCTTCTGCAATCTGTCCCATATCTCATTAGCAGATTTGCAGTCCATAACTTTAGCATATTCAGCATCTATCAATGCTGAAATGACAACATTTGAGGCCTTCCCATTGATCTCAAACTGTCTTAAATCCTCTGGGGTTAGATATTTACCTTCTTTTGGAGGCTCAAAACCCTCTTATACAGATTTCACCACGTTCATGCCCATGGTTGCAAATACCACCTGCATTCTCGCTCTCCACATATAGTAGTTGGTTCCATTAAAGATTGGAACCTTCTTGCTGTAAGTAGTGCTAGTGCTGGTACTGGCATCCATTTCTCAGTATGCTGAACAAGTTAAAACTTCTGAAACCCTTCAAACTAGTACACTGAGCTATTAAACCTTCAAACTGGTGAACCAGGCTCTGATACCAATTGAAGTTCCCAACTTCACCCTAAGATCTACTAGTCTGTAATACTGAGAGAGGGGGTGAATCAATATCACACCCCTTAAAAAAAACTCTAATAATTTAAGCCAAAATGAACTCTTTCCCAGATTCAACTAAGGTAGATCTATTGTTACCTACTGATCACAATAGTCCCCAAAGTTACCTTTCAGACACCTTGCCTATTAGACAAATCAGTTGTTCTTGACTAGGTCTTATTTCAGGTTATAGGTTTGATGATTCTTTAGCTGTGTTCACAACTCAATTCAAAATATAGAATGTAAATTCAAAGTAAGGATACGAGAGATTTACGTGGTTCCGTCAATGTGACGTACTCCACGGTGGTAGGGATTCTTCCTCTACCGAGACAATCCACTATACTTAAGAACACCAGTGTGGTATCCCCTATGATTATAATGGATGTCTTAATCTTCTACTCCTTTCACTATTACAAATACAAACAAATCATAATACAAAGAGTGTTACTTACTGTGTCTACCCTTCTTCTAGCTTGTGTTGCCTTTGTTTGATTTGAATAGGCTGCTTCATTACCACTTGGAAGATCACCAAAACACTCTCTAACCTCTCTTGAAGAAATTTGAAAATTCATTGAGTTATCTCAAATGCTTCACCGAATTTCTTCTCTAGGTTGTCTCACCCAACTCCTGGTCTCACCGTCTCATGGTCTCACCCGTCTTCTGGGCTCACCATCTCATTGTCTCACGGTCTCACCCATTTTCTGGTCTCACCGTCTCACCTGGTCTGGTCTCACCCATTTTCTAGTCTCACCGATTATGGGTCTCATGGTGTGTTCTAATGTCACACGTTTCACCTTTTCTGGTCTCACCAATTCTAGTCTTCCAGTGTGTTCTGATGTTACTCGTTTCACCCTTTTTTGGTCTCGCCAATTCTGGTCTTTCGGTGTGTTCTGGTGTCACCCGTTTCACCCTTTTCTGGTCTCACTAATTCTGGTCTTTCGGTGTGTTCTGGTGTCACCCGTTTCACCCTTTTCTGGTCTCACGTCTCACCTGGTCTCATGCCTCACCTGGTCTCATGCCTCACCTGGTCTCATGTCTCACCTGGTCTCACACCTCATTTGGTCTCACAGTGTTTCACCCTTTTCTTGTCTCCCACGTTTCTGGTCTCTTTTTCACCGTCGCATGTTCCTAGTCTGCTCTCACCGTCGCACATTTCTGATCTACTTTCATCGTTGCACGTTTTTGGTTTGCTCACACCGTCGCATGTTTCTGGTCTGCTCACACGTCTCTAATTTCCTCTCTTACAGTGGTTCCACCAATTCTGGTCTGCTCTCATTAATTCTAATCTGCTCTATTTCACTATTTTTCAGGTGTTGTTTCCAAAAGAGATAAGTCTTGGTTTATATACTCCATTCTATGAAAACCCTAGTAGGGCTTACTGTAGCTGCGGTGGATTTCCTTTCTTGCCCCTCCATGTGGCTTCATATTACTATTCCATTCAAAATTCAGCATTATCCTCCTTCTTAATTTATTTTTCTTGCCCTTTTCTTTCTACTGAAAACTCATCCCTTGAACGCTTGAATGAGCCACTTCTGCTTGCACACTTAAATCTAGTTAACAACAATTACAACCTATATAAGGCTGTGAGAACAACAGATCCTATGAAGCTCATTTTTACATTATTGGTACTCTAAATCCATTAAATTGCATCAAATAAAGGTGCGATTGGTCTAAATTAGCTATTCTTATCTATATTAAGTGTTTTAATTCCAAAATAAGGAGATTATCCATTCATTTATAACTATCTTTATTTTTTAGGGCCTTGAGATTAGTAATTCAACCTATAAATAAGCTTGATTTTATAGTTAAAATGTGCATAACATTAGTGAAAATTTTCTCCTTTGGTTTATTTGAAAAGCTAAAGAACTTGTCAATAACTAACTCTTCTTGCCGTGTTCAACCTGACTTATCACTCCCAAATCCCTTCTTTGCTAAAGTATGGCATCTATATCCTTCCTTATACCCTAGTTTAATGTTTCTTGAACATTGGGTCTAGGTTTTACATGATTTAAATATGATTTAGCTTTCTTAGGTTCTTATTTAATTCCTCAAGCGTACTGGGTTCCTAAGCCATGTTAGTTAGGATTCACATCATTTTGAGTCAACACAAAACATTATATTCATTACAATAAACATGATTGTAAACCTTTGGTATTCTAAATCCATCAAATTCCATCAAGTTAATGACTCATAGATCTTGATTAGTTCTCTTTACAAGTGATAAGTGGTTTAATTCTCAAACAATGAGACCTCCTTTTCATTCATTGATAGCAAGTCTTCTCCTTTCATTACAAGGACTTAATCACATAAATTAATCTCCTTTCATTGCAATAAGCTCATTTGTACAACTTTAGTAATCTAAATCCATTGAATTCCATCAAAAATGGGGTATGATTGGTCTAGATTATCTTTTCTTATACATATTGGTTGGTGCAATTACCAAATAATGAGATTATCGCTTCATTTCTAACTAACAAGGCTTATTCCATTATAATTACTTTTTGTGTCAATGAAAAATATTATATTTATTGCAACAAGCTCATTTGTACATCTTCAGTGCTCTAAATCCATTGAATTCCATCAAAGAAATGAGTCATTGATCTTGATTAGCTTTCCTTACAGGTATTAAATAATTTAATTCCTAAACAAGGTGATCATCTCTCAATTTATTGCTTGCAAGGATTTCTTTAATCATTATATTCATTGCAACAAGTACATCTATACAACTTTGGTACTCTAAACTAATTGAATTCCCATATACAAGGGTTAGATTGATCTTGATTAGCATTTTTTATAGCTATTTAAGTTTTCAATTCTAGAATAATGAGATCTTCTCTTCATTTCTAGCTAACAAGGCTCTTTCTTTCAATGCATGGACTAATTTACGTAAAATAATAGTGAGACAAGCATGTTAGTACTCCTTTGGTACTCTAATTCCATTAAATTCCATCAAACTAATGAGTCATTAATCTTGATTAGCTTTCCTTATAGGCATTGAATGGTTTAACTCCCAAACAATGACACTATCTCCTCATTTTTTTTAATAACAAGGCAATTCATTTAGTTGTAAAGAGTCATTCACACAAAATGATCTCATAATCAACTTTTGTGCCAAAAGCAAACATTATACTCATTGCCATTAGATCATTGGTACTCTAAACCCATTGAATTCCATGAACGAAATAAGTCATTAATCTTGATTAGCTTTCTTTATAGGCATTGAATGGTTTAATTCTTTAATAATGAGATTGCCTCTTCATTTTTTGATAACAAGACTTCTCTTTTCATTACAAAGAGTCATTTACACAAAATGTTATTATAATTAACATTTGTGTCGAGAGCAAACATTATACTCATTACAATAAGATCATTGGTACATCTTTGGTACTCTTAACCCACTAAATTCTGTGAAGTAAATGAGTCATTGATCATAATTAGCTTTCCTTATAGGTATTAAATGGTATGATTCCTACACAATGTGATTGTCACTTCACTTTATTATAACAAGGACATTTATATTCATTATATTCATTGCAACAAAGCACATCTATTAAACTTTAGTACTCTAAGCCCATTGAAATCCTTTAAACAAAGGTTAGATTGATCTTCATTAGCTTTTTTTTATAGCTATTTAATGTTTGAATTCTTGAATTATGATACTTCACTTCATTTTTAGCTAACAAGGCTCCTTCCAATGTTGTAAGGACATATTTACACAAATTGATGCTTAAATTAACCTTTTTGCCTCCATAAAACATTATATTCATTGGAACATACAAGTTTGGACACTTTTGGTACTCTAAACCTATTGAATTCCATCAATTAAATGAGTCATTGATTTAATTAGCTTTCCTTATAAGTATTGAATAGTTTAATTTTTAAACAATGAGATTGCCACTCCATTTTTTAATAAAAAGCTTTCTCCTTTCATTATAAGGACTCATTGACACAAAATGATCTCATAACTAACTTTTGTTTCAACAATAACCATTGTATTCATTGAAAGAAACTCCTTTCTACATCTTTGCTACTCTGAAAACATTGAATTCCACAAAAAAAAAAAAAAGGGTTTGATTGGTTTAGATTAGCTTTTCCTATATGTATGAGTGTTTTGATTCTTGAATAATGAGAGTTTGTATTCATTTTTAACTAACAAGACTCCTTCATTCATTACAAGGACTCATTTACACAAAATGATGATGAAATTAACTTTTTGGTCTACATGAAATATGTTATTCATTGGAACAAGCATGTCTTTAAACCTTTGGCACTCTAAATCCATTGAATTCCATCAAGCAAATGAGTTATTAATCTTGATTAGCTTTCCATATAGGTATTGAATGGTTTAATTCCTGGTCAATTGGATTGTCTCTTCATTTATTGATGGTAAGACTTCTCATTTCATTACAAGGACTCATTCATGCAAAATGATCTTGTAATTAACTTTTATGTTAATAGCAAACATTATATTCATTGCAACAATCCTTTGAATTCCATCAAAAAAAAGTATGATTGGTCTACATTACCTTATCTTATGAGTATTAAGTGTTTCAATTCCTGAATAATGAGACTATCTCATTTTTTTTTATAACAAGACATTTCTTTTCATTGCAATGACTCATTCATGCAAAATCATCTCATAATTAACTTTTGTGTCAATAGTAAATATTATATTCATGGCAACAAGCTCATTTGTACATCTATAGCACTTTAAATCCATTGAATTCCAACAAAAAAAAAGTGTGATTAGTCTAAATTACATTTTCTTATATGTATTAAGTGTTTCAATTCCTAAATATTGAGACTATCTAGTCATTTTTTTAACAATAAAATTTTTCTTTTAATTATAAGGACTCTTTCACGTAATATGTTCCTTTAATTAACTTATATATCATCAAAATTTACATTCATTGAAACAAGCTTGTTTATACACCATTGGTACTGTTAATCCATTAAATTCCATCTATAAATGAGTCAGTGATCTTGATTTACTTTCATTATAGGTATTAAATGGTTTGTTCTCCATCAATGAGACTACCTCTTCATTTTTTTGGCAACAAGGCTTCCCTTTTCATTGCAAAGAGTCCTTCACACAAAATGATCTCATAATTAACTTTTGTAACAAGAGCAAGCATTATACACATTGCAATAAGATCATTGGTACATCTTTGGTACTAGATATCATTCAATTCCATCAAGTAAATTAGTCATTAATCTTGATTAGCTTTCCTTATAGGTAATGAATGTTATAATTCCCAAACAATGTGATCATCATTTCACAAGGATGTCTATTCATTATATTCATTACAAAAAACATGTATATACAACTTTGATACTCTAAACCCATTAAAATCCTCCAAAGGTTAGATAGATCTTCATTAGCTTTTCTTATAGCTATTTACTATTTCAATTCTTAAGTATTAAAACCTCTTCATTTTTAGGTAATGAGGACTTATTTACACAAAATGATGGTGAAATTAACCATTTTGTCTTCACAAAACATTATATTCATTAGAGCAAACATGTTTGGACACATTTAGTACTCTAAACCTTTTGAATTCCATCAATTAAATGTATCATTGATCTTAATTAGCTTTTGTTATAGGTATTAAATGGTTCAATTCTTGAACAATGAGACCACCTCTTCATTTTTTGATAACAAGGTTTCTCTTTTCATTGTAAGGTCTCATTAATACAAAATGATCTTGTAACTTACTTTTATGCCAACAACAATTATTGTATACATTACATTAAACTGATTTCTACATCTTTGCTACTCTTAATCCATTAAATTCCATCAAATAATGCTTTGATTTATCTTTATTTGCTTTTTATATACCTCTTGAATGTTTTAATTCCTAAATAATGAGACCTTCTTTTCATTTCTAGCTGATAAGGCTCCTTCCAATGTTATAAGGACTCATTCACACAAAAAAAATGGTTAAATTAATATTTGAGTCTATACAAAACATTATATTCATTGGATCAAGCATGTTTTTGCACTTTGGTACTCTAATCCATTAATTTCCATCAAACAAATGAATCATTGATCTTGATTAGCTTTCCTTGTAGGTATTCCTAAATAATGAGATTGTCATATCATTTTAGTAAGACTTATCCTTTCCTTGTAAGAACTCATCCACACAAAATGATCTTGTAATTAACTTTTATGTCAACAACAAACAATATTCATTGCAACAAGCTTGTTTATACATCTTAGCAACTCTAAATCCATTTTATATTCATTATATTCATTGTAACAAAGACATCTATACAACTTTGGTACTTTAAACCCATTGAAATCCTTTAAATAAAGGTTAGATTGATCTTCATTAGCTTTTCTTATAACAATGTTTCAATTCTTGAATAATGAGACATTCTCTTCATTTTTAGCTAACAAGGCTCCTTTCATTAGAAGGACATATTTACACAAAATGATAGTGAAATTAACCTTTTTGCCTTCACAAAACATTACATTCATTGGACCATGCACTTTTGGACACCTTTGGTATTCTATGCCTATTGAATTCCATAAATTAAATGATTCATTGATCTTGATTAACATTCCTTATAGGTATTGAATGGTTTAGTTCCCAAACAATGAGATCATCTCTTCATTTTTCGATAACAAGGTTTCTCTTTTCGTTGTAAGGACTCATTCACACAAAAGGATCTCGTGACTAACTTTTATGTCAACAAAAACCATTGTATTCATTGCAAGAAACTCATTTGTACATATTTACTACTCTAAATCCATTGAATTCCATCAAAAAAAAATAAAAAGGGTTTCATTGGTTTAGATTAGCTTTTCTTATATGTAAGACTATTTTAATTCTTGAATATTGTAATTGTCTCTTCATTTCTAACTAACAAGGATCCTTCCTTTGTTGTAAGGATTCATTTACACAAAATAATGGTGAAAATAACTTTTGTATCTACTTAAAATATTATATTCCTTGGAACAAGTATGTCTATATACCTTTGGTACTCTAAATCCATTGAATTACAGCAAGCAAATGAGTCATCGATCATGATTTGCATTCCTTATTGGTATTGAATGGTTTAATTCTCAAACAATGAGTTGCCTCTTTATTTTTTTGTTAACAAGGCTTCTTTTTTCATTGCAATGACTTATTCAGACAAAATGATCCTATAATTAACTTTTTTATCAACATCAAAAATTGAATCCCTACAAGAATCTCATTTCTACTTCTTCAATATTCTAAATTCATTGAATTTCATCAAAAAAAAAAAAAAGGTTTTAATGGTCTTAATTAGATTTTTTACACATATTAAATGTCTAAATTCAACAATAATGAGACTATCTCTTCATTTCTAGCCAACAAGGCTCCTTCCTTTGTTGCAAGGACTCATTTACACAAATGATGGTGAAATTAACTTTTATGTCTACTCAAAACATTATATTCATTGGAACAAGCATGTTTATACACCTTTAGTACTCTAAACCTATTGAATTCCATCTTGTAAGTGAGTCATTGATCTTAATTAGCTTTCCTTATGAATATTGAATGGTTTAATTCTTGAATAATGAGATCACCTTTTCTTTTTTTCTATGACAAGGCTTCTCTTTTCATTACAACTACTCATTCACACAAAATGATCTTGTAAGTAACATTTGTGTCAACAAGAAACATTATATTCTTGATAACAAGCTTGTTTGCACATCTTTGGTTCTCTAAACCATTAAATTCCATCAAACAAAGCTTTGATTGATCTTAATTAGCTTTTCTTATTCATATTCAAGGTTTAAAATTCTAAATAAGGGGACATTCTCTTCATTTCTACCTAACAAGGCTCCTTCGTTGAAGCTAGGTAAAATTCCTTATAAATTGAACTAGGAGTCTAAAGAAGGAGACAAAATCTTCTTCTTATGATCTTCATCTTCTTCTTCTCACCTCTCTTGGAATGTCTTATGAATAAAGCTCTTATTTCTATAAGTTCTTTTGCCATTCTATGATTTAGTTTTATTAACAATTGATTTAGTATTGTTGCTTGTTTGATGTTAAAGATCTATTACTTGCTTCTTTGTTTGCATGCATGAAAGGAATGGTATCAAAGCCTTAAGGGTATTAGGTGACTAATTTAAACATGTGATTGAAACCTAAATCACATTGCCATTATTTGCTTATGTAGTTAAGGTTGGCATTTAGAACATTAGGTGCAAATTTGATGACAGTGATATCATGGGTTAGTGGATCACCAAAAACCATGATGACTTTCTTGCTGTAATAGTTATAGTAGTTTAAGTAATTATAATAAAAAATTATTGTAAGTGAAAATTTAGATAATAATTATTTACAAAATTGGACTTTGCCTTCTTCCTCTCCTTCCCATGTTTATAAATAGGAAAGTTTCTTCTCAAAATGTGATTATATTATTAAAATTGTTTAAGAACCTTTACCCTTAGCTCAGGGTTATAATGACTTTTTCTTGTTATCATAAGCTTATTAGCTCTTATTAGCAAAAGTATAAATTCATCCATATTAGGATGGTTTAGGCAACTTTAAAACCAATTGTTAGATTTGGTTTAAATAACTCAACTACAATTTGTGTTTGGGATAAGAGACGTAACCGTTATCACAACTCTTTATTACTAGTAATTAAATCAAGTTTAAGTGAAGGGCCTATATGATTCTCATGTTTTCCTAATTTTACGCTATCATTATTAGATCCTAATTTAATGCATGCTTTATGTCTAGATATTGAAACAAAAGGATTCAATATAATGTCTACCTTTAAAATTTTGATTCTTATATATAGAATTCAATATAAGGTTATGAACACAGTTCTTAGTATGAAAGAAATACCTTCTAAATATGCTAATAAAGGAACTACCACTTTGTTTCTAACTAATAGATCTAAAACATATGTTATGGTTCCTAGAACTATAACATAGGATCAAGTTAAATTACTTGAAAATTGGACTTTAGAATAATCAGCCAAACTTGTTAAATAAGTTGATTGACAATTAGAAGAAGTTATTAAATATTAAGTTAAAGTTGTCAAAATTGGATTTGCTTTACAAAGAAATGTGAGGTTAAACCTAAAAAAGATCTTAAAGATTTAAAATTGAATAGATACTCTACTTTTTTTATTCCACTAATAGAGTTAGATGGAATTAGAAGAGCAAGGGAACAAGTTAATCAACCACAATATAAAATTGACTTTCTTCCCTCTACTTCTACTTCTATGGCTAATGAATGACTACATCATGCTTCGAGACCTAGATCTCCCTCTTTATCTAATATGGGTTATCATGATGAAGATTAGAGAATCTATGTACTTAAAACCTATAATAAGATTGAAGAAAAAGATAAAGAGTTATTGTACTCTTCTAAAATTAAGCTAACAATAAAATGGTTTTTTATGACTTTTACTCTTACTCAACAAGACCAATGGTATCAAAGTCATAAAAATATATTGCTAAGATAGGTTCTATTGATATTTTTACATATATTCAAAAGGTTTATAAACTAGTATTGTTGCTTGTTTGCTATTAAAGAACCATTACTTGCTTGTTTGCTTGCTCATGTGAAAGGAAAATTTTACAAGAGAGGTAAGAAGACAAAGATGAAGATAAGAAGAGAAGAAGATTCTACCTCCTTTTCTTGACTCCTAGTCTTATTTACCCAGCCTTGGATTCCTTTCACATAAACTAAAGTGACTTTAAAAAGTCACTTCAATAAAGTAATTTCTTTTGTTGTTTTTCATAAAATGACTTTACAAAAGTAGCCTTTTTTTTTTTTAAAAAAAAAAAAGGCATTGACAAAAGTTATTTATCTTCTAAAGTCGTAGGAGTCTTAGGAATCTCGCATGATATCATCCTCAATAAACTTTGTTTGACTATTGTCATCTTACATCAGTTCTTGTAAGGAAGATGCTTGAGAAGCTAATGCTTGAGGTTGAAGCAAAGTAGTCATCATTTCCAATAGCTTCTCTTTGGATGTAAATTCCATTAGTGCTTTAAATAATTATTCTAAAGACTAATAGGAGTTAGGTTTAGGAGCAATAGGGTGTGATCCATTAATATGAACAATCCCTTTAGCCGTATAAACTCCATCATGGAAAAAATCAAACTTGTCCCTCCAATGGATATTAATACTTCTAGTAAGCCATGGAACATGCTTGATGTTAATGTCAAAAATATTAACATGCTTTACCATCATGATATAATCCCATTTAACAATCCATTGCAAATAAGAGTAGCATATCTTTATATCATTATTTTCTTCATAAAACTATTCATAAGTAGTTCTTACCTTATTGGGTAAAGTAATGAGATGTAAACCCCATTTAAAGAACCAATTTTAAACTAGTTAGGAAATCATTTAGGTCATGTGGGAAATGGATTTGAATCTACTAACTAAATTTCTTTTGCTAGTTTTCATATAGCAAAGCCTTTTCCCATACTTCCACATAATCCAAATAATTAAAGGTCTTAAACTTTCACTAGTCCTTTAATTCTCTTGCAGAGAATGGGTCTCCTTGCTAGTCTTTTAGATAAAAACTTTTTTCATTTTAACTTGGCATAAGCCTAGTCTATATAACCTAAAGAAGAGATACTAGAACTTTTTTTGATGGGTTTAATAATCATTAATCCCATCTCATACAAAATTTGCTAATAAAAGGAACAACTTATAAGAGGTGTATATGGATAGATTTCATCTTTAAGATAAAATCTTGCTACCTCATTAGGTAAAAGCTAAGTATAATTGTTCTCAATGGAATATGAAAAATTCAAATATTTTGGAATCAATGGATAAGTTAACCCATTATCTAGAACACACTCATAAATGTCATCATGAAGTTTATCAACTTTAGAGTTTTTTTATGCATTTTTTGTTGATGAAATAACTAACTTTGCTAGAGATTGTGACCCCTATATTAGTGGATGTTTACTCATGCAATGAAACATACAAAAATTCATGAGTTTGGAAATCAAGGAAAGAATTTGAATTTCTTTTAATAAACTCAATATCAAAATCAAAAGGAGATAATATTCCTTGCCATCTAGAAAAAATTTGTTTTGATGCTATGTTCTTAACATCTTCAGTAAAAACATCTTTTGCTGCTTTGTAGTCACTTTCAATAAATCACTTTCAAACTTTTGAATACACAACACTATAGAAAGAATTTCTTTTTTAATCATAAAGTAATTAACTTTAGCACCTTTCCATAGAGGTAAAGTGAAGTAGCTCTTCTTTGTAGCAAAGGCATTGCTTAGGGATACCGCTAGAGCCCTTGTTAAAGGCATCTATCTCAACATTTTTGAAGGCATCTGAATAAGCAATGACATTCTTTAACTCTAACTTTTATCTATTTAATAGCTTGTGTATGTTTCTCTATCCATGAAGGCAAACTTTTTTTTAGTCTTTCATATAGAGGTTTAGCATCATAAGCTAAATCCTTATATTATTCTGAAATATAATTCAAACTTCCCAAAAACCTTTGTAATTGTTACTTATCTTTAATTTCATCAAGAAATTTTGAGGCAAACTCAATTACTTTATCAATGGAAATAATAAAACCATTCTCAATGAAGTATCATAGGAAGCAAATCCTAGTTTAAAATAACTTCATCTTTCTTGTTGATGTTGCTAGTCCTACTCCTTTCATCACATGAATGAATAAATTAAGATGTTTAAAATGTTGCTCAATGGTACTAAAGAAAACTAACACATCATTGATATAAACAATCATAAATGCAAAATAAGGATTAAATATTTCATTCATATCCTTCTAAAATTTGGAGGGAGCATCTTTTAAAACCAAAAGGCATAACATTCTATTCATAATGCCCAAAAGGTACTATAAAGGTTGTTTTATGCTTATCTTTTTCACAAATCTAGATTTGCCAATAACTAGATTTTATGTCAAATTTTGAAAATATCTTGGCATTATAAAGCCAATTAATCACATCTCTTTTATTTGGTATAGCATACCTAATCCATCTTAGTGCCTTATTAAAGGGCTTATACTTAATAACTAATCTAGGAATGCCTTGTTCTAATTTTACATTATTCTTTACATAAATTAAAGGACAACTCCAAGGACTTAAATTTCGAATTAGCATTAGCAATTTCTTAATGAGCTCTTGTATATTTGTTTACAAATCTTTAAATGTTAATGGCCCATAGCAATGGGTCTTACTTTAGTTGGACTTTGACTTTCATTAAAGTCTAACTCATAAGGCATGTCAACAATATGTTTATTCCTATTCTAAAAAATAGTAGGAATTTCTAAGCATATCATTGATTATATTGCTTTTTTTATTTCTTAAAATTTAGTTGTAATAATGAGAGAAGAAAGTATTTTTATGGAGATGCTTATAAGCAATCTCATCTTGAAGAGAAAATAAACTTTTCTTTTCTCTTAATATTTTTTTGAAGTAAATTTATCTCTATATACAAAGGGATATATATAAATTCAAAATTAATAACCTTGCCATTAATTTCTGCATAAATACCCTTGCTATTAATTTCTTTATTAGGGTAGAGCATATGTAGAAAATGATTTCCTAAAATAACATGCTAGCTTAACTAACTCAAAAGGAATGTCAAAAAAAATTCCTTCATTGTAAATAGCAACTTCAAATAACTTGTAACTAATAACAAGTTTATTTTTATCAGTAATGCTTAACACTTTTGTTGTTTCTGAAAAGTGCTTTAAAGGTACTATACCCTCATTAATACAATTCATTTTAGCACCAACATCAATTAAGGTAATAGTAAAGAAAATATATTCCTTATTACCAATGACTATAATATTTGTATGTTATTTATGGGTAATAACTTTATCAACAAGTTGAACATATTAAAGACTTTCAATATTCACATCTTCCTTTAAGGAAGTTTCTGGAAGCACTAAAGGCATTTCTTCCTTATCAGGTGGAGTTTCCAAAATTAAAATTCTTTCTTTTAGTTCTTTTTTTTTCTATCTTTACAGCATGAATTTCATCTTTTAACTCTTTAATAGATGGTTCTTCCCTACATAACTTTGGAGGACTACCTTTCATACATTGTATAATAGTATTTAAATTGTAATTTTCTTGAGTTACATAACCTTAATAATAGATTCTCTATTCTAAATTTTAGCTAAATGTAAATATTTTTGTAATTACTCATGTTTTTCTTTAAGATCTAGAATTTTATCAATAAAATCCAAAATCATACTATCTTCTTTTGTTAAGACTAACAAGTCATTTTGTTTACACAATGCTCTATAATGGTTACATTGACCATCATAACTTTCTTCATCAAAATAAAAATTTGAGGAAGAAATATCTTCTTTAAATACTTTTTTTTATAAGAAAATATGCATTAATGATCTTTTAAGAATTTCATTTATACCTAATTCTTGAAGCTTTTGCTTTATTTTGCACTTATTAGTATAGTATCTTATCTTTCCACACTTATAGCAAACAATAATCTTTTTAAGTTGTGACATTTTTTCCTTTTTCTTTTATTTTTTACTTCTCAAACCTTACGAGGGCTTTTTCTTTTGTACGAAATTGTTTTTTCTTAATATTGGAGTGATAACTCCTACTCTTTTGTTTTGTAGTATATCTAATGGATGAATAACCTATCTACTCACAAAAGCTTTCTAAAGCTTTCTTACCTTGAGCTTTTTCATTTTGCAATTGCCTATGCAATTTCCTTTCATTATAGAGTTTAACTCCTTTAGCTACTACTTTAATAGCTAATCTTCCATGAGTATATTAACTATAATCATTAGTTCCAACATTATTAGATTTTAATGGAGTCTTAACACTTTTTGCAAATAAGGTAGGTAACTTTAAAAGAAATTTTTCTTTCCAAAAAGTATTCCAGCTATCTTCTTAAACAAAGACTCTAGAGAGAATACATTTTTTGCAAAGTGATTGTTCTAATTTTATTTGTCATAGGATGTGTGCTTATTTTATGTCTTTTTTCATTTCTGTTTTTTTTTTTCTTTTTTATTTTTTTTTTTAAATTACTCGATGTACTTACAAGAATATGAATGTGTTAGAGGGACTGATCACTATATTTGATCTTGTCATTCATCTGTGGGGTTTAATGATAACGTTAAAAACCTCCTACATATAAAGATTAACCTTGTTTGGACAACTAAATACTGAATGCCCAATATGGTTTACTATTAACAGGTCCAGTGATTAAAATCTGCCGATTTCGTATCTAATTAAATTAAGTTCAATGAATCTTTTGGGATTTTTTTCCCCCAAGTATTGACATATTGATTAATTTGACAAAAAAAAACGAGATAGAGGTTATTTTGAATTTTTCCCATGCACCCAAGAAAATTTTCCGTACAAAATTCTTAAATTGTTAACCGTCAATAATTTTCGCTCTAGTTCCGCTGTAAAATGAAAAATACAAGGTAAAAAATAAATGTAAATTAAAAAAGAATCAACTAAAAATTAAATTTATATAATTTAATTATATTAAAATTGACCTAATACTTATTTTACTCCATAAATATTAGAAAACAATAAATAAATTTCAGATATTTCATTCACAACAAGAATAATAAGGCAGCCATTTAAATCAATATTGATACTTTCAAATAATAAATTACTTGTACAAAATTCTAAATCAAAGTCTCCCGATTTAAACCCAACTCTGTAATTGGATTTGAAATATCACCCTCAATTCTGTTGATAGCTTCGCTTGCTCGTTTTCCTAATCTTTTAATTGATCTCACTCACGCTGTTTTAATCCCCTTCAATTGTCTACACAATAGTTATTGCGTTTGATGAACAGTAATGAAGCAAATTAAATACTCTCAACTGTCTATTCCCTCATTCCCAGCTCCTCTCCAACAATTTCAAAATTTACAAACTTAAAATTCAAATTTCACCTACACTGTTTTTTTTTTTTCAAAAAAATTTTAATCACCATTCAACTTCTCATTTTTAGGCATATTTTACCTTTATGGTCCTCCGTCCAGCGCGGCAAGCCACGTCCCCGCGTCCCCTTGCACGTCCGAATGCCGCAACTCCCCAACAGCACTCTTTGAACAGAATGTGAAGTATAATGGGGAGGCGATTTGAGTGGAAAGATTAATATTACTTGTTGATGGGGTTTACTTACTTGATTGTATTTGTTTCTGCTACCAGCCCTTGAACTCCTGACCTTAGCAAGCATGATCAATGTGTTGCCATTAAGGCAACAATAGTGTGGTGGATGAAGATTATTTTCAATAATTCTACCCCGTGAAAATATAAAATTACTGGAAATGTTGTTAAAATATAAGATTACAGTGATTGGAATGAACTTTGAAATGTGATTTTACCGCATTTAGTGTGAAAAAAAAAAAAAAATCTTGACTTTCTTATTTTATATGAATAAAGATAAAAATATAAAATAAAATCATCGAATGTTTGGTTAGAAATAATGTTATTTTATTTATAATTGATTAAAATAATGTAATTTTATATATATTTAACTCAACAATGTCGGATAATTAATTGAATCGATTCATTGCAAGGATTAAGACGAAGGAAAAATTAATGATTGAGATATTATAGATGGTGATTCCGAAAACCAATCCCATTGCCTCAAAGAGGAGAATGATTAATTTGGCAACAGCAAACAAATAGCTCACCAAATTAGCAATTGAATAGCCAGCTGACTTTTGTTATTTTCATGGGGTGGAAATTCAGAGACAATAGAATTCGACAAACTCAAAACCCCACATGACAGATGACACAACAAAAGTGCCATCTCTCGTTCACATCTCCTTGCTTGAATGTTGACACGTCTCTAATTAGGGACAGAAAGCTCCTCGGACAGAGGCACCACTCCCTCTGCTGGGAGCTTCTCCACTGCCTTTTTGTCAACAGAGGGCAACAACTCCTTTGCCCTGCATGTTTCCACAGCCCCAACAAACATGTCCTCCAATGTGTACCTGAACTCAAATCCCGAGTCTAAGAGCTTTTTGGATGAGAAAACAACCCTCGTCAAGTTCTCGTCGATATCTTTTAACCTGATCATCAACAATAATAGACAATTAAACCCGGGCTATTGATCAACATCATTAGTAACAGTAATGTGTATATCAGGAATATGAAGCGACGAATAAAGAAAACAATGTAGATAAAACAATCTAGCTGGTAACTTACTTTGTGGGGACATTGTACTCGGGATATTTTTCTCTAAGCAATTTTGCTATATCATAAATGCTAGCATCGTGTGAGGAGCAAATGTACCGGCCTTTTGCTTTTGGAAGCTCGAACAGAAATATGTGGGCTATTGAGACGTCATCCAAATGCACGTAATTGCCTTGCTTTATAATTCCATAATGGGATTCATTCCCTATAATGCAATTAATCAAAGCGAAAAAGCAAACTTATTTGGCTGGGTGGGAGAGAAGTTATTGACGATAGTAGCAATATAAAAAAGAAAACATAAATGAAACAAAAAATAAAAGGAAACAAGCTTGTTGTACCAGTGAGCAGAGAAAGTGCAGTAATAAGGCTGGGTGGCATTGATGGCATGATAAATGGACCAACAACCAGAGTTGGTATGATGGTGATGAAATCAATGTTGTTTTCTTCAGCGAACTTCCATGCAGCTTTCTCGGCTAGGGTCTTGGAGACGAAGTACATCTGGATACGAAAAGCATCTAACAGTTAATCACTATGCCATGGAATAAAATCCCTTTTAATCCATCAACTCTGCTTGAGTTGGACCTTCTGTTAGCCGTTGCCGGTTCCAAACCCCAGATAAAGGACAACGGTTGCAGTGGATTGGTAGTCAACGTAAAACCAGCCCAATCCTTATGACAAGTGCATAAAAATCTAGCCCTTTATGTAATTGCGCAATCTTCAAAATTTATTTGCAAAGTCCAGGGTAACTAGGGGTTTGAATAATGATCAGAAGAACTACGGTATCTGTGTTGAGGCCAACTGAGAGTGGGGTGGGGGGAGTAAAGTGAGTTGATCATCGATACGAACCCAGCCAGTCATCTTTTTGGACTGAACGAAATCCAAATCACTCCAGCAGCTTTCATCATAAAGTGTTTTCTTATGTTCTTCACCGTTCACCGTCCCTGCGGATGAAGTGAACACTATCCTCCGCACAGTTCCTGCCTTTGCGCAGGCCTTCATAATATCCAACACCCCATTGATTGTTGGCTTTATCACTTCATTCTGCCAAGTGGATAAAGCAAAATTAAACTTCTTGATGCTTGCATGAGAAAAATTAAGATTCAAATGGTATTTCCATGGACTAACTCAAATGGCATTTCAGCTCACCGCATTAAATGATTAATTCATTCTATGTAGGCTACATCATTGTGTGAACGTGTAATGTGTTCTCGCAGTAATTTACATTCCCATTTGCGTTTACATCGCATTTGGCAAGAAAAATATTTATGGAAGGAAAAAGAATTTTCTGTTGGTTGGGGAAACACCAACATTTAGAAGAAAATTGTGCAATATTACAATTGGCATTTTAGTTCTTAATAATTTTCTTCCCTTTCACACTGTGACAAGTAAAGAAAAATGTTTTTTGTTTTTATTTTCTCTCTTCCCAAAAACATGGCACTCAAACAAGAAAGTGAAAGTTGTTATTGTCCCTTAAACCCTCTTTCTTCTATTTTCTATTCACCCATTTTCTTTCTTTGCTTTCAAACAACCTTTAGTAGCAACTACGAATAAAGAAAGAAAAGATAGTGACCCCAGAGGACTTGGCTGTGATGGCCTAGTTGGAGTAAAAGTGAATACAATTGTCCATTTCTGTCGTGTTTAACTTTTATCGTCAAAATTCAAATAAAGTGGGACCCCCCTTCCCCCGCCAACAGCAATAATGGAACTAATGCACTGGCGGGGTTCGTCCAAAGACCAAAGTGCTCCGGGGTCGGACCTCCGTCAACGATATGGTAATAAACTAGTTTCTGTGAACACAGAATGCCAATTGTATACCGTAACGTTAGTTTTCCAACCGCAATTGACTGTATCAGTCATGTTTTTACTAAATTAGTAAATTGCAACTCCCAATTTGATCAACAAATTAAGGTTATGTAAAAGCTAATACATACCTCAGGGTCGCTGGACTCAAAATCCATGGGGGTGGCAACGTGGAACACTCCGGCGCAGCCTTTTATTGCCTCGTCAAAGCTTCCCTCCACGGACAAGTCGGCCTTCCACAAAGTCAGGTTCGTCTTAGCCTTCGGCAACTCCAGCAAATGCTTCACCTTCTTTACATTGTCTATCACCAATTTCATGTGGGAAGAAGAAATTAAACGCCGAATATTATTGCAAAATTCAATGATGATCTATGAATCAAAGAGAATAACGTACCGGGGTCCCGCACGGTAGCTCGAACAGTATAGTCCCGCTCCAGAAGTCTCATGATGAGCCATGATCCGATGAAGCCGGACGCACCGGTCACGCAGACGGTCTTCGCTTCCGACTCCATGATGAATTTCTTTTGGCCAAACCGTGCGGGATTGATTAGAGATGTAACGAGGCAAAGGAACCGATGAGATTTTGACAAATGGGATATGTTGACTCAATTATGATCAGCGTTGGTTCATATATATATGATTTGCCTACTCCTTTCGGTTTTCACCCAACTCGTATCAGTTTTTTGTTAAACAAACCTACCGCGTGATTACTTGGTAGCTGTGCACGTGTTTTGTTGTTGCAGCTGCGCTAAATGTTGCTACTTCCGGCCCTTCATGTATAGTTTCGTGCATCCTAGAAACAAGGGATTTACTCTTAAAATGACCAGAGTTTTCCCAAACATAACGGGTTCCACTGCCATGATCCGAAAAGGTCATGGTTTAGAAAAGCCCTTGTCCGTGCTTACCTATATTAAAGTTAAAATGAAAGAGTTAATATGTAAATATAATATGAATTTAAGGTTTTATAAAAAATTTAATATGGTAAGAAAAAAATAAATTATATGTTATAAATTAAATATTTAATAAAAATAATATACTATTTTAATAAATTTCATTAAATATTTTGATTTAATTTGATAAAATAAATTAAATAAAAATAAATTAGATAATTATATAAAAAATAATTTAAAAAATAAATATAATGTTATTTTTTAAAATTTATAGAACTAATTATATTTATAAATATAAATTTAAAATAATTTATAAATTAATTTTTAAAAATAAAATTATTTTAACTGATCATTATATACTTCCCAATGACCCAATGACCCACTAAGGAGAAAATGATCAATTCATTTATCAAGACACTTGCTTCCGTCAAAGTTTAGATTTTTTTCGATATGGGTTTTGGCTTTTTATATTGACTTTTTGGATTTTTATTTCTTTTGTGAGTTTTGTTTTTAACTTAATTTACATTTGAGATTTTGAAGCGAAGAAGAGACGAAAAAGAAGATTTATTCAGTTTGGATGACTAAATATATTGGCTGGGTGTTTTGATATATGAGGAGTTTTTACACAAAATTAAAGGTATTTCATTTTCTCTTTAAATTTAAGATTGTCTTTTCTTTCTCTATTTTTATTTTTTTGTTTTTTTTTTTTAATTAAAATGATGTATATGTTGTTTAATTTTTTTTTTTTGATAAGAAGTTAAAATTATTTTAAAATAATTTTATTCTTAAAAATTAATTTATAAATTATTTTAAATTTAAACATATAATTATAATTAGTCTACTAAACTCAAAATGGTGTTATGCAGTCACAACCCCAATCTTTTTTTATTTTTTTTTATTCATGTCACCATTTTGCCTATGTTGTTAGACCAAATCATGATATTCAATGGAATACATCAAATATAGTTGATCATAAACTCTTTTTATTATATATTTAAATTTAGAGGTATAAATTGTATTAAATTTATTAAAAACATCAAATTAGTATTATTTTTATATATTAACTCATAAAGAAAACTTTCCTTTATTCTATTGCTCCTATTAATTAAAATTTCTGATTTGTAGAATTAAATAATCAATTAGTCATTCAACAAACTCAATAAATAAGAACTTACATTTTTATATTTGAAATATCAATCATAAGAGAGGTGTAGAATTTATAATAGTAAAAACTAAATGTAAATATATAATTATTAATGAATTATAATTAAATTGAGTGGAAGACATATCCCTAACTATATTAATCAACAAAGACAAATACTTTTGTGGTATTAAGTCTTATAGCCTATAACTTGATATTTTTAAGAAACATACATTGATGGTTGACTTACTTCTTTTTTATAGGCCAAGCTATGGATTATGTTGATTATTAATCCTCATACAATTTCCTCCCATCAAGATAAGTGGCTATAACTAGTTTAAATTCAAAGTAGTTAACTTTAAGATATATACAAGTGAGTAATTATTTTTTTCATAATCATCTTATGAAATAAGTATTTAATATTTATCTCTAATCATGTTAATCATCTTAAGGATAATGACAACATTCTCTCACTTAATTTGCATTATTCTAATTATGGTCATTAATTATACTGTCCATACAAGGTATTATGAAACTATAATTTTGTTAACTAGAAATTTCTCTACATGGATTATGAGGATTATGCAACACGTTTAGAAATATTTATACAAGAATCATGATAGTTATATAATACTCTTAGAAACATTTCCTTTCATATATCATAATGCTAGTCAATTTCTATTTAAGCACTATATTGATGTAAGACTTTATTGAATGAACAAATTTTAGACCTTAATTCATTTATGTTCAAATAAAATTTATACAAATAATCTTCACGTGTACAAAATAAGTCCTTATTTACAAATGACTAAAGGTATTCAAAAGATCAAAACAACAAATAACATAGTCTGAAATAAAACTTAAATAGAGCTAACAAGTCTCATATACTTAACATAATCTCTATGTAACTTAACTGATTATCCTTTAGTTATAAAATCGATAACCATAAATTGAGTATTGGTATATTCTATTATAATTACATGCTCTTTAACATGATCTTTGACAATTAAATACTTCATATCGATATAATTACTTTAGCTTCTACTTTTGTTGCTCATTTAAAAAAAAAAACATTTTAGTTAAATTATTACAATATGTTTTTAGAAGTCTAAAAATAGAATTAACAATTTGTAGTCTTATGATTAGATTCCTCAACCGTAAAGTTTGTATTGTAGTCTCATAACACATAATGAATTCCACTTCCATAATGGAAGAAGTAATAATAGTTTGTTTGATACTTCTCTAGAAGATAATACCTTCAGCAGGTATAAAAATATCTAGTAGTAGACATTTTGTTGTCTACATGACTTGCAAAATTAATATTTAAATATCCAATCATCTTTAAATGGCTAGTATGCCTTTATGTAATCCTATAATTTTTGGTTCCTTGTATATATCTCCCTAAAATTCCTATTATAAAGGTAAGGTTAGGTCTAATGCGAACCTATGCATACATAAGGCTACTAATTGCTGATGTATATGTTATGTGCATTATTTCATGCCACTTTAAGTCATTTTAAAGACATTATGCAATACTGAATTTGTCTCTTTTGACTATATGTTCTATAGTGGAAGAACAACTATCCATCTTAAGGCTTTCTAAAATTTTTTCATTGTTGGCCTTATAAAATAGTCCTAATGTTCAGTGAGATCTATCCCTATGAATTTCTATGCTAATAACATAAAAGTTTCACTCATATTCAAAGTTTTTAGAGAAAAGTTCTTTAATTTTATGTAACAATCCTAAATTATTTCATCCAGGTAAAATATCATCCACATATAAGTCTAAAATAATTTACTAACTTCCACTGACCTTAAGATATATATACAAATCCGCAATATTTTCTATAAAGTTATAAAAGACTATGCTTTTGTGAAATTTTATATATTATTATTGGGAGGCTTGCTTAAACCCATAAATATATTTTTTATGTTTGCATACCATGTGATTTTCTTTATTAGCAGTGGAACATTTAAGCTGACTCATGTATACCTCTAAAACTATCAAGATCCTTTCTTGAAAATTTTTTCATTAGGATGCTAATTAATTCCTTATTAGATTTCACAAATTGTTCATTAATAATTTTATGAAATCCTTGACTTTATCTTTATCAAGAATAGAGTTCTTGATGTCCTTATTGAGGTGGGACTTAATGATCATCAAGTTTAAGTGATTTAATTGCTCCTACTTATCATAGGCATCACTTTTTGTTGGTGTACATGATTTCATGAGAATAGGTGATTGATCCACACAATAGGCCAAATCCATATCCATGCACCTAAAGTTAAAAGGACTTTTTTTTCCAATTTACAAAATTGTCACCAAACAACATTGTAATATGAGTATAATCATTTTAAAATATAAATTCAAACCTTTTTATGGGCAAACATTGCCACTTGCATCTAATTTATATATACTTTACAATAAGACTAATAAACTAAACATTAAAATATAGCATTTCTATACTTGTGGGTATAAGAAAATTTAATTTTAATGTCCAATTCACCATCTTATTCCAATTAATTTATCAATTGTAACTCTTATATGTCATTCATTGTCCAATGAATGTATATTTATATGATTTCTATAAATTACTAATATCATAACAATTCAAGATGCTGTAACTACTTTTAAATTATAATGATATACATACATACATTCATATATATATATATATATATATATATATATATATTAACAACATTTATAAAATGAATTAAAAAATTACTACTTACATTGAATTCATATATACTTTATTATAAGACTAATACATCAGACATTAAAACATAAAATTCTCATGCCTTTAGGTATTAGAAAATTTAATTTTAATGTCCAATTCATCATCATATTCGAATTAATTCATCAATTGCAACTCTTATTTGTTATTTATTGTCCAATATTTATATAATTTCTAAAAATCACTAATATCATAACAATTTAAGATGTTATGGCTACTCTCAAATTATCATGATATTTTTTTTATAATAAAATTTATAAAATTAGTTCAAAAATTGTTTCAAGTGATTATTTAACTATATAAATGACAAAAATAAGATATTAATACGCTTTAAGTCATTGAAAGATTAAAGCCATATTTATGTATTGCACACCATAGCTCAACCATGTTCACTTTAAAAAATCAGTAAGTTTGTTATATGTCCAATGAACCATGCATATTTTCCATAATCACCCTATATGTCTTCTTTACATGTTTGCTTATGTTATTACCAAAACAAAATACATGACATGCAATTAAACATGGCAAAAATATTTAGGTGTCTAAAGTAGAAAGGGTATTAGATTTCTCCTCCATAATGCATCAAAACGTTTTTTGTCAAGCAAGCACTTAATAGAGAAAATATACATCATGCAAAAAATATAAACTACACAAGATAAACATAAGGATAGATAGAAAAACATACTTAGAGTAAATCATGCTTATGGGGTGGGACCTTGATCAAATCAAGGTTAATGATATTAATGAACCCTCAAACCTTGTATGATTATATGCCTTCCAAGTACATTAAACCTTAGAGTAGATGTGACTCAACTGTAATGGTGGCAAATGATTCAAATGATAAAGCTATTAAAGCTCATTTATGCCCACCATAATTCAAAATAATTGTTGATGTCATTTACTTTGATTCACATGATGATTTTTCCATTTATAGTGCTTTAATTTTTATACCAATTTTGGTGAGAGTAGAATAAATCATTTTAGGGCTCTTCTCGTTCTCATTGGCCTTTTTTCATTCTTCTCTTGGATATCTCATTAATGATATTGCTAGTTTGATTTGTTTTAATATAAACTAAAGGAATTCCACCAAGGCTCCTACAAGAACAATCAAGGTTTTTGTTTTTGATACCTAAGCTTATCCATAAAAGTTTATCGAAATTAATTAAGCTCTTTATACCATGAGAAACCATACCATGATCAGTCTAACAAATGACTGTTGGAAAATCATTTGGTGATAAAAAATATGGTTTAATTGACCACTTAAAATTTAATACTAATTGACTAATAAAAATTTGAGTAGATTAGTTACTTTACTTTGGACTGAAAGTTTGTAAAAGAAAAAAAATTCACGCAAATATTCATCAAAAATCAATTAGAACAAACATATTTAAACACAATTACATCTTAAATGATTGATCAACATAATAATAAAGCTATGAACTAATTGGGTCAGAAAAATAGTTGTTAGAATTATTAAAAGAATTCATCCATTTGATTCCTTGTTGCCATGCCATCCAAGAGTTTGAGTAATTAATGTCCAATAATTTCAGAGTTGGAAGATAACACAACTCTTCTTCACCCACACCAATAAAGCAAGTAGATACTTTTGATACCCAAATTTATTTGGGTCTTTTGAAGTTAGCTTTGTTATCTTTAGTACCCATAAAAAGAATTTCTCATGCTTTTAATATACTTTCTAATATTGCATGAGTATGCCATATGTCCATAATCACCATAATAGAAGCATCTAATATGCTATATATCTTAAGTCGATGAATGCCCATGTGTTATTTTACAAAAGCAACCTTATGCAATGTATAAGCACATCCATGTGATTTTCCTATAAAAGGATTATTGATGTTCATGACACCATTATACATGTGATTAATGTCATGCTTACATGTATTGTTTTGTGCATGAATGAATTCTTGTGATGCTTTTCATGAACATGTAATCTTCTTGATTAGTTGAACATGTAATCTTCTTTTATGACATGAATGTGTAATATGACTAAACTCATCATAGTAATGACATTTCATTCGAAATGACTTATGCGTATGACTTATACAAGAATTTAATGGCCTATAAGACACGTTGGTATGGCAAGATGATGATTCATGTGAGCTAAAAATGCACACTTATCATGCTATGAGCTTTAAAAGTAAGGAATGTCCATCTTTTCATTTTCCTTGTTGAACTTAGCTAATGAAAACTTTAACTCAACAATCTCATTTTTTAAATCTTCATTCTCATAGCCAACTCATCAAAAGATTGGATTTTAAGAATGAACTCTTCCTTCTCCTTTTGCAAATTATTTCTAGAGCTAGTCGTAGAAATGATTTGCTCTCTTAAGACAACAGTCTCTTCTTTTAATGTCTTGATTAAGAATTGAAAGACTTATTATTTGAAAAAATCTTTTGCAATTGAGCTTACATTGCTTTTAATATTTCATTTAATTCATCAATATTCTCTTAACTTTTAGAGGTAAAGGTTACTTCTCTCTCTTAACTCATGGATCATACTTTATTTTCCTCACACTTTATTGCCTCTTTCATGGTAGGTGTGAGACATAAAGTTTTAATTTCACTTGGTCCTTATTAACATAAAAAACTGAGTTAGTAGAATAATAACATTCAATTCAATCCAAAATAGCTTTAGCAGTTGAGTAATTGGAGATTTTTATGTAGATATTATTATGTATAGCATTTATCAAAATCTTTAGGGCTTTAGTGTTTAAAGAATCTCTTTTTCTGTACTCATCACTCTAATAAGTTATAGGTTTTAAAATAAAACCTCGAATAATAATCAACCACAATTTGTGATTGCAAAAGTTTCTCATTTTGATTCTTTAACTATTATAGTTAATACCATAAAAGAAAATAGCACAACTAAAATATCATGGCCTTACTTAAAAGAAAAATCTCTATAGGTTGTCAATGGTTTTTAAATCTCTAGGTGGTTAAACTTATCATATGTAGAGCCAATGCTTTGATATCAATTATTAGGATCAAGCGTCTGCTATCACACTAAGAAGCTTCAACTATTAGTTGAAGTGCAACTTTATTTTCTTAAACCTTTTTAGAGTAGCATCTAACATTAAGGGATTGTACCTATTACATGTATCATGAATCAGGTTGCTAAACTTATAGTCAGTAGGGAATGCTTATATATTTAGCCAAAAAAAAAAAAATATATTCTTTTAGAAGAAAGAAAATTAACACGATTTTGAAAAATAGGCTTTTTATTCCTACAATATAACAAAATCTAAAAGGGCATAAGAGTATGCCTATGGACACATTAGCACTTTGAAGAAGCAAATGTTTGTTTGGTGTTAAGAAATTGAATATTTGGTTGGTGTACCATACACATTGAAGCATGTATTATGATAAGGACATTATTATCATGGTCCTTTAACAAGCCTACTGCAAGCCTAATGCCCTATTTAATAACTATTCCCTAAGTATGAAATTGATTTACTTCCATCTTGCACCTTTGTTTGCACCTTCATAAGCTTCACCTCACTTGACCCATTACTAGAAACCTCCCCTAGAAAAAAAAAAAAAGACATGGGTTACCTAGAGAAATGCTCATACCCCTATACTTAGCATAAGTGCCTTTAACCCTTTACTTTTACAAGATGTCACTTCACTACCTATGGCATGGCCTTTACCCATAATCACATAAAGCCCTAGGCCTATCAAATGGGCATGATAGCATTACATACCAAGGGGGTCTTTAGCACGCTCCCTTAACCATATCACTCCTTTACTAACTAATGGTAGCCCACAAAAGGCATTATAAATACCCTATGAACGCACATTCATAAGGTAAGCCTATCACAACAGTCTCATCCTTCTCCATTTTCCCAAAGAAGTCTTATTGACTTAGGCATCGAAGTGCTAACACTGAGTTACAATCCAACACCCTATTACCTCTTCCTTGTCTTGCAGGTCATAGGTTCCATACCCAAAAACAACCATCACCTTTAATGCCATTTATCAAAAAAGACATGTCGTGTGTCTTTCCTTTTCTTGTCTAAAAATCTTCTTTACCATTCTTTTTCTCTCCTTTTTATGATATTTGTATGTCCTCTTACATTAGAGTTATAAGAGATAATCTTTTTTAGCCAAACTTTAACTATGCAACTTTATATATTACCTTTAACCTCATTAACAAACAATAACTCCTAGCTCCAACAGATCAAGTCTAAGTCATGCAAGAACACATTAGAGTACTCATTGCTACAATGATGTCCCTAATTAAAAGACCAAGAAATGCATCCTATCAAACCTTAAAATATGCCCTGCACCAAGAAAGGTGCTTTAATCCCACAAACTATTTTGGAAATCTAGAATCATAATTTAGATGTCACCAATAAAGATAATATAACTCCATCAACACTAATAAGGATACCAACCCTTACTTTCCATAGGCAACCCAAGGGTCAAAGATTGTCCTCTCTATTACATGGGTCTCAAAGGTATTCTTTAGCTATCTCTAAGTAAGAGGATCATAAGAGTCCTCCAGTGGCTTGTCCAATGTAACAAGGGTTTCCTACAAAAAAGAAAGAAAAGGAAAAGAGTTGGCTTTAAATGGAAACAAATTTGCAAAACAAGTTAAAAGGATGATGTTCTAGGTTGAAGTCTTGTAGAGCAAATAGACCTTTTTCATCATGATCATGTACTTAATTCCCCTTTTTCCTAGGAGATACAGGATACACCCATCTAAGAGAAGTTTAAGATGTCTAACTTAGACTCCTATGATTGAACCTTAAATTTGGTAGATCACTAGAATTGGTTTTGCACACTTATTTCCCTACATGGCCTTTAATGCTACTACATACAAAGTTTTCACCACCATTCCTAAAGAGATTGCCCAACATTGGCACATGGAGCTCCATTCAAGTTCCATTATGAGCTCATAGCATTTGGGTTTGCAGTTCATGGCTTAGTTTATCACTAACAAAAGGAAAAAAAATGCCTTCATAACATTGATGGATATTTAGTAATGGTCAAGTGAGTCATTGACAGAATATGTGGCCCCATTCAAAATGGAGATGTTGGATATATAAGGCTTATATGTTGACTTTATGCATTGGCCTTAAGAAGTCTTGCTTTATCTATTATTTGAACATGAGAATACAATCAAATTTCCCAAAAGTAATACAAAGGGTAAAAAAGTAGATTTTAACAAAAGATGCCTTAAAAGTAAGAAATGAAGTTGAGGATAGCTAGATGAACAAGGGTGTTTATGACAAGGGAAGTTGGAATCTGAAAGTCAAAAGGAGAAGTAGGACTCCTCCTTACAACATGAGAATGTAGAGGAGCTCTAGTTTGGAACCCCTATACTCATAATACACTCCTTTTAAAACTACTGGGTCTAATATTTTATAAAAATTAAAGACAAGAACTTAGATAAATGGCCTCTTTAACATTATTCCACCTCACAATCATGAGATTGAACCAAAATTTTCCACTTCCATAATGATCATAGCCATACCATAGAAAATTGTCAACATCTAAAGAATGTAATAAAAGAGCTTATTAAATAAGAATGCTGCAAAATTTTGTGCAGAAGTAAGAGAAAAGTTATATGTATGAAATATGGAGTTAGACTTCAAGGTTGAAAGAGCACCAACACAAATGGTAGGCTCCATCTGATAGCTACAAAAACAATTTCATTTCACTTATTGCTTGCCACTCTAAAGGAGTTATCAATGTAATAGTAAGGGGACCAATAATCAACATTGCATCATTGACAAGAAACTCTTAAGCAAAAATAATACTAAATGTATTGGGCTAATGACCTCATAAGATTAAAACTTCAACCACATTTACAAATGATGATCATAAAGGAATTGAGTACCTTTATGGTGATCTCTTCATCATCAATGCCTTGATGAATGATTTTGATGTACAAAGGGTGTTGGTGGTTATTGGAAGTTTATTTGATATCTTATAATACGAAGTCTTGATGAAAATGGGGTTCACAAAAGAAATGATGTAACCTATCACTGTAGACCTCTCACTCAAATCTATGGATGCAAACTTAGAATTTTTGGTGGTCAAAACAACATTCTCTTACAATTGAATTATGCAAAGATTGGCTCTTCAAGCCTTTAATGCTATTTTGTCCATCAAGTGTCTAAAAATGAAATCTCCCACCCCAGCTGAGATTGGAGAAGTTTAGGTGGGCCAAAAGTAAGCTTGAGAGCTTTAAATGGCTTGGATCAAAGGAAATGGCAATCTTACAACTTTAAGATTTCCAATCTAGATCATAAAGAAGAAGAACCCCAAGAGTGAGGAATACCTACTAATGGGTTGATAAAAATTTCACTTAAGCCTAAGAAACTAAAAGAAACTATCTAGATTAAAGAAAAACTAGAATCTTATCTAAAGAAGAAAATCAATACCTACCTCAAATACAATACTAAAGTCTTTGCATAAATCATAGTTAATATGCTTGGGATCAATCCTTAAGTTATGGCTTATAAACTAAACACAGATCTTGACTAGTTAGCTATGGAGCACAAAAAGAGAAATTTCACCCCCTTAAGAACAACTATAATTGAAGTAGAGGTAGACAAACTGTTGCAAGTAAACTTCATCAAAGAAATTTTTCATATAATGTTGTTTGTGAGTTAAGTCATAGTGAGAAAGCATAATGGAAAGTAGAGAATGTGTGTTGATTTTATAGACTTGAACAAGGCACACTTAAAAGATAGTTACTCACTTCCTCGTATCGATTAACTTGTTGACAAAATTTTAAGGCATGTGCTTCTTACCTTTATGAATGGTTTCTCTAGATATAAACAAATCCCATTGCGTAAGCTAAATCAAGATAAGGCTTCTTTCATTATGGAAAGAGAACTTACTGCTATATAGTAATGCCATTTGGCTTTAAGAGTATGGTTGCCACCTCTCAACACTTTGTTAAGAAGATGTTTAAACACTAGATAGGTAGAAACATGAAATCCATATCAATGATATGCTAGTCAAAAGTAAGCCCCTTAAGACTACATAGTTAGCCCCTAAGAGACCATTGACACATTAAACAGGTACAACATAAGGCTCCATCCCACCATGTGTGCCTTTGTGGCCCATAAAGGAATTAAAGTGAACCCATAAAAGATAGGAGCCATTTAAAATCTTTCATTTACAACAAGCATAAGGAAAGTTCAAGTTCTAATGGGCATGCTAGGTCATCTAAATAGGTTCATTTCAAGGTTAGGAGACAAGTAGCTCTAATTCTTCCAAATACTAATGAAAGCACCAAGATTCAAATGGACTAAAGAGTATGAGCAAGCCTTTAGAGAGCTAAAACATACTTGGTTTCTATCCCACTTCTCAGCAAACTCATCACTGGGAGGAGGTATTTCTTTACTTAACAATAAGCACATATGTGGTTAGCTTTGTAGTAGTGTAGGAGAAGGGTTCAATTTAAGAGCTAGTATATTATATTAGAAGGTCTTCCAAGGAATTATGTTACCATATCCTAAGATTGACAAAGTGGCATTAGGCCTTATAGTCTTAACCAAGAAGCTTCAATTGTACTTTTAAGCTTATAAATCATTATTCTTAAGAATCAACCTTCAAGGCTAATCTTACAAAGAATCAATGCACCTGGAAGAATGCTGAGAAAGTTTGACGTCTAATTCAAACCAAATAAAGCTATAAAGAGTTAGGCACTATCTAATTTCATTGATTAGTACACAAGCTTCAAACAAGTGGAAATGGCCTTACAAGCTTCCATTCTTTAGACAATATAGGTAGATGAATCCTTTAAGATAAATGGGTGGTGGTAAAATTATTTTTCAAGGACTTAACAATGTCATCCTGGAATATATACTAAAGTTTTAGCTCCCAACCATAAATAATAAAGCTAAATACAAAGTACTTATCATTGGCTTAGAGATAGCAAGGGGCCTTTGAATCAAAAAGTTCAAGGTATGTAGTGACATCCAATTAGTTATGGGTTAGGTTATAGGGGAATATGAAGTTAAGGAAGAAACAATGGCCAAGAATATGCAAGAGCTAAAGGAATTTCAAAATCTCAAGAGAGTAAGAGTTAAAATAAAACTTATAAAGATTCGAGGGTAGAGAATGTGAGAGTATATAAGTTCTCTAAATTTCACCCATCTTGAAATAAAGTAGAAAGATTTGTCATAATGGAGATGCTATAATAGCTTAACTATATAATTATAATCATGGAGGTCATGGTCATATAAACTGGATTGATATGGATGGATTTGATTGTCAAGTGTCCTTAAAGTATACAGCTCCCAAAAAACAAGTTAAAAGTTAAAAAGAAAAAACATCATATAAAAAGTAGCCAATTAAGCTTTTTTAGAAGGTAGAATATATAAAAGATCTTTTAGCCTTACATTACAAAAATGCTTAACTAGGAAAGAAGACAATTATGCCCTTAGAGAAATCTATGAGGGAATATGTTATAACCATATGGGTGAAAGGGTAATGGCAACCAAAGCTCAAAGGCAAGCTTTTTATTGGTCTATGATGATGGAAGATTCTCTAGAATTTGAATGAAAATAAGACAACTACCAATAATTTACACAATTGACATAACTATTGGCAATTTAACTCATCTTGATCCATGCTTTTTGGCCCTTTGTACAATGGGAATTAGATCCCATTGGTTCATTTCCAATGGCTATAAGGGGAAGAAAATTTATAATACTTGTAGTGGATCACTTCATTAAGTGGATGCAAGCAAAACTTTTGGCCATCATAATAGAGGGCAATGTGAGGAAATTTGTTTGAAAAGCCATTAATTTTAGGGTTGGAATCTTGCAGGTCATCATCACGAATAATAGGAAATAGTTTAATAATGCCTAATTTAAAACATTTTGTGAAGAACTAGGCATTAGCTTGAAATTTGTAGCCATTAAGTGTCTTTAAACTACCTAACAAGTAGAAGTAACAAACACATCCATTATTCAAGCCTTGGAAAAATGACTTGGCAAGTCCAAAGGGAAATGGAAGAAAGAATTGCCAACATCTTATTGTCACCACCCTTAGAGCGATTATAGGAGAAACTTTATTTACCTTGCCATTCAGAATAAAAGCTATGGTGCTAGCTAAAGTAGGGGAACCTAGCTACCACTTTGATAATTTCCAAGAAGATGTGAATGACCAAAGCCTTAAGGTCAACCTAAACCTAGTGGAGGAAGCTAGAGAATAGGACATAGTCAATACAACGTTGTACCAAGACATAGTCAAGAAGCAATCTAGTCCATTATAAGTGGGAATTTAGTAAGAGCTAGTAGGGAACTAGTAAGTTAACATCCAATTAGGAAGGTACCTATAAAGTGGCTTAAGTCATCTAAGTTAAGAGCTACAAGTTGGAACAACAGGATGACATTACTATCAATAATTCCTTGTAATTTCTTTTATTTTGAACTATAGGAACTAGTACCTAATCTAGCTTGAAATAATCAATGAAGAGCAAAGTTCTCCTAAAAAATGTGTGGTAGCACTACCTCTAAAACAAAGAACCCAAAGATATAGGCACTTGGTTGCCTACTATAAAAATGGCTTCCCAGTTAATGCTTCGTATTAAGATAAAAGTCAATGAGCTTGGAGTTAAAAATCCAAGGATTCAAAGATATGGGCAATAAAAACCCAGAGATATGTGCAATAGAGACTCAAACAATTGATATCAAAGAGTTAATAGTATGGATACCAAAGACCCATACAATTAGGACTAAATACCTAATAATATAAGCATGAAAGACCTAATAATATAAGCATGAAAGACTTAATAATATAGGCATCAAAGACTAAAATAATCAAGCCTCATAGACCCAAAAATATGGGGACTAAAGACCTAACAATATGAGCACTAAAGACTTAATCAAACAAGCACCAAAAAAATCTAAAGATATGGGCACTAAAGATATGAACAACTAGGTAGCAAAGACTTAAAGATATGGACACCAAAGACCTAAAGATATGGGCACCAAGGACTTGAAAAATCAAACACCAAAGACCCAATAATATTGGCACCAAAGACCAAAAAATATAGGCATCAAAGGCCCAAATATATAGGCACTAGAGACTCAAAGATATGGACACCAAGACCCAAAATAGAGGCACCAAAGACCTAAATAATCAAGCACCAAAGACCTAAAGATATGGCCACCAAGACCCAAATAACTAGGCATTATAGACATAATAATATAGGTAACCTAGTTGGACACTATAAACCTATTTCTTGGTCAACATTTTGTGTAACATGCATGAACATTAAAGATAATAAGTTAAAGACCTAAATATATAGGCATCAAAGACTAAAAAATATGGATAATTTGACTAGCCATTATAAATGACCCATTTTCACATTAGCAAGCATAAACCTTAAAGGTAACCATCCACACCCTTAGAAAAGGGCACAATTCAACTAGTTGCTATAGAAAGAATCCAATTGCCACTTTAGGAAATAGGAGTAAAGCACCATGACAAAAGGAAAAATTTTTAAAAAAAGTTGCAGAGGCAAGATACTCAAAGGACAATGATTGTAAGCCATCATTGTAGTCATGTGAAAAAGAGAGAGAGAGAGAAAGAAAAAAGGGGAAGATGGAACAAAGAATCCTAAGCACATAAATTCCTAGCATGATTTTACTCCTAGCTAGACAAAAACCATGCTGAATATTCAGCAAAAATAACATAATCTGTAATAAATAACTTAGCAAAACTTGGATGATAAGAGAAAAATCATCCCTTAGTGTGAATTCTAAAGAAAAAAATTTTTATACATGATTTTCATTCTTAGCCAAATAAAAACCAATAAAATGGATGTGAAAGGTAACCTAACAAGTAAAAACAACTTAACCAAATTTGAAATGATTAAGAAAATTATTTTCAAACATAAGTTCTTATTAATGTTTATAGATGAGATTACAGTTAGTTAGATAATAACAAACACAAAGGAAACCTCAATTATGATTACAAAACTAGCTTGAGTAAAAGTCAAAATAATAAGTGTGCAAGGTGATAGCTAAGGTTACATCTTTAATGTCTTGATTAAGTGAAATGCATTATGAGTTGGTTATTAGTTTAATAGTAATAAAAGAAGGAAATGGGATGAAAAGTCTTTCTTATGAATTCTACAAAATTATAAGGATGTTGCTTTCTTGGTCACCTATATACAAAGAAGAGTAAAAAACACATCACATCTAAGCATCAATTTCTAGTTAAATAGTAAAACATAAATTGGCAATCAAAACTAGTATGTATAAGAAAACATTAACTCTAATTATAAGAAACAAAACCATTTCATCATGTTTTGTAGAAGAATAGGTTTGATGGTAAATAATAAAGCAAAAGATGAAATGTCCAACATAGGATCACGGAGGAGCAATCTGTCTACCTAAAGAAGCAATGTAAACTAGAAAAACCAACTCCAAGGAAAATGTCAAGGGTGTAATCTTTTATGCTTACCCTAGCACAAACATATGCAAAAGGAAAATGGAGGCAAGTCATAAATTTCCAAGAAGCAGCTAATTAAAGCCAAATTCATAAATGACCTAGCTAATCCAAGGAAACATGAAAATTATATCCCATTAGTTAAGGAGGGAAATGGAAGACAAATATGTATTGCATTTATGCAAAAATACAAGATTAACCTATAAAAAATTCCATCTTTAATAGTTAAACAAAAGCCAAAATCTTCACATAAAGAATTGTACACCCTAATATTTAGAGAAATCAAGACTAGATTATATCCCCTAGCACTTGTGGTTCAATACAACAAAAGAGTTATATAAATTTATCATCTCCTTAAAGTAAGGAGATGATGAATATACAAAACAAGAGCTTAGAGATATTATTTGGTCTAGATTAGTTAAGGAAGTCACCATATCAACTAAGCATAGATTTTTTAGAGGAGACTTAGAACATTGAAAAGCCATAGAATATTTGAGGATTAGAAAAAAGAGACTAAGGGATGTCACATTTATAGGATGAAAGGGTCTATTACCAAACTTGGACATGCATCATAACTATCATTTAAGTTCATGATTATCTAGGCATAATCATCACCTACATTAATGGAGACCCGATAATCCACAAAAAAGATTGGCAATATGGAAAACCAAAAGAAGCCAATGGTATGCTAGTAAAAAAGGAAAATTGGCCCACTTAGAATGTAAGTTGGAAGAACATTTAAAGTTGAAATGACAATTAGTGGTTTAGTTCTAGTTATTAATTAGAGATTATAGTATAATTTTGTATGATTTACTAAGTGGAAACTAATGTATGGTCATTCATCAATAATATAAGGACAAATAACATCAAATTCAATAATAAGATAATATGGGTGAAACTTTACTTGTTCACCAAATTATAAGTAAAATTTAGTTTCTAAATTTTGGTTGATTAAAAATATATACATCCACACACAAACACACAAAAATAAATAAATCATAATAATGCAAATTTTGAGTAATAAAGGAAATTGTTATAACAAATGCTAGAAACTAGGGCTAGAGGGATTCTAATAGGTCTTAAGAAAGAGGTGTTCCTTATTTAATAGAAATTAGTGGAGTTAACAAACAACATAAATGGTAGAGAAGATAAAGAGTATATTATATGCACTTAGCCACAATTACCAAGAGGTAATAAAGGCTTGATGCTTTAAACATGAGGGTGGTGTGTAGAAGATGCCAATAGTGAAGCATTAAAGGGTGATCATGCCATCATCAATTGACATGCTCCCTAATCCCTATGTAAAAGTTCTAGCACATTTAAGCCAAATTGCTTATTTAGGAAAAATTAAGCACTTTAGCAAGAAGTATCAAAATTTGGTCACTAAAGTAGTGAGATACACTCCCTCAAAATGATTTCTAGGACAACAAAGCCCACATAAGATTGTCCTTGACACACAAGCTAAAACCTACTATGAGGGAATGATGAACACAACCTTCTTCAAGACTAATATTTCTTAGCATTATGATCTCCTATAGAGTTTAAGCATAAAGAGCCAACATATTTCTTGAAGTACAATTATTGAAGTAAAATAGATAAGGGCCATAGAGAGGGATAATCATTATGTCAAGAAACATCTTGACCCTATCATGAATGACATGATTGGCTATACTTATTGAAACAAGCTAGCACTTCAAAGGAAAAGATTTATTAAAATAAGCTTCATATCCTTAAGAATATATAAGCATTAGGTAATAAAAAAACAAAGGGAAGGATGTAAATGAAGATTTTTCAACCTTTAAATTAATTAAAAAGTGACCAGCAAAGGCCGATCATAACTAGCATTAAAAGGTGCATATACTTCATACTTATTAAGACCTGACAATTACTAAAGGAGAGATAAAGTGTGCAATAAAGGAAAACAATTGTGAAGCTTGTTCCTTTTAGAGGAAGCAAACAACAAGTGAAGTAAAAAGTAACATATTATTAAATTAAAAAATTCTTACAACATACAATCCAACATAAACCAAGCAAAATAAGAGTGATAATTTAGAAGGAAGAGGAGGAAGCTTGAGTTTATTGTCTTGATTATGAATAAAAGTACCTTCCCTTAAGGAAGGAAAGTTTGGATAAGGTAAATTCTGCCTAGTCTTCTTAATATTAAAGAACTTCTGCTCCAAATCCTATTTTAATTAATTGTATCAAAACTTGCTTTGAATAATTATTCTCTTATCAAAATCCTAGAGGGAAATAAATCTATCTTGAGTCACCTCCCTCCTTATCATCTATACCTCCTCACATTGGCTACTTCCTCTAATGTTGCTTTGAGCCTTGTGACTTTGGCCTTTACCTCTATAGCTTGCTTGGATGCATTAAACTCTAACTAATGGCAATGAAGAGCCTCTTATTTTAAGGTAACTTCCAAGTCCTAGACTTTAGTGTTTAAAGCTATAAGAAGGATATCTTGGTTGGCCACTTTTTTCTCAGATTCTTTTAATTTCTCCTTTAACTCTTGGATGGATACATTTAATTGACTCTTAACTAGAGTCAATTTCAAAACCTAACCATCAAGCCTTAAGTAAGCCTTCTGGAGATTGTCCCTCTCTTTTTTAAGTGTCTTGGCCTCTCTTGGTCATTTTCAAATCTCCTCAATTTTTGAATGAGGTCTTCAAAACCTAACACAATCATTGAAATGTTGTCCATGTAAAAGGGAGTAATTGAAAGAGCCTAAGACTCACAATGTAGTAGGGAGGCAACATTGCATCATTCATAAGTTAGAACAATCATGCCATGACTAGAATCAGAACCAATTTAAACTTAGAATTGGAAAAAGGTTGAGAATTGGATTCTTGATGAGAAGTGATACTAGCATAAAGCATAAATAAATACTTGAGTATACTATATCAAAACAACACAAATGAGAAATGTACTTTATAAAGAACAATCATAATTGTCTTGGTTAGCACAACTAGTTGTAGATTGTGTAGCCATATTGTCAAATGTTTAAAATCTCCCACCATACCATATGTATCTCACTTGCCTAGAGAAGTATGGTTGTGAGTAATGAGCTTACCCTAGCCATATATGAGATTGCATTTTATTTGGCTTTCTATATAAGAATAAGAATAAAGTTTCTTTTGGGTACTATAAGAGAACCATGAAAGGAAACACACTAAACCAAGCAACATGTTTATAATCCCCTCTTCCAAAACTTCAACATAGGAACATGCTCCTTACTGGGTTTAATAAGCACCTAATGTTTGTGATAGGTGTTGCTCCCAAAGGGTTGGACAAAGAAAAATATCCTCTCCATTCATTAAAAGGAAGCCCCTTACCTTTCAAGGCTTTTAGATCAACACTGCCCATCCTTTTAATAGCATAAAAACCTTTGTTTCTCTCTCATATGGATCTATCTCTATTTCATAGAGATTAAGCAATATTGCCTTAGTAACAATGACTTGATATTAGGAACCTAAGGCCAATAAGCCTATCAAAAGACTTATGGAATCAAGAATTAGCTGACTAAGGGCTGTTTACTCAAATGTGAAAAAACCTTATAATGTCCAATGCCTAGTAAATGTAAACTTAACTTCCAAATTTTCCAAGTATTAACTAATGTCACTAGAGGAGAATAACTTAGAAATGTTATAAGACTAGTATAAATTGATAACAAATGCCTAAGCTTGGTAGAATCTTTTGAGAGGTGAAATGCTCCAAGAAAGTTTTTGCCAAAAAAGGCAAAATGGCAAGGAGAGGACAATAACCTTAATATATATACTTGCCTAATAAATAATAAAAGGACAAGTGGTAGCCATCCTTGATAAGAGTGATGGATGAAAGAGACATTAAGTTCAATATTAATGGTTGAAATACCTAAACTTAGAGGCTAAGTCATTGAAAAAGAAAGGAGAAGAAGTGACAAAGAAAAGAGGGAGGTGGGAAGGTAGATGAAAGTGAAGGAACAAAAATAGCAATAATGTAATTAAAGTAATGATCAAAGGATTCATGAATTTAATAAAGGCTAGTAGCTAGAACACAACAAAATTGTGCCTATAACTAGCATAAATAATCAAAAAAAAAAAAAGGAGGAAATTAATGTGTCTTGTGCTTACATAATTCATGAAATGACTAGTACTAGCCATAAAACATCAAGGTATACCTAAGCAAAAAAAAATCTCCTAAGGAGAGTCAGGAGTAGGCTTATCATCTGAAGAGCCTTGATTGCTCTCCTTAGCTTGTCAACTTTCATTTAACTTATGTAATACTAGCACAAGCAACTTATTATGGCATAAAGCAAGGTCAAAATCTAGACACTTGACAAAGGAGATCTTCTCTCTAAGAATCAAATGCTCCTTTCAAAACTATAAGAAGCAAAATAATCATTTCCCTTTTAATGTAGATTTCCTCTTATGCATTTTGAACACATAAGCTCTTTTGCACAACCCACAACTCATTTTTCAACTTCTTGATCTTGTCTTAAAGTCTTGTGGTTTGCTTCTTTTTCCTAGTACCTTAGTCATGTCAACAAATGACTTCCTTGTGAAGCACCTCGATATCCTCTTCCATCTTGGTCACCACCTTAACTAAACCATCATGCAACATGTGAATTATTCCTTAATCACTAAGAATAGATTATCTCTAATTCTTCCCCTTCTTCCACCCTAAGTTTTAGACTTCAACAAAAGGCCTTATACCAAACTTGTAAACACCTTTAGAGGAAGAAATTGGTATGCTAATTCTTGAGCTAGATACAACACTATCTCTAGCCTCTTTGAAAGGAGCAAAAGAATGATCCCCTAGTTTATCAAAACATACCATATGGGGAAAAGGTCCCGAAGGAGCTTAGAATTGACCTCTATAGCACTTAGTTGCAAGTCTTACTTCTTAAGAAATTTAATGATGGTCTTAGTTAATCTTTTATGCAAGTACAATTCATCTTACTAACTTTGTGATTCTAAACCACAGGGTAAAAAGAAAGACCTTTATTCTTAAAATAAATGAACTTAGAATGATAAGGAACTTTCTTAGGGCATTTGCTAACTAAACCCCTTTAGTAACTAAAGGGAGACTGGGTAAAGCTTGACACAATCATGTCTAGCTACCCTTTCAAAATCATGGAGATGAAAGAGAATGTTTAAATTAAGTTCAACACTAATCTTCTAAGCAATCTCTTTGACCATTATCAAATTAGTTAAGTTAGTAGGATGAAGTGTTTGGAAAAAGTTTAGTAAAATTGAAGAAACTCTTGAAAATTATGGGAATCAGGAGATTTATTTCACACAAAGAGAAGTGTACCTAGATGGTGCATGCTAGGTCCTCTTAGTATTAAGGGGAAGATGAACCCCCTTTATCATTTGATCCAAGTAACAATGTAACATTGGTAGTTAAAGGGAAAAACTCAAGCTAAAGCATCATTCACTCACTCTACTCTACTCCACAACCAACAAGTAGACAATCAAGAACACTGATCCTCAAGGAATAATCCTCAATCATATAGTAATTCACTGACTTAGTTGCCATAATCTAATCGACCTCCTCCCAGTGGTTGGTAGTAACTTCTCTCAAGGAAGATACTTCTCTGTAAGGTATCTCTTCTAATACTTAAGCCTTGACAAAGAAAACTAGAAAATGGACAAAGGCAAAATGAAACAAATTAAGAGTAATAACTTGAAACAAGGAAGATGATGATAGAAGCAAAACAAGAGATCACTGGAAAGGAAACATTTTCATGAGAAGGCTATACCTTACACACCTTGACTAGGCACCATTTAAGCAAATGAAGAGGAATTACCAAAATCTAACATCTAGAAGTTAATGAACACATCACTCAAGAAGATAATTAATGGGATGGAAAAATTCACTTCTTTTCAAAGTCATGACTAATGGCAAATAGTTAAGTCCTAACTTCCTTAGTATGTTATAACTCTAAAATAAGAAAGGAAAAGTGATGAGGGAATTACCATCATGGGCCTATAACAAACATATTATAGACCCAAAAGTCCCACCTAATATGATGTAGGATGGCTTATGAACAATAAATGAAAATTAAAAAAGATAAATGTGGGAATCAACACCAAAAAAATAATAACACACAAGAATTGACACCCAAAAGTAACGAGAATCAACCTTTATTATAAAACTCAATACCAATATTAATTGTCAAACATCATAACTATTCTCATTCTAATTAATGAACTAATTTAAACTTTATTTATAGAGCTAAAGGAGTAAAATTAGATAGGACAAAAATTTTAAATAAGAATTTAAAACTAACTAGGAATATAATTAAGTGACTAGATAAGAGAATATCTAACCTAATATTGATCGAATAAATTAAGATATCAAATTAATAATCACATTCTAGATTATCATTTTTATAGAATTTTAATAAAATTTTGAATAATAGATATTCTTCTTCTTTGTCCTTCATCATTTTCCCTTAGTTGGAAAAAATTTGATCTTAAATTTTGTAGTGTTAAAGAATGAGAAAGAACAAGCATCACATTTGAGAAAAGTTTTCCGAAAATATCAACCTTAGGGGATAAAGCAAACTTCAAAAACTCTATATGAGAAGCTGAGAATTGAAACTTTGGAGGAATAACAAAGTTAGCAAATTCTATGATCCATGCAACATCATATTGATTAGATTTTACTTCATTAACCATAATTGATGTTGAAGATTGAGTAATGACAATGGTGTCATCCACTAGAACATCTTTTGTAGTCAAAGTAACATTTACTACATTCTCCTTATCAACCTAAGTAGTTTATGTCAGAAAATGCACATTTGCCACTATCACTTTATTAACTTAAGTAGTTGTTGCTAACAATCTTGACTATTGGATTAATAAATTCTCCTTAGCCTTATATTAAACAACATGAACATCAACCCACTCTTTATTATCAAACATATCTTGACATATTGCAGCAATCACATTATTGAAATAATCCAAAGATATGCTAAAAGCTTTCACGACACATACCAAATAAGTTTGTTCTTAGAGGCACAACTTTTAAGCACTCTTTCTCACTACTTGTATGCAATAGGGAAAAGTTTCACATTAACCATTTTGACACTATTTAATAGTGGTAAAAGCAATTCATGAGATATTTTCACTATTTCCTAACATAAGGATCATAATTTCATTTATGAACATAAAATAATTACAACCAAGATCCAATATCATATAATAGGACTATACCTTTTCAAAAGTTTCAAGAATTGAGATTCACTTATTATATGAGCAACTAATGTCATTAGGTAATTTCTTAAATGATGATACAATCAACTAAAAGAGATCCCTCAACACATCATCATAAGTAAAAAGTATTTGGAATAGTTATTCTTATTATCTCACTAAAGCATGAAGTAACTAAAATTCTTATGTTAGCATTAAAGTTAAAAGAATTTAAGCTTGCTTAATGCTTTCATTAATGGATGTAGGGCAATTGGCAATTTACCTAATTGGTTCACTTTAGACAACTAATATTCAACTTGATCAAGAAGAGAAAGTAGATCCTTATCATAAAGAGGCAAACTTTGCAATTTGATCTCGACATGCCAAATATGTTTTTTCTAGAATAGTAGCCATCTTTTTTTTTTCTTTGTTTTTCAATCTCTTTTGAATAAAAAAAGAATAAATATTAACACAATTGAAGTTTTTTTAAACAACTAGTGTAAAAACTAAAAAGATAAACCTAACGAATTTTTTTTATTATTTTTTTTTCAAATTTTTTTGGACTAAACTAAAAATTTTAAAAACATTGGAACCAAAAATATCAAACGAACAAGATGTTTGCATTGTTCTCCTTCAACCAACAAGGAAATCAAGTTGGACTTAAGTCATGGTTGCTTTTTATATCTCCACTCCACTGACTTTGATGGTGTGTGTCGGTGATGGGAAATGATAGGGGAGAGTAAGATGACTTTGTCATTGTGTGCGTCATCTAGCAAAGAGTCACCATTAACGAGTGTTGGTTGCACAAGGAGACTAGTCATGGAAGTCATTGGGCAATGATGTTGAGGTGAGATCCCAACATGTCAAGGGCAGGGAAGGGTAGATCAAAGGCTGGTGTTTCGTTTTAGATTGGTTGTAGTCTTAAAAAATGAGTGGCAATAGTTTGAGTGATAGATCAATAGTAGTGTGACTTAGAACTTGTGAACTTTTGGTGGTCTTTTTATGCTTTTCTAGCTTTTTTTTTATTCTTTTGTGCTTAGATATTAGAAAAGTGTATATGGGTGCATGAAGGTTGAGTGAAGTGGCTCAACAATGGCGATAAAGGACTTTAGTGTGCATAGTGGCTTGGGAAGAAATTGGATTCTTTTTTTTTTCTATGGATTCTTTTTGATATCAAATTTAATATAGGAAAAATTATGAAACAATAATGGATGAAAATTAAAAAGGATAAATATGGGAATAAGTACCCAAAAAATAATAACTTAAGATAATCAACACCCAAAAACAACAAGAATTAGCACTCAATAAAATATTGGATATCAATATCAATTGTCAAATATCATAAGCAGTCTCTCTCTAACTACATTAATCTAAACTCTATTTATAGTGTTAAAGGACTAAAAATAGGTAATACTATTAATCTAAACTCTAAATAAAATTTTTATAATTGATGTGTGAAATTATTTTACACATTTTATATCATAATTTGAGTATTTTTTCCAAGTTCTTAAGCTAATTTGTCTTAATGTTTTGGGTTTTAATTGAATTCATCTAGTCTTTGTTATTTGGTAGGTTTAAATGACAAATAGGCTTCAAATGGGCTAAAGGAGATAAAGGATTTGCACCAAAAAAATCTCATGTTTCAGCAAGAATTCCTATTTTGGTAGCTTGGATACTATTCATTTTTTTAGCCATAACTAGAGTTACAAACCTTGAATTTGGGTGTTCTTTAGCTTTCTAGAAAACTAAGACATAGGGCTACAACTCTCTTGATAAGCTAAACTTGCATTTTATCATTTTGATAGTCAAATGTTGGCTGGAAGTTAGTGGTGAAGTATCAAAGCAACAAAATTTGAAATACATAAGAGAAAGTGTGGATTGGTCATAAAAATGGTTAGAGCTTTGGTTTACTACTGGCACCAGTCCATGGGCTGGTCGGTGAACTAGTTAGTTTTTGGACATGCAACTCTATGAAAACTAAATGAACCAACATCAGTTTGGTTTAACTAATGCTAGTTTTCTGCAATTTCTAGAATATATAAGACTCAAAGACTGCTGGCCTTCCTACTTTCATCACTTCTTCCTTATTGTTTATTGGTTTATTTTAGGATGTTTGGTGAACATTTAGTTGTTTATTCATATATTTTGATGAATATAAGTGTCTATATCTTTTATTGTAAGATGATGATATAATCACTAATTTCCATTAACAAATTGATATTTCAGTTGTTTTAATTGTTTTTTTTTTTAATTCAATTTGATGGTTTTGATTTTTATTCATATTAATAACTAACTATTATTTGCATGTTTAAGGTATTAAATGATGTGAGTGAAAGTGGAAGTTTAATACTAGTTCATAAAAGCATTTAACCTAGGTTATGTAGTTTAGAAATAAAGATACACTTTTGTGATCATTATTAAGAATTCCATAAATTTTAATGAATTTAGGCTGGTTTCTAAAATCACAAAAGTAAATATAGGATTAATATGACTACAGTTGTTGAGTCTTGAAAGAGATCATCATATACCTTAAGGAATTTAGCCATTATTGTTAACAAGTTTTAATTCTAACAACCAAGTGTTAAGTTTGTTAATGGTACTTAGTTGTCCAAGTCCTAGAAACCTTATTTATTAGTTTTCAATTTACATTTAAAATGGCTTTTAATTTTGTAGTTAGATAAATCATTCTTCATTTGGTTTATCTAAATGATATAGAAAATTTGCATAATTTGGTACTTGAGTTTCCTCCTTGTGGGATTGATACTTTGATTCATGTCCACTTTACTACTTGAATGTCCCATACACTTGTGGTAAATTTTAGGGTAATCAAATTTTTTGCATCATTATTAAGGAGAAGAGTTTACAATATTAAAATAACAAAATTTCTTTGTTAATTTAGATGGTATTTTATTTCTAATTTGATTTTTATTTATACTCTTATTTTGTTTTAGTTTCATTTGGTTAGTCTTTTGTTTTGGTAATTTTGGTGTATGATTTTATTTTGGAATTCTTCATGACTAGTCTTATGTTTATTTATTTTTGTTTAGGGTGTTATTGACTTTTTGTTTTTTGTTTTTTTGTGTTTTTATTCCAAATAAGGGTTGGATGAGCTTTAATTGATATTTTCATCTTTAAGTTTTGTGTTTGCAAAGTTTTCTTATGATAATTGTTTTTAACTAAATTGATGTAGACACTAGTAGAAATAAAAATTGATTGTTGAATTAAGGTTTGTGCCCATGTCTATTTTGAAGGAAATGATATTTTGATTGTCACTAACATTACCCTATTTTAATGAGAAAACATCATTTACTAGGGTTTCTAGTCATTTTTGCTTTTTTTTTTTGGGAGTTATTTTTTGCTAGATTTTGATTTATACTTGCTATTTTGAATTTTTTTTGTTTAATATTATTAAAATAATTGTTAATGACATTGTAGGGTTGTTTAGTGTATGCCACATACATATGGGCAAATTATCTTATTTAATCCTAAGATAGAATAAACTTTCCATACACTAAGGAAAGAGTGATAATTGAAGCAAGAATGAGCAACAATAGAAGATGAATTGATCAACAAAAATCAAAATCCAAGAGCATTGTGTGATTATGCCATGCCAAGTGTCTATGGTGCCCAATCTAGTATTGGAAGACCAATAGTGAATACCAATAGTTTCAAGATCAAGTAAGCCTTATTCAAATGTCATTTTATGGTTTAAGAAGGCATTATGTTAGGCCATAAAATCTTAGTAAGGGGTATAAAAGTAGACTAAGGAAAGATTGAAATAATTGAAAAGTTGCCACTATACACCAATGGTAAGGGAGTTTGAAATTTCCTTAGTCACATGGGGTTTTGCCAACATTTTATTAAGGATTTTTCCAAAATTACCAAACCATTTTGTGATATGTAAAATAAGGATGTTTTTGATTTTGATGATGATTACTTTAACACTTTCAATAAGTTGAAAATTAAGCTTGTTTCAACATCAATTCTAGTAGCACTATAGTGGAGTTTGCCTATGAAGCTAATGTGTGAAGTTGGTGACTTTTCCTTGGGCACTATTCTTGGCCAATGAAAAGAAGGGAAGTTGTATGTTATATATTATGTTAGTCATATTTTAAAGTATGCATAGTTGAATTATGCAACTACTAAGCAAGAATTACTTATTGTGGTATTTGCATTTGGAAATTTGTGATCATATTTTCTAAGTTTCAAAGTAATTATTTATACTGACCATGTAGCAATTAAGTACCTATTGGCAAAAAAAAATGCAAAGTCATAACTAATTTGGTGGGTGTTGCTACTCCAAAAGTTTGATCTCAAAATTTGACATAAAAAGGTTTTAAAAAATGTGATTGCAAATCATTTATCTAGATTTAAGGGACAATCACAAGCAATAGAGATACCCATTAATGAGAGATTTCCAAATGAGTAGTTGCTAGGTATATCACTTGTTCCATGGCATGCAAATTTGGTGAACTACTTGGTGAGTGGCATAGTTCCACCTAATTTGAGCTATCATCAAAAGAAAATGTTCCTGAGCAATATGAAGTACTATTTTTCGAAGGAGCTACTGTTGTACAAATTTTATGCTGATAGGATGATCAAAAGATAGAATGATTAGGAGATGTGTGTACCAAGAAGAAATTAGTGATATTCTTCATCATTTCCATTCCTTAGAGTGTGGTAGACATTTTGGTACTTCCAAAACAATTGCAAAGGTTTGGTAGTCTAGTTTGTATTGGCTAACCATGTACTAGGATTCTAGATAGCTTATGAGTAGATGTCAAAGGATTAGAAACATGTCTAAATGGAATGAGATGCCATTTACTAATATCTTAGAGGTTAAACTATTTGATGTATGGGGAATAGATTTTATGGGTCCATTCCCTTCATCCTTTAACAATAAGTGTATTTTGGTGGCAATAAACTACATTTCTAAATGAGTTAAGGTTGTTACAACTCCAGCTAATGATTATTGGGTGCTAATGAGATTTGTGAAAAAGAACATCTTTTCAAGATTTGGAGTCTTAAGAGCCATTCTTAGTGATGAAGGGTCCCACTTATGCAATCATTTGTTTGATGCCTTGTTGAAAAAGTGTGGGGTTACTCACAAGTTAGCACTAACTTATCATCCTCAAACAAATAGACAAATAAAGCTAGCAAATTAGGACTTGAAGTTCATCTTGGAGACAACTGTTTCCAAGTCAAGGAAGGATTGGTCAAACAAGTTGGATGATGTACTTTAAGCATATAGGACAACTTTTAAGTCACCCTTAGGCATGTCCCCATATAGACTTGTCTTTGGGAAGTCTTATCACTAACTAATAAAATTGGAGCATAAGGCCTTTGGGCAATTAAAGAATTGAACATAGTCATCAAGGGTGTGGGAGAAAAGAGATTATTATAATTGAATGAACTGGAAGAGTTTTAGTTGAATTCTTATAAGAGTCCTCGACTTTACAAGAAAAAGACAAAGAATTAGCATGATTAGCATATTCAAAAGAACTTTGAGGTTGGTTAGCAAGTGATACTCTTTAATTCACATCTCCAGCTATTCCTAAGCAAGCTTTGGTTTAGGTGGTCTAGTCCATTCATGAAGGAAAATGTGTATCCATATGGAGTTATTGAAATGCGTAGTGAGGCTAGTGGTACATTCAAGGTGAATGGAAAATGTTTAAAGCCCTATCTAGTTAGTGAGGTGGTGCCTAAGGGAGATGGATACTCCTTGCAAAATGCTAGCTATAAGTGATTTTGTGGCAGTCAAGCTAATGACTATAAACAAGCACTTCTTGGGATGCAACCCAAGCTCTCTTTATTTTTTAACTTCTTTGTTACACTTTGTTCATTTCTTTTACAATTTTCAATGAATGTGACCATACCTCATTTTTTTTTTTTAGGTTGTTTGGATTTAAGTATCTCAAATTTGTTTCTCCAACTATCAATCTATGTTGTTAATAGGCTTATTATGATATTTGAAAATTTTTTTGAAATGTTGCATTCTTGGCTAACCCTTAAACATATTTTTGTGAAGAAAGAATAAATGTGTTATTTAGTGTCATGATTTAGATTCAAGTAACTTGTCATATTCAAGCATTACATTTGTGGTTTAGGATGGACAATATTATCTAAAGTGAGATTAAGCATGGTTGGATTTTCAAGATCATTGAAATGCATGTTCCTTATGAAAGTTGTGTGACTATGCATAAGATTTAAGTGTACTATTTCTCTTTTGAATTTCTCCTTTAAGCTAAGCCTAAAAATGGTTCAAATAAATAGGGTGGTTATGAATAAATATGTTTCAATAAATTGAAAAAAGTGAGAGGCTTCATCATAAAAATGTTGTCTTCACATCAAATGATGACTTGAATTATGAGTATGCAAAAAGCACTTTAAGTGTCAATTTAATGATCACTACTTTAGCATGTTACCTACAGTTATGAAAGATTTGACCTTCTAGACATGTATAGGAAAATAGTTGGATTGACACTAATAGTTATAAGTGCAGGAGAAAGACTATTGTTATTAGACATCTATCATATGTATTCACTAGCTAACTATTTATGACATTTAGTATGGATTGAATGTAATTATGGATACATGATGAGGAAAAGTGTCAAGTTTAGCCTTGGAGGGATAAGGTAGACTACAATTGTTGTGATAAAAATAAGTTTGGGGCATTGTAAGACATAATTATAATTATTAGTTTTTTCCCAAGGGTTGTAGTCATTATGTTTTCTATAATAGACACATAATTTGAACTAAAAAATGTAGATGTGCTTGCAGGTGGCATGACTCATTTACCAATTATGAAAGGATGTTTGAGAAAATCAATTGGATAAATGGTCAAGTAATATAAACCTATCTTAAGCTAGTGGGAGATATAGATTTATCGATCTAAGTATTTTTCTATAACAAGTTGACCAACCAAAAAAATATAACATAAGTGGGTAAACTAATGGGTAATAGTGACATAAAAAAAGGAACTTGAAAGGCCCTAAATCACTCTTATATGATTTGTTGTCCTCTTTGTCTTTAGATGCTATCTAATGTAAGCAAATCAAAAATATAAGTCTCTTATGTAGTGAAATAGGGAGAAAAAAACTATTAAAGATTATTCTCACATCTTAGGGTACTTGGGTTGTGAAAATTGGGTGATTCCAAAAGATTATTAAAGGCTGGTGATTCAACTAGAATCCTTGACCATGAATCAAACTTAGTTGTGAGGAACTTTATATTTATAATTAATTTTTATATAAAAATTGCATCCTTTGATTTCCCATGTGAAGTATAATGGCCAATAAGTTAAGCAAATACTAGTGTACTAGTGGGACTCAAAATATGATAGTAATTAGGTGTAAATTACAAACCTAAAGACTCCAACTTTGAGACTAATTTGAATGCTTTTGTATTTTATTCATTATTTACTACCTTAAAAAAGGGACAAATTTCCAACAAACCCAAGAATTCAATTTGTGCATTAATTTTACAATCAAAATTTATCAATTTGAAAACTACATACTATTCATAACCACTATTCTAAAGAACAACCAAATGATTATGCATATATATAGTTAGAAAAAAAATGAAAAACTCATAGGCAGATTTAGACCAACCAATCATATTATTACTTATTTGTTACAAATCTTGTACCTTTCCAAACTAGCAAACAAGTAAACTAGATCCAAAATTTCAATGTCAAAACATATAGCCCCCCAGGAATTGATGCTAATCACAACTAACCAATGCATCTATTTATAATAGAACCATCCAATCCCATTGCAACCTATCTATCAAAATTTTAATACATTTCTAAACTAGCAAACAAGTAAATTGAATCTAAGACTTTCAATCTCAAAAAGAAAAAAAAAAAAAACACAGTCCTTCCATTTTACATTATATAGCATTTTAACTATACTATATAATTGGTTTATCATCAATAAAACCTGTTCATAAAAGTTGTAGTGTAGGTTTCATTTTTGGGCCTTACTTTTTTTTTTTTTTTTTATGGTAACATGATCCACTCAACTCTAGAAAAAAGAATCTAGAGATTTGCTTTTAAGGTTAGAGGGGATTGATGTAATCCATGATTGAAAATTTTCTTCTCCCTTTGATCCTCTACATTTTTGAGAGTTCTTAAGTTTTGCTAAGAAAAAAAAAAGCCTTAAATCCTATTGCCTTTTGGCAACAACAAAAAGCAACAAAAATAATCATCTGTTTGACTTTTAAGGAAAGGTTGCAATGTTGCCTCTTCCTTTTTTCTTCTTAACCTAGATTGAATTTCAAAATATATATATTTTTTCTTCTTGCAAAGTCATGAATAAGAGTTATAAGTTAAATTAGAATACTCTAAGCATTGTTTTAAAATTAAGTCCCAACTAATGTAGATAAAAAAAAATTGAGTTATTGGTCAAATTAGTGACTCAACAGTTAGATCATTAAATTAATTATTATCTAGCACTAATATATTAATTAGACTTTGTTCATTTTAATTATTTTTTAGTTAACTTTTGATGAAAGGGTGATAGTCTAACATTTGTTTCTTTTAGAAATTCATATGCCTCAATGTTAGGAAGTTTATAATGAAACTATTTGTGATTTACTTTTAACAAATTTGAGTTTACATGGACAAAAATTGAGAAAATTCAAATAGTGCAAAATAATTGGGTCAAAATAGCATTCCTTTGTGTTTGGAATCAAATTAGATGATTTACCAAGTTAGTGGGACAATCCAATTCACTTTGATTTAAGCATGTTTTTTTAGTTTGATTCCTTCTTCATTTAGACAAGAGAACTAAATCAAACAATTTTGAATCACTTGTTCTTTGTTTAGATTGTCAATTTGTGTTTTAAAACTATAATTTAATATTTTAATAAATTATTTATGATAAAGTTTCCTAAATTATTTTTGAAATTTATTCATCCACTAAAATTTAAGGAATTATCATATGTACACATAAAGGAGTGAGCTTGATGTATTTAAAATTGTTGCAAAGCAAAGTGAAGACATAGGTTTGTATGCCCAACCGTAGAGGTTTAGTGGTTAAAGGATTCATTTGTACCATGTAGGCCATAAGTTTGAATCCTTGTCAAAACATTTTGTAGGGTTAAACATACATCTTACATACATAATTATGGGAAAGGTTAGATTCTACTATTAAGTGTCATGAAGTTTTCTTCTTTATAAATTCGATAACATGGGCCAACTCATTATCTGATATAATGAAATGATTCTGTTTGATGGAACTATAAAGTACTATCTTGCTTTCCCATTTTAAAATACAAAGACAATCATTGGTGATACACCCAAAAAATGCGAGCCAAAATAGAGTTCCTTCATAGGTGATTAGTCTTGGAGATGTGCAATTATTAAATGCATATAATAACTAAATGATTTGATCTATTGTCAAATCCTAGAAATAGAATATATTCTCATCAAATTAAATGAAGTTGCAATTTAAACCTATGAATGCTTACAAATAGGCAAGGAGTACCTTCCATTCTTATGGAACTATTAATGTTGTATAAACTCTTACAATATTAACTAGAGGTAGAGAAAGATCATACATCTTATAATATATCATTTTTAGCATTTTTCCATGGCAACTAAAAATGAAAAAGGGCATCCTTGAGATTTTCATAATGTGTAATCAAGGTAAACCTTTTGTAAGAACAATATTGATATAAAAGTGGAGTTTAATTAATATTATATGGAGGTAAACATGTAAATTAACTTCACAGAAGAGTTGTCCTATTTCTCTATATAAAAGGGCATGCTTATTTGTAATTTAAAACTCTTAAAATAGTGAAACTCTAGTGCATTCATGGATGTAGGAACATTTAAGTTTTGAATTACATAAATTTCTTGTGCTCTTTCCCTTTTATTCTTTTTGAAATATTTTGTTTCCCAATAACTAGTATTAGAGCTTTAGTTTTACAATAGCCAAAGGGTTAGTGAGAGTGATGGCATTTGAAGAAGGAAAATTAAAGATTGATAAGTTCGATGGTATTGATTTTGCTTTTTGAAATATTTAGATGGTAAATTATTTGTATGAAAAAAAATTGCTTTAGCCTCTTTTGGGAACAAAACTAGAATTGATGAACAAGGAAGATTGGGAGTTGCTAAATAGATAAGCCTTAGGAGCCATTTGACTAACATAGTCCAAATTGTTCCTTTCAATATCCAATTAGAGAAGGCCACCGCAAGATTGACGAGGGCATTTACTCATACATATGAGGAACTATCTTCTAATAAGGTAGATCTAATAAAAAATTTATTTAAATTAAAGATGAAAGAGAATACCTCTGTTGCAAAGTTTAATCTAATTTTTAGTCAATTGAGCTTAATGGATACAAATTTTGATGAATAGGTTAAGGTTTTGATTTCTTTATCCTCATTGTCAAAAAACATAACAATACCTACAATAGGTACTTTGTTTAGTTCATAACAATTACAATTTAACATAATTTGGAATGTAATTCTAAGCAAAATTATACATTGGAGAGAATGGGGTATAACTTAGGATCTACCTTGAATACTAAAGACAAAGGAAGAACAACTTAACATGATGATAATAGTGGTAGATCAAAATCTAAGAAAAGAAAGTAAATCAAAATCTTGTGCTATGTGCTGGAATTCTTGTCATAAAAGCCACTTTGAGAAAGACAACAAATAGCTAAAGAAAAAAATCATGAAAAAGATTCTACCACTTTAAGAAAGACTGTGAATAAGCAAAGAAAAAAAAATCAAGAAGAAGATTCTACTAATGTAATAATTCAAGTTATCTCGAATGCTTTGATTTTAAGTGTTGAAAATCTAGTGAAGTTTTAGATTTTAGACTCTATGGCATCTTTTCATTAAACTTCTCATAGAAATTGCATACAAAATAATGTTACTAATAATTTCAAAAAAGTTTATCTTGCTGATAATGAACCATTAGATATAATGGGGAAAGGTGATATTTATGTCAAGACATCAAACAAATTTATGTAAAAGTTGAAAAACATCAAACACATCCCAATATTGAAAAGGAATTTGATCTTTATAAGGTAACTTAATGCAAAAGGATATTCTATAATCTTTGTTGTTGGGTCATGAAAAATCACCAAAGGTGCAATGGTGATTGCAAGAGGAAATAAGGTTGGGACACTGTATATGACCTTGAACATAAAGGATTTAGTGGGAGCTATTAAGATGGGCATTGATACTAGGATTTGGTATTGTAGGATTAGACATATGAGTGAGAAAGGAATGGAGGTACTTGTGGCAAAAGGCAAGTTGTCTTGAATTAAAAACTATGTTAATATTTGTAAGGACTATATTTTCATTAAGTAAGAAAAGGTTGGTTTCACCAAAAATTAAAGGACACTGAGGATGCAAAAGCTAAAGCTTATGCACATTGATGTTTGGGGTTCCTCTCTAATAGCATCCTTAGGTGGCCCACTATTATGTCAATTTCATTGATAATTCCACTTGGAATGTATGAGTTTATTATTTAGAAAAAAAATAAATCTAATGTGTTTGTAACTTTCAAAATGTGAAAAAATTAGGTAAAGAATGAATCTAGTGCAAAAATAAAATGCTTGAGATCTGATTATGATGGTGAGTATCATAATGAAAAATTCAAGGATTTTTTCTATAACTAATGGGATTTGGATGGAGAAAATAGTTTCAAAAATGTCACAATAGAATGGTATTGCTAAATGCATGAATAGAGTCTTGATTAAGCATGCTAAGAGCATAAAAATACGTGTTGAATTACTAAAATCATTTTGGGCTAATGCTATCAACATTGTAGTCTATTTGATTAATTGAGAACCATCTGTTCCCATAAATGGAGAAATATTAAAGGAGGCTTGGATAGATAAAAATGTAAATCTTTCACACTTAAAAGTTTTTGGTTATGTTTCTTATGTGCATATGCATTCTAAGAAGAGGAATAGATTAGATTCTAAATCCCACAAGAGTTTTCTTTTTTTTTTTTCTTTTTCTGGTCATTAGGTACATAATTTATGAATTCAAATATTGTCTCTAAAATTATTGAAATAAAAAAATTATCACAAGTAGAGATATAATATTTAATGACAATGTTGTTTGTAAAGGTAAACATGTTGTAAAATCTAATAGTGCAAGGAAACATAACAAAAAAAGGGAACATGATAAGTTAGAGTAAATCTTAGAAAATGATATGAATAGAAGAGTGTCAAAAAATTACGAAAACATCATAATATAGTTAAAGCCTTTTGCACCAGGAGCATAAGTGATTAAATTTGGCAGAATATCTAAGACTCTACAGTGGCTCTCTTATACCATATATTATTTACTATTGATTAATTGACTGACCAAGGTGAGTCAAAATGCTTTGATGAAGTATTACAAGTTGAAAATTTTGCTAATTAAAAGTTAGTCATAAAAGAAGAGACTACAAAAAAAAATCATACATAAAAGCTACCTAAATTACCAAAATGCAACCATAAGTGAAGTTATCAAGTTGAGGAAGAAAGTAATGACAATAAGACATACAAGGTAAAGTTGGTTGTGAAGTGATTTCAACAAAAAGAAGGTACCGACAATAATAAAACCTTCCCTCCAATTGTAAAGATATGTGGTATAGCAAATCTTACTAGCACATTAACTAAATAAGTAGTTATAGAGAAATTGAGGCTTTGCTTATTCTTAATTGGCCTCCATAGTTAATTCTTAAAGAAGTGTTGCATTAAAATTATGGGTAACAAGATGAATTTAAGTATATTGTAATAGCTGTCAATTTGATAATCAATATCTAAGAGAGAGATTGTTACGGGAGTGGAGCTTAATTAATATTATATAAGGGATAAATATGTAATTTGCCTACATATAAGAGTTGTCATATCTCTTTGTATAAAAAGGTATGCCTATTATGTAATTTGACACTCTTTGAGATATGGAAATTTTGGGAATGATCATTGACATACAAACATTCAAATTCTAAATTACATAAGTTTCTTATTTTCTTTTCACTTTTATTTTTGATTTGAAATATTTTGTTTCCAAATACAAATAACCCAATGACCTTGTCAATCGAGAAGCATTCCAAGAATGGACAACTCTACATTATCTCATACAGGTCTCTTTTAATTAAAATAAAATTTCCATTATATAGATATTAGAATTTTGGCATATACAAGTAAAATACTATTTGATAGATGTGTATATATTTTTTTTGATCTAGATGCTTTTATTTAATCTAGTGTTGCACATATTATTATTATTATGTAGTTTTTATTTAGATGCTTTCAAAATTATAATAATTGGTTACATACTTTAGCAAGTATTTCATACTTATCATCAATAATATGTTTTTAGGATATTTGTAGTAGTTAAATACATGATTATAACCTTTAAATACATATCATTATATCACTCATACCATTTTCATATGAAAAAATCCTTGCGCATGTCACATTTCTCTTAAAAGAATGAAGGTAAATATTGAGATCTCACAAACTCTTGCTGAGAAAAAAAAAAAGAAAAAACTATATTTTTTCAAATAACCCTTTATCTTTCTTCTTTTAGAGCAATCTTGTAAAAAAGGCCATTGTTATTCATGCACACAAATAGACTTTATGCACGCACAATACAAATAAAAATAGGCTTCACAAAAGCGGATTTGTGCGTTTATGAAGTTCTCTTGACGTGTAAATAACAACTGCTTGGGAAAAATGATAAAAACATACTAGGAAGGAAGGTAGAAAGTGAGAGGTCAAAACAAAGTTTAATCTAGTGTCAAAACAAAGTTTAATCTAGTACATGGACAAATTTTTTTTTTTTTTTTGGACTTTTTGTCAGCTCTGCCCTTTTTCATGGTTATCTGTTGTTTTTTTTTTTTTTTTCATTAATCACTTTTGAGTAATTTACGCTTCTATTTTCGTTAATTATTTCCTTTACTTCATAAATGGAGTCCCGCTACATGGACGAAAAAAAATGGATATAGAAAAGTCAAAATAAAGTCACAAGCGGATCCCAATTCTTAAAAAAAAAAAAAAAAAAAAAATATTTTTTAAAAAAATCAAAATTTTCACCCAAAAATATTTTAATGTGCAATATAAATAATAAAATATGCAATAAATAAAAAAAATATTCAACAAGAATAGAATTTACTTTTTAATAAATTTGTTGTATATATTATCATGTTTATTGTATATCTTATTATTTTTATTGCACATTAAAAATATTTTAACAAAAAAAATTGAAAAATTTAAAACAAAAATAAAGTATTAGTCAGCGTTGAAATTATTTCCCCCCATTTTTTCCCGATAAATAATGTCTCGGAATAAATATCGAACCACCTCAAACTTCGTACAAAAAGTACCAAGAGACGGCAAGATGAACCAAACGAGCCACGAAAAAACCTGAATAGGGCCTGATTCAATAGGGACGGATTGCAATTGAACAGTACGGACCTCTAGATTGTACTGGGGGCCAGGGACTGAGAAGAACAATAAGAGGCTCTTCGATGCAGCTCAATGGATAATGGTCTCAATTACTTTCATTCCTTCGCCAGTAATTGAGATCGTCAGAGGCTTGGAGGCAGAGTCTCATCAAAGAGATCCTTCCAAATGTAAATAAAAAAAAAAATTGCCGCATCTAGCAAGCAAAAAGAGATCCTTGTTTTTTTTTTTTTCATTTTTCTGGTTGATGTTTGGTTTTCTCCATGTTTCGGTGGGCAACAAAGCTTATAACTAAAAGGAATTTGAAGAGGGGCAATATATATAGGTTTGATGAAAATAGATGAGAGGAAAAGGAAAAGAAGAAACTTTAGGTTGATTTATTGAACTACTATTTGTTGTTAATTAGACACCAAAGAAGGCCTTCAATTGAGAAGAGAAAATTTTAGACTAATTGACCTAATTATGATTGTGGTGGACCAAAGGTATATGAAAGAGCTTAAGCCATTGAGTGCAAAAATTATAGAGAATTCAAGTCGATTGACGGAAATGTATTTGCAGTTGACCAATGAGACTAAACATTGTGAAGAGCAAAAGCTGAGAAAGTTACAAATATTTTGGATTGATTGATTGGTCTAAGTGTTGCTATTGAATGATATTTTAGATATAAAATTTTCTATTTTTAGAATTGATTCCCTTTATACAAATAGATCAATGTTTAATAACTAGTTTTTTTTTTGTCTTCTTTTTATACAAATAGATCAATGTTTAATAACTAGTTTTTTTGTCTTCTTTCTATAAAAGAGTTTGAGAATCTCTCTTGTAGATGACTTTGAACATTTTATATTGATTTTATTGTAAGATCAAAGAGAAAAGGAAAATGGTGATCAAAAGTAAAATGATAAAAGAGCAAAGACTCTAAGAGATAAAAGTTAAGATTGTGAAACGATAAAAATGCAATAATAAAAAGCAATAGAGCATGAGTCTTTAACTATTGAATGTGAGTCTCTAAGTGTTGAGAAACCATTGGTTATTGTGAAAGTTTCATAGAATCATTGTTGTCATCAAGGTTAAGGTAACCAAGTGTAAAAGATTGTAAAAGCAAAAAGTGATGATGAAATTAAACTCTTAAGAAAGGAACCTTAAGGAAGGAAAATAGAATTTCGGTTTGAGTTGAACTATTATAAATCATTGTATATGTCCTCTCTATTTTCCTTTATCTCTCTTTTATTCCAACTGTTTATATTGTTTGCTTTATATTTGTTATTGTTTAACTTATTATCTCTTTTTGGAGTTAGGATTAAGTATGGGTTGAGTAAGTAAGTCAATTAGACCTAATTCATCTCCCTTTTGGATTGCTTTAGGGACTAACAGGTGGTATCAAAGCTTGTTCTTTATTTCATAAGCCTAATCTCCTAAAATCAATCCATAGGAACTAATCCATAGTATCCCCTTATACCCATGTTATGTTAAAGGTGGAAATATACTTAAACCCCTATCTTCGATGGTACCAACTGCAAGATGACCATATACATCCAATTTCATGACTATGAACTTTGAGAAATGGTTGAAAGTTGCACCAAAAAAGCCCTAAAAGTGAGCATTAATGGGAAAGAAAATGTGTCCATCATTAAGGAGAAAAAATTCAAAACCCTTAACTTTAAAGTTACATGCTTTATTGTAGTTTAAGTGTTAAAGAATACAACATGGTTTCTTTATGTAAGATGATAAAGGTGATAAGTGACAAAATTAGACTTCTTCATGCATGAGTATGAGCTCTTTGAGATGAATAGTAATGAGATGATCTCTAAGATGTACACTTGATTTACCAACATCATCAATCTAGTTAAGAACCTTAGGAAGGATGTAGAAATAAGTGATTTTGTGAAGAAGATATTGAGATCACTTTTAAAATCTTGGAATGCTAAGGCAATAACTATGAAGAAATCCAAAGACCTAAAGACATTAGGCTAGGATCAATTAATGGGTTCCTTGTTGATAAATATGTTATGAGCATTATATTTATTTTCTTATATTTAACCTTTTTAGTTTATTTTTGTCATAAATGTACTTATTCAAGTCAATTTTATGTTTTAGGAGAAGATTGAATAGATTGGAGTAATTTGATTACTTAAAGATGCAATTTTGAGAAAATTTGACCATTATAGATTATTTTGGAAAATTCACATTCTAAATATTGCTAGATGGATTTGAGGCCTTTACAAGAATTAAACTATATATCTTGAGCTTTCAAGAATGGGCTTATTTGTAGAGACATAAAAAGAATTGGGTCACGTCTTTAATGTAGCTTATAGGATGTTCGAGCTATCCTAACTTAATTAGGGGTAGTTCTTTACGTAAATTAAGTTGGTTCTAAATAGGAAGTGTTCATCCTTCTATAAGCTATTTTTGTTGTATTGTAGAGCTTTAAATAGACATATTAAGATACTAAAAACACATACATAAGTAGACCTCTCTCTCTCTCTATATTTTTTTCCTTTCATGTGTGCATGCCTATGATATACAAGGTTAGGTTTTTATTTTCAGTTATAAGGATTGAAGTCATTAAAGAAAGCATTATAAGACTTATTGTTTTCTATTTCTAATCTGATTCTTTACTTTCAATTTTCTTATTCTTATATTATTATTGTTTATGATTATATTATTTGATTATTAAGATGTATGCTAGATAATTATACTTTATGATCTAATGCTAGTTTGGAATTCATATTTGTAATTGCTTGATAATTCTAGCATTAAGTAGCAAATAGAAATTGATATATATGATTAAATCTTTATCTAATTTCTATGAAGAACATGTCTAAAATTAAACAACTTAGCTAATGGATTTGTTGTTTTGATTTGACTATCTTTTTTATCTTAATACTATTAATAAATTATATCTAATGAGTTTGTTCTATATGGTTTAATTAATAAGTGATTAATTGAAGAAGTTGTCTCAATTAATAATAAACTAGGAAAAGATTTAAAATAATAGAGTTTGCAATTATTTTAACCTAAATATTCAATTAAAAAATTGATGATTTTTAGTGTTAATGATTAATATATGAATCCAATGATCTAAAAAATATTCTTATTGTTGAAGGTGTGTTCATCTATTGATTTTACTTGTAATTAAATTTTTTGTTTGATTTTTTTTAGTTTAATTAAAACCAAATTCCTCCCCCTTCACTCTTTTATTTGTGTGAACTTAATTACAAGTAAGTATATGGATTTGGTGGATTTGACCTCTACTTACCTTAATTACAAACTTATTAATTAAGTGATCTAAAGTAATTTTGATGTATCTGTTATACATCAAATTTTGGCATCATTACTAGAAATTGATTATTTAATTAATATGTTTTCTTATGATTATAGTCCTATATAACTTATGTTGTAGGCTTTTATATCTGCCAAACAGTTTGACCAAAAGCTCCATCAAATAAGAAACTACATTTAAGCCAACAAGCACACAATTTTTCCACCTTCACTAGGACTTACACTCACATCCAAACTTGTATCATCATTAAACTTATCAAGTGACACTATGATAGAAATCATGGCTACAAATGCCAACAATAACAACCAAACTCTTAGGGAGTTAATGGCTCTTAATATAAACTAATAAACTCTTTGTATTAACTATCCTAATGTTGATGTTGCTTTTGAGTTAAAACTTGATCAAATTCATCTCTTGTGAACTTTTCATCATCTTGTAGGTGAAGATCCACGTAAGTATCTAAAGGAATTCCATGTAGCCTATTCAAGTATGAAACATGTTAGGATATTTGAAGAAGATATCAAGTTAAGGACTTTCCTATTCTTCTTGATAGATTTAGTAAAGTATTAGCTCTATTACTTACCTTTGAGATCCATCACCACATGGAATGAGTTAAGAGGCTATTTTTGGAGAAGTACTTTCAAGCTTCTAGAATAGCTACCATTTTAAAGGAGATATGTGACATTTGACAATACAATGGAAAGTCCTTATATAAATATTGGAATGTTTAAAAAGCTTTGTGTAAGTTGTCCCCATCACCATATTAATGATCAACTCCTGATTAAATACTTCTATGAAGGACTTCCTCTCATAAATATAAGTATGATAGATACAAGTGAAGGAGCATTGGTGGACAAAACCCTACAAGCTACAAATTCTCAACAATTTTACACCTAGCATGATCCACCATCGAAGAAAATCAATGAGGTAAGTACATTTTCTCTTAAACAAAAAATTTCTAATTTGACTTCTTTTATGTATCAAGTGGCTATAAGAAACATGAAACAAGTTTCAACATGCGGGAATTACTTGAATCAATGACATCTAATTGATATATATCAAACACTTCAAGATGATCTAATGAGGCAAGCCAATGCCATGGGAAGATTCCAAGGGCAACCACAATCCAATTATGATCCTTTCTTCAACAACTACAACCTCGAATTGAGAGATCATCCTAACTTCAATTATGGTAATTAACAAGTAGTTCATAATTCCCTTAATCACCAATTTCAATAGGTGCCACCATTCTCTTAGGAATGTATCTTGATAAAATTGTTAAGGCTCTTACTAAGAACACAAAACAATTTTAACAAGAAACAAAAACAAGCATTCAAAACTTGGAGAATCAAAACTTGCCATGACCATGAGTAGATTAGAGGCATAAAGATTAGGCAAACTAACTTCTTAAACCATGATAAATCCAAAAGAGAATGCAAATGCCATAGTCTTGAGGATTGGAAAATTAGTGAAACTACCAATAAAGACACCTCCCAGGGCTAAAAAAAGAGACCATGCAAGAAAAAGTTATGCCTACCAAAGATTAGCCTATCTAAGCCTAAGCCTTTCTACCTAAAATAAACCCTTAACTTCATATTTTCTCCAATGTTACTTTCTTTTCAAAGAATATTTGCAAAATCTATAAAAAGAAAATAAAAAGAAAGAGAGAAGAGAGAGAGAGAGAGAGAGAGAGAGAGAAAGAAAGAAAGAAAAAGCAAGAAAAGGAGATTTTGAAGATGTTTTGAAAGGTGAAAGTAAACATACCTATACTTGATGTAACTACACAAGTGTCTCAATGTACAAAGTTTCTTAAGGAATTGTGCACCTCCAAGAGGAAGCTCAAAGTTGACAAAAGTTAAGTGTTGGGGAGAATGTCTTGGCTATTAGTCACAGAAAACTTCTCTTAACTGCAATAACCCCAGTACATTCATTATTCCTTACACAGTAGGCAACACTAGATTTAAAAGAGTGCCATGCTAATTTAGGAGCATCAATTAATGTTATACCACACTCTATTTATGCTTTTTTAAATATTAGTCCTTTAAAAGAAACTAATGTGATTATACAACTTGTTAATCAATCTAATGCCTATCTTAAGGGAGCTATTAAGGATGTTGTTGTACAAGTTAAAGAGTTAGTCTTACTAGTAAATTACTACTTTCTTGACATAAATAATGACTCTCCCAATGTCATACCTATCTTGTTAGATGTTCATGATGTATCCCTTACTATGGAGTTTGATGGTGAAATTGTTTGATTTAACATCTTTAAGGTCATGAAGTATCTTAGTGATGTACATTCAATTTTTTCTATTGATATCCTTGATTCTTTAGCATAGCAAGTTTTTGAGCTTAATGAGAAAGATAAGTTGGAAGAAGTCCTTAGCTAACACCTTAAGAAGGAAAATAATAAGAAACCTAATAGAGAACTATCTTTGTGTGAAAGTGTAAAGGACATGATAATGGCATTGCATTCATTACATCCCATTCTAAAAAGGTATGATATATCTTATATTGAATTACTTGTTTCTAACAACAAACTTCCACATTTTATTATACAACCCACCATACTAGGATTAAAGCCATTACTAGAGTATCTCAGGTATGTTTTCTTGAGAGATTGAGAAACTCTACCAATGATCATTGCAAATAACATGACCTTATTGCAAGAATAAAAGCTTGTTTAAGTTATAAGAGATCATAAGACAACAATTGGATTGACCATAATGTACATCAAGGGGATATGCCCATCCATTTGTATGCATCATATCTTAGTTAAGGAAGGTTAATACATCAAGAGAAACACATTGTAGATTGAATCCTCTTTTTGCTATTGTTAGGGCATCCAAAATTTAATACCTTACTCTCAATTATTTAATAGAAAATAGTGTAAGCAAAGGTTAATCCCATGCTAAGTGTTATTAATTTACTACTGATTAACTAAAAATTAATGACCTTAACATGGTTAGGGGAATAAAGGTTGAATTCTAAATTTGTATCAAATAAACTTAAAAATCAATCAAAAAAAATAAATTATACAAAGATCAAATACTAAAAGTTCGGTTCTAAGTTCTTTCACAACTATGATATTCAATGATTTTGAATAGTAAACCCTAAAAATTAGGGTTTCCTTAATGTTTTCAAATTCCTCTATTAGATTTCGAGCTAATTTAAAATAGAATTAGGGTTTTACTTATTGAAGAAAGTAGTAGTCTTCCTCTCTATCTTTCCAAAGCATTAAGTCTTGCCTAAAACAAAGTTCCAAAGCCCATGTTTTGAGCTAAAAACTAAAATTGACTCAGTCCAACCTATGAAAGATTGTACATCAACTTCATTATTTTTAAACCATTAAATAATTGACAAGGGCCTGGGTCTCTTCATAGAAATTATAGGCCTAAATGTGTTTTTCACTTTATGTTTTTAAATCACCTAATTTGGACGTCTAAAACCCAAGTTATGCCCATTTAAGTATGTAATGCACTGATAGGAATCCTACACTAATTAGGATTGGACTTAAGTTTTCTACTCTCTCTTTGAAGCAATGTCTCTAGGACCAAATGAACTTAGATTTGGACTTTCAACCTTAATCTAGAAAATTTAAGATATCTACTACAATTTTACTAAAGACCACTTTTCCAATCAAAACTTTTGAGTTGGTGAAAAACCTAAAATAAGCAATAAAAGTTAAAAATGGTAAATTGCTAGAATTTTTCCTACCAAAATGATATATTCTCAAATTTTTCTTAAAACACACCTAAGTTACAAAACATATTCTAATAATCTCAAATAGGTATAAAACTCATTAAAAACAACAAAATTTAAAAGGGAATAAACATTATAAAATATCATTTATTACTCTTATATGATGGATGTAACAAAGGAGTTATTGGAGCTTCTTAATTTCATTATGAGCTACTCAATCTAAAATAGCAAATGGGTTAGTTTAGAGTAAATGGTTCTAAAGAAGATGGGAATCAAAGTAGTCAAAAACTAAGATGATGAGTTGATTCCCACTCAAATTCAAAATAGGCAAAGGGTTTGTATTTCTTATTTTAAGCTAAATGTTGTAACTCTCAAAGATCACTTTTCTTTACTTTTATTGATCAAATGCTTGAAAGGTTGTATAGTTAAACTCATTACTATTTTCTTAATAGTTATTCAATTTATAACCAAATTGTGATTGAATCAAAAGATTAAGAGAAGACAACCTTCACTTGTTCATTTGGCACCTTTGCCTATCAATGATGCCTTTTGGACTTTTCAATGCTATAACAACATTTCAAAGGTGTATGGTTAGCATATTTTCTAATTATATTAAAAAAATTATTGAAAATTTTATTAATGATTTTACAATACATGGAGACTTTTTTGATGTATGATTAAATAACATTACACTTATACTTTAGAGATGCATAGAAGCTAACCTTATCTTAAATTCCCAAAAATATCACTTTGTGGTAGAAAAAGGTATAATTTTAGGGCATGTTATTTCATTCAAGGGAATTGAAATTGATAAAGCTAAGATAAATCTTGTGCAATCCTTACCTTGCCTTGCAAGTGTATGGAAAGTTTGTTCTTTTCTTAGTCATGTAGGTTTCCATAAGAGATTTATCAAAAACTTCTCAAAGATTGCATTACCTTCATGCAAATGATTATTGAATGATATGATTTTTAACTTTGATGATGCATGTAAGGAAGTATTTTACAAGCAAAAAGAGCTAATGACTTTGGCTCCAGTGATTCACCTTCCAAATTGGAGTCTTCCAATTGAGATCATATGTGATGCAAACAATTACGCTGTAAGAGCTCTCTTAGGGTCAATAATTGGAAAAGCTACCATGTCATCTACTGTGGCTTAAGGACCTCAAACAATGCTTAATACAACAATATCATTACTAATAGAGAAACTTTAGATGTTTTTGCTTTAGAAAAGTTTTGTTCATATTTACTTAGTTCTAAAGTGAATATTTATTCTAATCTTATAACTTTAAGGTATTTGTTATCAAAGAAAATGCCAAGCCTAGGTTTATTTGATGGACCTTAATGGTGAAGTTTAATGGTGAACAAATTTGACTCAATATTTATGAGGCGATGAGGTACTTTAGTAAGGCCACTCAATTTATGCCATTAATATTATTAATTTTTTGGCACAAGAAATTTTTGAGTTGACAAACAAGAAAGAGTTAAAGGCGGCCTTGTCAAATATCTTGATTTAGAAAAAGAAAGAAAGGTTGAGTTAGGTGAGAAATTGATGAAGATAATGGCTAAATTGCATTCAGTATTAGTGATTCCAAATAAGTATGTGGTTTCCAGTATTCAGTTACCCATTTCTCACGGGAAACATTTACCTTCTATTTTGCAAGCTCTTGTGTTAGAATTGAAACCATTACCAACTCATTTGAAGTATATGCCTTTAGGAGAAGATGATACCTTACTAGTTATTATAAGATAGTGATTGGAAAAATTTAGACATTAAGGGGATAAGTCTTTCCATATGCATGCACTGAATATTATTGGAAGAAGCAGACAAACCAATTAATGAATCTAAAAGTCAATTGAATACCATAATGATAGAGATAGTGAAAAAGGAGTTTCTAAAGCTCTTTGATGTTGGCATCATATATCCAATCTTAGACAATAAATGGGTGAGTCGAGTGTGGGTGGTCCCAAGAAATTTAACGTCATAATGGTTCTAAATGATAACAATGGGTTAGTACTTACACATGTGCAAACTGGATGGAAAGTGTGAATGATTATAGAGAGTTAAACTCTACCACTTGCAAAGATCATTTCCCTCTTCCTTTTATTAATCAAGTGTTAAAAAGATTAGCTAGTCATACTCATTATTGCTTTCCTGATGGATTTTTAAGTTATAACCAAATCATGATTGCATTGAAATATCTATGGAAGAGGACTTTCACATGTCCATTATGTATGTTTGCTTATCATTGGATGTCATTTGGACATTGCAATGCTCTAGCCACATTTCATAGATGTATGGTTAGTATATATTTTTTAATTAAATAAAGAATATCATAGAATTATTTATGGATGACTTTAGTGTTTATAGTGATTCCTTTAATAAATGCCTAAATAACCTTACACTAATCTTGAAGAGATCTTTAGAAACTAGCTTGGTTCTAAATCAAGAAAAATGTTTGATAGTAGAGGAAGATATAGTTTTAGGGCATGTTATTTTATTTAAGGGAATAAAAGTAGATAAGTCTAAGATAAGTATTATTTTTACTTAACCTTACCCCACAAATGTTTGGGAGGTTTAATCTTTTCTTGGCTATGTAGGTTTCTATCATAGATTTATCAAGTATTTTTCAATGATGGCTTTGCTCATGTGCAAGTTATTGCATAAAGATGTGCCATTTCAATTTAATGAGGAGTATAAGGATACATATGACACATTAAGAAGCTTTTAACATTAATGTTGGTAATGTAATTGCCAAATCGGAAGTTGTCATTTGTGAATATGTGTAATGCAAGCAATTATGTTATGGGAGCTATTTTGGGATAAAAATTGGCAAGGCCACTCATGCCATTTACTATGCCTTAAAGACTTTAAATGTCACTTAAATCAATTATTTCATGACTAAAAAAGAACTTTTGTCTGTTGTTTTTGCTTTAGAAAAATTTTGGTCTTATTTGCTTGGCACTAAAGTGATAATTAATTTTGATTATGCAACTCTCAAACATTTGCTTTTGAATAAGGAGGTAAAACTACAACTTATTAGGTGGATTTAATTATTATAGGAGTTTACTTTGGAGATTTGAAATAAGAAAGGATTTGAAAACTTTGTGATAAATCATTTGAGTAGATTAGTGCATGAGGAGAAAGTGTTATCATTACAAGAGTCTTTTCCTGAAGAACAACTATTTTCTATTGATAAGGCCTTACCTTGGTATATGTAAATGGTTAATTACTTGGTAGAGAATTACTTGATAACTTTTCTAGAGCTTAAAAGGATCAATATAAGAATGATGTGAAATATTATGTGTAGGATTTGTATGAAGGTGAATTTTTATCTATTCTAACCTTCCACCATTCTTATGCTTGTGGAAGTTATTTTGGACCTAAGAGGAGACCTCATAAGATTTGAGATTGTGGATTCTCTTAGCCAATTTTATTGAAGGATGCTTAGGTGTTATGTAATTATTGTGAGAATTGGCAAGAGACAAATAATATATCATATAAAGATCAAGTGCCATAAACCCTTATTTTGATTATTGAGAATTTTTATGTTTAGGGCATACATTTCATGGGATCATTCTTAGTGTATTTTGATAATGATTATATTCTTCTGATAATGGATTATGTTTTGAAATGGGTGGAAGCTACAATCACCAAGATAGATAATTCTAAAGTTATTGCAAATTTTGTGAAAACTAATATTTTTGCAAGGTTTCGAACACCAAAGGCAATGATTAGTAATATAGGCACCCATTTTGCAATAAAATAATAAAGGCACTACTACAAAGATATCAAGTCACACATAAGATTGCCATAACCTATAACCCTTAGACAAGTGGTCAAGCTAAAGTGTCTAATAGAGAGATCAAATCCATCATTGAAAAGATAGTTAATCCAAATTGAAAGAATTGGAATTTGTAGTTAGACAATGCATTATGGTCCTATAAGACAACATACAAATGGCCTATAGGAATATCACCCTACTGATTAGTTTATGGTATGTCATGCCATCTTCTAGTGGAGTTAGAACATTGAATAGCAGAGTTAGAACATTGACCTTATTAGGCAATCGAACAATGCAACATGAAGATGGATGAGGTGGGTGAACAAAGGCAGTTGCAACTACAAAAACTTAAAGTGATAAAAGACAATGCATGTAAGAGTACTAGAATCTATAAAGAGAAAACAAAGGTTTTTCATGATCAAAAGATTTTAAGGAAGAACTTTGTTGTTGGATAGAAAGTTCTTCTCTAATATTTTTGGTCATAATGCAATTGAGATAAGGAACTTAAAGTTAGACAAGGTATTTAAGGTGAATGGTTATAAACAAAAACCTTTTTATGAATGTTTTTAAGTGAAAAATGTTGAGGTAATGGAGTTGAAGAATTCAATATATGCAAACTAAGAAAGCATGTCATTAAGCTAACGTTGTTAAACAAAGACATTATTTGAGAGGCATCCCAAGAATAAATTAGATTTGATTTCTTTACTCTTTTTTTTTAATATATATTTCAAGTGACTTTCCATTACATTTGACTTTATATTGGAAATAATATAATTTTTAAGTATGAAAAAGTGATTTAGGTAAGAATTTTTAAGTTTTCAAAAATAGTTGATCATATATTAGTTATAATTTAAAATGCTCTATAATGTATAAGTATAAAATTAAGTTATTTTTATTATATTCTACTTGACTTAAAATTAATAATATCTTATAAAATTAGTATAAGTATATTTGATTTTTTAATACTCAATTAAAATAATATTTTTTTGAGAATTTGTTTGAGTTTTATGACAAAACAAAATTGAGAAATGTGTGATTTATTTTAAAACTAGTTTTTCTTTTCTTTCTTTTAAAGCTACTGACTTAAACTTCCTGGCAATATCATATTTCTTGCCCTCAAATTTCCCACAAACTTGCAGGGCCCTCACCTACACACGCGAAGACAATAACATATGGTGAAAAACTCGTTAATATCTCTGAAATTTTAAAAGAATCCTTTGCAAGAAAGGTAAATTAAAAGAAGAAAAAAATATTGGAAATCAACAGACCAGGTGCATCCATGGTGCCGTCATTTAATCTTTGCTAAGATGGACGGTCACGTTCTCGAGTTGGAGTTACCTCGCTTTCTCTCCTTCTTTTTCTCATCCCTTTTATTTTATTTTATTTTATTTTATTTTATCTGCTTTTTGTCCAACATTTTTTTTTTCGTTCATAAAACAATCGAAGAGGAAAATTCAATCTCTGCCCTTTATTTCATTTTGGTTTCTTTGCAATAGATAACAATGCATAATTAAGAATCTAAGAAGTAATACAACGATAGTCGCTTTGAACATTAGTTGCATCTTAAGGAAAGGATCCTCGAGCTTCCCTCTTCGACATATGGAGCAAAAACTCATCCCAAGTGTCGACAGGTCCTAGCAAGCACCAGTGAACACAGTAGGCTATGGTGATATTCCTATCTTGAGATTGCCCATATCGGCCGGGATGCCCATCTGGCCTGTACAACATTGCTGCAGTGGTATCTAGAACTCGAAGCTGCAAGTCTCTCTTCCTCCCTTCTTTCCCTGCTTTCCTTGGTTCCTTAATCTGTGTCATGTAGAATTCCAAATTATACTCGCCTACCTTCATCTGCTGCCTCGTAAAGGGCCTTGTCTTCTTGCAATTTCCCCCAGCTCCATTTCAAAGTGCGACGGAGAAAATGTCCTCAGAAATGTGACCCCTTGTATTTTTTCAGGCTCTGAAGTGTCTTGAAGGCAGTTTGGAAGGCCATCCTGCATCCACGGTACACTGTAACAGTAGTAATGTCTTCCTGATGGCAGTCATGACAGCCAGCAACCTGCCCATTTACATAGTATATCAGAGGGTGAAAAACCAGTGTCCTGCCGATATGATCACGTACTCCAAACTTTCAATCTCGCTTGCCCATTCATCATCAACTTGGTCTAAGTAAAGGTTCATGAGACTATAGAATGAATGTCCACTGAGGTCTGCATCATGAGCATTGGCGAAGAAGGGCGACCATAAGGTTGCTAAGGTAAACCTGTACTCAGCATCGCTTGAAATATGTGGTGTCTGACTTATATCTATGAGAAATGTCCTCGGTATGAGCCACATAAAACATACAGAAGTGGAGTGAGAACAATCTTTTTCACATAATTTCTACTGTAGCTAATCTAACTATGTAAACCCATCTGTCCTGACTACTAACTTATGAAGTGCTGTGTAATTTGTGCTAATATTTGTTACCATGAAGATTTAAACACTCACTCTGGTTAAGAGACACAACAGAGATAGCATTTGGTTTCTTCCTACCGAGTCCCCAGCAAAAGCCATGGACTTCCCTCTGACAATCTGCAAGAACTGCACTGCATTGAATAGAGGTAGCTCACACTTCTCTGGTTTCCACCTCCATTTCATGAATTGTGTATCAGGCCTTCCAAATTTCGTGAAGTTTTGCTGGTCGATGATCAGTCGGCAAGTTTCATTGGTGTAGTAAGGTCCTGGGGGATAAGGAATCCATTCTCCACTAAATATATCACATTCCTTCAAATTTTCTGTGTTTCTAAGATCGACATCATTTACCTTGGGAGATGCTAGTGGTGAGCGTGAATTCTGCAATAGAGAGAGTGGGATAATCACGATGAAAATTAAAGTGAGGACCAGTGGGAGTAGCCTTGTGCAGATGCTGTGGAGTGTGGTCTTTCCATTGGAAAGCCCCATGACATGAAACTGCATGGTGGAGAAGTTAAGAGAGAAGCGATGAACTTGCCATAAATTTTTTTATGGGACTACTATACAAATTTTTGATTTAGCCACGTTTTTGGACACGGATCACTTTATCAAAGTTGACAATATTTGGGAACATCTAAAAGTGGTGGGATTTGAAGATTCATCCAAGAGACATCATGATGAGCAATTGAATACCAGTTTCGGAAGTCATAATCTTTTACATTTCGCATTGATTTTTATAGTGAACAAACTTTATAGATCACAAATTTTGGTGGTCAAATAGAAATGATGTTTCCTGTTTTAGACATGATTAAGTTGCTTCCTTTCTAGAGTTTATAATGTTCATCTCGAATAATTACAGTGAAAAGCAAGATTAATGTTATCTAAATTTGTCCAACACTGTAATCCTGAGGTTTACAAATACCTTTAGATCCGTCATAGTGGTTTAGCCTTGGAGGTATCGTGCAATCAAAGTGCCTGAGGCCTTTTTTTTTTTTTTTTAAGTTTCTTGTACATTGGAAAAAGTGAGTGCCTGTTGCGTCAATGATTGTATTTAGTGCTTTTGTGAAAGTGTGTGCGTGTGCGCGCGCGCCTATATAAACATAAAGTCAGGCGCGGCTTTGGAGGGAAATCATTGTTGATTGCAAATTGCTTATCTGTGAGATTGAAATTGTCGTTCAATGAAAGAACAGTAACTTTCTGTTTTGTTTGAACATTGGAATAATCATCAATTGTGGAGTACATCCAGCGATATGTATCATACTAGTAATGGCCACGGTACACTGTTTATCATGATTGATGAAGGAATTATATTAATTATGTTCATTATAAAAGAAAAATAAAAAAAGGTAATGAGTTCAACGAGAAGTGCTGAAGGGTCATGGGGAGGGAAAACAATCGGTAGCGAATAAGATAAAAGTTGATCTGCTAATCAAAAGGGGTAAAAAAGAAAAAAAAAAAAAAAGAGTTTGTGCTTAAATGAATCAAGTTCTACATATGCTTTTTCATTTTGTGATTCTTAATCTTCAAGATCTCCAGTAAGAATTGGTTCCATGTGTCAATTGGTCCAGGCAAGCATCAATGCAAACATATCGTTATTCAGTGTCACGTGCCAACCACATCTACCAGGGTGACCATCTGGTCTCAGCAACATAAGGTTTGTAATCTCAAATAACCTAAAGCTCTTGCCTTTCTTCATCCCTTCACTCTCAGCTTCCTAAACTCCTATTCTTGTGTCAAGTAAAGCTCCAAGTCATTACCCTCTAAACTGGTCTCATTGCTGCAAAAAGGCCTTGTCCTCGAACAATTTCCCCCTTTTTTCCACTCCCCATTTTTGAAATGTGATGTGCAAATGTCCCAAGAAATGTCACACCTTTGAAATTCTCTCGACTATTAATGTGTCTAAAAGCCACTTGAAATGCCTTACGGTACCCATAGGAATTGGCAAGTCAGTTACGTTGTTAAGGAGGCAATTGCAGCATCCAACAATTTTGTGATTTTCATAATATATATTGTCGGAGGGAAGAACCAATGTCCGGCACTAATGATCACATAATCATAATCAAATCCTTCGTTCCCTAATGCCCATTCATCATCCAATTTGTCTGGGTTGCTCCATTAGCATTTGCTTGTGCGAACTCTAATAATTGAGGTGACCAAAATTGCTCAATGGTGAAATCAATATTTGTATCTCAATCTCTTGAATGGCTTACTTGATGCGTTGGATACATCTATGGGGGATTCGACCTGGCAAAAAGTATTATTTTATGAAAAGTAATAGGCTTAAATTTCAATGATTTTTTATGAGTCTGATAGAAGTTTAAACTATTGGATAAAAGTAAAACACATGAATGCATTTTATATTAAACTTTAAGAACGAAAAAATGCGGCAAGGTATCGAATAAGGGACCTCTGTTCCTTGGATAGCAAACATATTAAGTACTACATTCGGTTTCAACTAACCGAGTCTCCAACAAAGGCCATGGACTTGCCTCTAACAACACGTAGGAACTAAACCAAGTCAAAAATGGGTAACTCGCATCCATGTCCATTGCATGAACACGGTATTGGGTCTTCCATTTTTCATGCAGTTTTGTTGCTTGTTTATCACCCGACATGTCGTGTTAGTGTAGTATGGCGCATCATCAGGACCTGGCACCCATTCTCCAGAGAATAGATTACAACCCTCTACTAGTAGTACATGTGTTGAGTACTCATGCCTGGCATAGGAAAATCTATATGCTTTGGTAAAATGTTTCAAAAAATACAAAGGGTACCCTAGTAAAGGATAAAATAGATAAATGAATATGCTTAAGGTTAGCATAAGAAGTACGAGTAGTACTATTTCTTTTAGTTTGGGGAATTTCTTGTAGGAAAGCTCCATTGAAAGAAGCGTCAATATTTTGGGATGTGAGGGAGAGAGAGAGAGAGAGAGAGAGAGATGGGACATATAATAGTACATTTAAGAGTTAATTAATGTCATAAGTTTCAAATTCCAATATTTTACTATTTAGGATTAATTTAGTTCAAATGTGGATTTTATTTGATTTTTCTTTGCTTTTTTTTCCAAATATCTTTTATCAATCAAATTTAAACATTTATCATTTTTTCCCCATAAAAAATTGGAAACTTATTTAAATTTCTTACATGAATTGTATAATTTTGCAATTGAAAATTGAGTTTATGTACAATTGAAGTTAATGATTTGAAGGAAAATGAAAAATACATAAATCTTTAGCTTCAAATTAAAATCATGGAGAATATTTTGCAAAAACTACTAAACTATAATCCTTTTATTCCTTCTAGAGGTTGTTATGTGATGTTGAAGAATACATGTGCTTACTTAATTTTGTTTTTCTTTCTTTTAGTTTACATAGATATAAATCTTGGATAAGAGTGATCTTCGTGATATCTTGAACCAAATAACTTCAGTTCATTGTTGTAAAACACTTTCAACGTAGTTAGAGAGAGCTATTATACAAATTATAAACTTTATTGTTGAAATATAATATATGAATAATATCTTGCATCTTTTATAACAACTTGACTTTTAGAGAGAATAGTTTCTTGAAATGGTTTCAAAATCTTTATGATGAAAGGCTATAAATAGTTGCCCTATCTATCCTAGACTTCACCTAACTTATTGAATTTTTTTATGTTTAGGGCATTGATTTCATGGAACTATTCCTAATTTCTTTTGGTAATGATTTTATTCTTTTGACTATCAATTATATTTCAAAATGGGTCAAAGTTAAGCCACCAATATTGATGATTCTAAAGTTGTTGCAAATTTTGTGAAAACTAACATTTTTGCAATAAGACAATAAAGCCACTGTTACGAAGGCTTCAAGTCACACATAAGATTGCCACAACCCATAACCCTCAAACAAGTGATCAAGCTAAAGTGTCTGATATAGAGATCAAATTCATCCTTGAAAAGATAGTTAATCCAAATCAAAAGAATTGGAGTTCATAGTTAGATGATGCAATATGGGTTGATAGGACAACTTACAAAAGGCCCACAAGAATGTCTCCCTACTAGTTAGTTTAAAGTAAGTCATGCCATCTTCCAGTGGAGTTAGAATATTGAGCTTGTTAGGCAATCAAACAATGCAACATAAAAATGGATAAGGTGGGTGAAAAAAAGGAGGTTGCAACTATAAGAATTTAAAGAGATAAGAAATGATGCATATAAGCATATTAAAATCTACAAAGAGAAAATAAAGGCCTTCCATGATCAAAAGATTTTAAGGAAGAACTTTGTTGTTGGATAGAAAGTCCTCTTTTAACATTTGAAGCTTAAACTACTTCCAAATAAGTTGCACTCCTAGTGGGTTAGTCCTTTTGTTATTATTAATATTTTTTGTCGTGGTGCAATTGCGATAAGGAGCTTAGTGATGGACATAAACTCAAACTTTTTTATGAAGGATTTCAGGTGAAAAATGTCCAGATAATGGAGTCATAGAATCTTATCCATACAGATTGATGTAGCAAGTTGTTGGGCTAATGATGTTAAATAATGACATTATTTTGGAGGTAAACCACAAATAAATTAGATTTGATTTCTTTACTTTTTTTTTTCTTTAACTTATTTATGTTTCAAGTAACTTTCCATTACATTTGGCCTTACATTAGGGATAATGTAAGTTTTAAGTGTGAGAGAGAGGTTTAGCTAGAATTTTTTTAGTTTTCACGAAATAATTGATCATATATTAGTTATGCTTTAAAATGCTTTATGATGTATAAGTGTGAAATTGAGTTATTTTTATGATATGCCACTTGGCTTAAGATGTTATCAATGTCTTGTAAAATAGATGTAAATGTGCTTATCTTTTTAATACTTAATTGAAACAATGGTTCTTGAACAATTGTGTGAGTTTTGTGACAAAGTAAGGTTAAGAAGAGTGGTTTATCTTGAAACTATTTTTCTTAAACTATACATAAACTTGGGTTTAAATAAATGTGGTGGTGAAAAAAAAATGCAAATTTTAATTCTACTCCACTACCAAAGTTGCTTAATATCTAGGGGTATTTCACTAAAAGTGTTAACATTGGTGATTTGACCATAAGTATGCAAATCACCTTGATGTATGTTTCCTAATTTTTTGGTATAAGGAAGAATATCTATTCTTTGTTTCACTTTTTTGCTTTAATAAGGGACACCCTAGTTTTCTACCTAATTTGTAGTAGTAAAGGCGAATGATTGATAGGTGAACTATAGAAGCATTGTTTGTGTTAGTTGCAAGACTTACATTAACTAATTGAGAGAAATTGTGGATAAAGAGGAAGAAGAGAGATGAGCATGCTTGTTATTATTTTATTTGATATTGCTACATTTTAAGTTAAGTGTGTATATTGGTTAAGAATTAAATATAATGACCTTGTGCATTATAGTGGTGTTTTGATGTATAACTAGTGTATAATTTACTATTCTTTTGAGTTGACTTTATTTTGCTTAAGGATGTGCAAAAGCAAAGTGCAAGTGAATTTGACAAGTGCAAAATTATTATGTTCATTCCTTTTTATACTTAGTTGTTTTTAATTAGTTTAATACCTATTTATACTAATTATAATTTATTTTATGACTTGGGTTTTTCATTAACTTAGATGATTATATTAAAAATGTGATCTTCAATAAATGTGTAGTAGACATCTCAAAATTTCTAAATTAGGATAATAAGTCCAAATTTGAGCTCAATTGGGCCTTAAGACATTACTTTAAAGATAGGGAAAAAAAAAACTAAAGTCCAATCCTAATTGGAGAAGAAGTCATAATTGGGGTAAGATTCTTGTTTAAGTACTAAGTATTTAAATTGGCATAACATAAGTTTTAGACATCCAATTCAAGTGATTCAAAAGCTTAAATTAAATTAAACTTTCATGCCTACAATTGTTATGAAGAGACCTAGGCCCAAATCAATTTTTTAATGGTTCAAAAATAGTAGAGAATTTGCTATAAAATCTATCATAAGTTGAACTAAGTAAGTCTTGGTTTTTAACTCATACCATGGCTTCTAGACTTGACCTTTTTTTTTTTTTTTGGGAAGAGTTATAGTGTTAGCAAGTTTGAGAGAGTGCTATAACTTTCGTGAAGAAGTTAGACCTTAATTCAAATTGTATCTAGTAGGGAATCAGCTTGAAATCAAATACAAAATTTATGGAAGTGTAAAGAAATAAGATCAAGATGTCTTCAAAATTTTGAGAGATTTTTCTTTGAGAATCTTTAGGTTTGCTAGTGGCCATTAGTAAATTCTTTAGGATATAAATAACTATCATTTGATATAAAAAAAGGTGAGGGCAGAGATAGAAAACCAAAAAATCATTATAGAAGGAATTTGCTTTTTTTAGCATGTATAGTTAGACACTTCATTAGTTTTAAGAGACTTCAAATTTTTTTGATATTTCAATGGTAAAAATTATTTTGGTATGTTGTTCTCTTTTCATATAAAATTATTTGAGTTATTTTGATTTAATGGTTGAATGATTTTTTTGTTTAATTTATTTGGTTAGGCCTACAAATTGATTAAATAAATATCAATTGCTAGAATTAAAAACTACAATTCATTTGAATCCTTTTCCTAATTATCAAGTATCAAATAATAATAAGGGATTATGGATAAGAATTCATTTTATTATTATGAATAACTCAATACAAGTTAAACAACTAGTCATGTGTGATTGTATGCTTGTATTAAGCTATTTTCCTAATTTTTAAGTCTACAAGTATATTACTCTAAAGAGTTTGTTTTAGGGGTATAATGGTTACAATATAAGTAAAGAGTTTACTTTACTTAGTAAATTTTTAAGGGAAAATTTAGGTAATAGAGCTTATTGTTATTTATAGTTGATAGTTCCATTAGAATTCAAACAATGCTATGAGTGATCAAAATTATTGAATATCATATTTATGAATGAAGCTAGAAATGAACTATTAGCATTTGATCTTCTTATAATTTATTTTCTTTAATTAATTTGCTTATTTTATTTCTTACAAAATTAGAATTCAACTTGTCCCCTAATTACATTACTATCATTTAAGTTTTGGTTAATTAATAGTAAATTGTTTACACTCCTTATGGGATCAAACTTTGCTTACACAATCTAATGTTGAATAATTATGCATAAGGTATTAAATTTCTGGTGTTTGAACAATAACTACTAGAGGTAACTTAAGAATGTGATTTGCTTTTCTATTCCTGTTCATCTTTATTTTTGTGTTTGTATGTGATTTTGTGTTTTTTTTTTTAGATTTCATTCTTATATTAGGATAATATAAGGTTTAAGTGTCAGGGAATGGTAAGTTTGTTTTTTTCAATTCTATTTGGTCTTTTATCTTGTTTTTCTTAAAAGAAAAAAGCATGGTAATGCAAATGAATCACATCTTCCTTACTTAATGATTGATTTGAATTTTGACAAGGTATTATGGAGTGAGATAAGGGTGTTTTGGTTATTATAAGTGTCAAAACGTATGCTCTCTAAAGAGATTTATGTGGGTTAATGATTTGGCATGGTTGCTCATGTGATGTTTAACTTATGATAACTCTTTAAAGTTTGAAAGTTTAAGTAGATGAAAGAAAAAAGAAACAAAAGAAGAAAAAGAGGAAAGGAAGAAAGAATAAGAAGTAAGTTGGAAGTTTTTAAAAGTAAACTAGTCCAATATTTGAAGTTATTTAGTAACTAGGGCTCTTCATCACACATGTTGATCTTCACATCAAAAGGTGGCTTGAAATATAAGTACACAAAGCACTTTATGGTATTCTCATTACAAGAGTTAGTTTGCACATTAAATAGCAAGTGAGTCTTTAAAGAAGATAATATTGTAGTCTTTAAATAAAAGAAAAATAAAAAAAAAAAGAGAAAATTCTCAATTTCTTGTTTTTGTTATAATAAGATTTAGGCAATTGGTCATTAGAAATTACTTGTTGCAATTTTCTTGACCATGGATTTACATGAGCTTATTTAAAAGTATGTGTGGATATACAAGTGATAGTCAAATAATGATTAGCTTCGTTATTTGGTTTTGTTAGGTTCCAAGATTGATGTTTAAGGGATATCATAAGATAAATTACTACTTAATGTTTTCTTTTTGTGTGTTGCATACAATAATACATTCATGAAGGATTTTATAGGTATATCTTTTGAAAACCCTCACAAGATAAAACTTGTCCATTAAGAGTGACCTAGGAGTTTAAAGGTTTATTGCATACACTAAATGCAATCATGATTCCTACAAAAGTGAGTTAAGATTTGTTATACTTTATTTTGTTTTACTCAAGGATTAGCAAAAGTTAAGCATGACGCATTTACTAACCTATAAGAAGACCTTCACCAAGATAATTGCTGAAAAAAAAGAAAGGACTTACTTTTAAAGCCTCCTACCCCATAAAAAAGTGATGATTATGATGAGAGTAATCAATACACCTAAGAAGATGAAAAAGAGTTGCCATGCTAACAAAGAGATTCATATAACTCTAAAGAAAGAAGAAGTAAAATGACAAGAGATCCTTCAAGAACAACCACAATAAGAAAGGGATCATTTATTACAATTGTAATAAACTTAGTCAAATTACTCATAATTTTTTCACAAATAAAAAGAAGGACAAAAAGCCAACAAAGAAAGCCCTCAAAGCTACTTGAGATGAGTCAACTAAATCATAAGATGATTTTGATGATGTTAGAGTCAACTTGGCACTTAAGGCTATATAGGATGAAGTAAATTCTAACTATGATACCTTTAATGATGATGAATCATTGATTGATAAGTTATATGAAAGTCTAGATTATATGAGTAAAAAACTTAAAGACATGACTATCAAGAACAAGGGTCTTTATTTTGAGATTGTCTTTATGAAGCTGAAATTAAATCCTTGAAGGGTAAGAATATGTCATCCAAAAAACAAAAATGATTCTTTAAAAGATAAGGTCAAGTCACTTACTAAAAAGAATAGTAATCTAGATAATGTTTACAATGAGGAAAGACTTATAAAGCTCTTAAAGGATCATATTCATCTTAAGAAAGAAGTATTTGAGCTTCAAGAGTCTTTCTCTAAGTTTGCTTGAAGCAAAGATAAATTAGACATGTTACTTAACTCTTAAAGGCCTCAAGGTAAAATGAGTGGTTTGGGCCATGCATCTTAGGCAATTGACCCAAAAATTCTTGAGAAAAGACAACTGATGCTCACACATACACAAGCATCTAATAGCATATCAGATAAGAATGCTTATGAATGATATTATGGTATAAAAGCATCTCATAAATATGTGAATATTTAAAAAAGACACACATAAAAGCTATTAGTATCTCATAGGCATGTATATTCTCATGATAGATATGATACTTATGCATATAGATATAATGCTAAAGATCATATCAAATGTTACTTTAATGATGACAATGGTCATATGCAATATTTGTGCAATTTAAGTTAAAGTTTAAATGGCTATTCTCATGTAGATATTAAAAGCACCAAAGTTGACACTTAAAGACCTAAAAAAAAATTAGGTACCTAAAATGTAAATGAATTTTTTGTAGGTATATCTTAAAAGTAGTATGAAGAAAGATGAATGGTATCTAGATAATGGCTATTCTAGACGTATGATTGGGAATCCTAAGAGCTCCATTTTTCTTAAAAAAAATAGATGGTGAGATGGTTATATTTTGAGACAATGTTAAAGGTAAGATTATTGGCATTATGAAATTTGGTAAGAGAAAATCTCTAATGATTGACAATGTCTCATTTGTTAAGGGATTGTGTGATAGTGGCTATAAGGTATCATTCGAGCAAAATGATTGTCATGTTGCTCATTCCAAAACAAATGACCCTTATTTATTATTAATTAGTTAGATAAGTTGTATATTACTAATTTACACACTTTAGCTTACTTAGCTATTAAGTGTTTTCTCTCTATTAGTGAAGAACCATTTATATGGCATCAACCAACACAACCTTGTCAAAGGTCTTTCAAAGTTGAAATTTGAGAAGGACAAGTTACTAAATGGGTAAGTAAGCAAAAACATTTTTTAAGAGAAAAAAAGGTAATATTTATAACTAAACCCTTACAACTATTGCATATGGACTTGTTTGGTTTAACTTATGTTTCATTTTTAAGGGGTATGTCATATATGTATGTCATTATAGATGATTATAATAGATTATAGTAGATTTACGTGGGTTACATTCTTATTTTATAAGGATGAGTTCTTAAATACTTTTGAGGGATTTTGCAAACAAATTCAAACTAAAAAGGAATACTGTATCACTTCAATTAAACGTGATCATAATGGTAAGTTTGAAAATAAAGGTTTTGAGAATTTTGCAATTTTAATGGTATCTCTCAGAAATTTTCAACTCTAAAAACTCCACAACAAAATGGGGTAGTTGTAATGAAGAATAGAACCACGTTAAGTGAGTTAGCCTTCCTCAATATTTTTAGGGATAAATAGTTTATACTACTTAATATGTGTCCTTTTGCATTTTCATTCATCCAACTCTTCCAAAGACCCCTTATGAGTTGTTGAATGGGAGGAAGCCTAAAATAAACTTCCTATGAGTCTTTGGTTATAAGTGTTACATTTTAAACACAAAAGACAACCTAGGCAAGTTTGATTCTAAGGTAAATGAAGGTATCTTCTTAGGATATTCTTCTCATAGTAAGGCATATAAAGTGTTCAACAAGAAGTCTCTTATTTGTAAAGAACTCGATGCATGTTGTATTTCATGAATGTAACCCCTTATCTCCTAAAAGCAAAGAGTTAGATGAACTTGCAAGTACAAGCAAAAGCTTAGAAAAATAAGTGAATTAGTAAGGTAGCAACAACATTCTAGTGATGTTCAAAAGGAGTAGAATGAACAACTTAAAGTAAATGAGTCCAACCTTCCAAAGAAAGACAATCTTGATAGTGTTATTTAATGAGTTCCATGAGGGTGAAAGCATGTGTTAGAAAGGCATTTTAGGATCAAATTATTGCTAACCCTTCTAACCCTTTAAAAACTTTATTTGTAATTAGGAATACTAGCATTATTGCACTTGTTTCACAAATGAAACCAACATATATAAATGATGCATTGGTTGACAAATCTTAGGTGCATGCAATGAAGGATAAGCTTAACTAGTTTGAGAAAAAAAAAAAAAAGGTTAAGACTTTAGTACCGAGACCTAGTGATTATCCTATTTTTGGAACCAAATGGAATTTTAGAAATAAGCATAATGAAAGTGGCAAAATGGTGAGAAATAAGACAAGATTTGCTACCAAAGGCTATTATCAAGAAGAAGGCATTGATTATGATAAGATCTTTGCCCCATTTGCTAGGTTTGAGGCCATTAGAATGTTGCTTACATTTGTATCGCATAAAAAAATTTTAGGCTATATCAAATGGACAATAAAAGTGTTTCTCAATGGCTACATTATAAAAGAAGTCCATGTTGATCAACACTGCAACTTTGAAAGTAATGAGTTCTTAAATCATGTTTACAAGCATTCAAAAACTTTGTATGTGCAGCAGTAGGTGCCAAGAGCTTGGTATAAAAGTTTAAGCTCTTTCTTAGTTGATAAAGGCTATATTAAAGGTAAAGTAGATATTAATTCTTTTACTAAGTCAAAAGATAAAAATTTATTAATTTTTTAAATTTATGATGATGATATCACATTTGATGCTACTAATGTGTTATTATGTAAGGATTTTGCTAGTAATATAAAAATAAAATCCTTGATAAGTATGATAACAGAATTAAACTTCATCCTTAAACTCCATATTAAGCAAAAAAAGGATGGAATCTTCATCGACCAAGCCAATTATGCAAAGTAGCTATTGAAAGAGTTTGGCATACATTATTTCAAACCTTGTGGCACTCTAATGACTACTTCCATAAAGGTAGATAGCAATGTATATGGTAAGGTTATGGACAAAAAGAAATATAAAGGTATAATTGGTAGTTTACTCTAGCTTACTACTAGTAAAATGGATTTGATATTTGTTGTTTATTTCTATGCAAGATTTCAATCCAACCCAAGGGAGTTACAATTAGATGCACTTAAAAGAGTGCTTAGGTATGTGAAGGAAACCATGGGTTTAGGACCTTGGCATCTTAAGGGATCAACCTTTGACTTAATGTATTACTCAATCTCAAACCTTATGGAAGATAGAATTAAGAGAAAGAGTACCATAAGTAGTTGTCACTTCATTAGCTAAGCCTTAGTCTTATGGTGTAGTTAAAACCAAGGTTCAATTACTCTTTCTATAGTTGAAGCAGAGTACATGGAAGCTGATGCATGTTGTACTTAATTGATCTAAATGAAATAGACCTTAAAAGACTTTAGATTGCATTGCTTCTATGTATCTATCAATTGTGCTAACACAAGTGCAATCAATATAACTAGGAAACTTACATTCCATGCCCAAATGAACACATTGACCTTAAGTACCATTTCAATAGGGATCATATGTTTATGGGAGATGTGTCCCTAGAGTATGTGAACATTGAAGATTAGTTAGCCAATATCTTTATAAAACCCTTGAGTCAAAATAGGTTTGTGACCATTAGAGATTGGGTATGATTTAGTTGGATTGATCTCTTAATTATATGTGTTTATATATTTAATATTTGTGTTGCATGTTGATTTAGACATTTTGAGCTTGAAAAATGAAAGTTAATATTTTTATCTAAGTGGGATTGACTAACTAGACCAAAATTATAAGTTGACTAATGTGAGTAGTTGACCTATGAATTACTCTAGTCAATAAATGATATTTTAAAACCCCCCTATACCATTTTCTTTTTCAAAATCATGAAAAATTCTTTCTTAGAAAATATCTTTCTCTTTTCAAATTTAAATCCTAGATCTATAAATTTACTTTTGTTCATTAAATAAATTCCTTAAGGCATTAATCTCTAAAACTTAATTCAAATGGCTCTAAAATCTAGATTTGGATCAAAGAAGGAAAAGCTAGGAGCAAGGAATTCAAGTTTATTTTCTTTAAGAACTCAAAGCATAATTGTTGTTCCTCCTTCTTCATCTATGCCTTTGATGACCTTGGCACCTAAGCTCTCAGTCACTCTTAAGTTCTTATTATCACCAATGCCATTGGAATCATTATCATCATCAATTCCTCATGTTCCTCTTCCTTCTACAAAGCCTCTAAGGAGAGATCCAAATCAAGCTTTATCCTAAGAGATAAAACTTATAATGAAGAAGATGATGAACAACAAGCCAAAAAGTGCTAAACTAGCTAGACCAACCTCATTAGAGACCTAATCGATTCCTCCATCATCTTGAACAACAACACCCACTACTCTACTACTTCCTCCTCCACCACAAACAACATCTACAGTGGGTCCTTTATCTTCATGAAATCTAAAAACTTCAAGATACTATAGTCTTCAATTTAAAATATCTAAGATTTTTGAGGATTTTTATAATTTCAAAAAGAGAATCATGTATGCTGATAGACCCCTTAAGTTGGATTCACTTACTAAGTTTGAGACAAAATGGTTTCTTAGAGGGGTTTGCTTATAAAACTAGGTAGGTTTTATCACTTTCCATGATGAATTTTACACTAAAATGATCAAATTATTCTTTGCAAATATAAAAGTCAATAAAGCTTGTACTATGATAACTTACTATGTGAATGAAAATGAAGTGAAGATTACACCATTAGTGATTGCTCAAACCTTGCATTTATCATTAGAGGGTGGTAGTGTCAACTAAAGTGACACTTGGATTGTTGGAAAATATAACCCTTAAAAGTAATTGGAGATTATCTTTAATGGACAAATTGAGATTGATGAAGAAACTATTAACATCAAAAAATCCTTGAAAGCTTCTACATTACAATTAGTTCTAGACTAATGTAAAGAATTGTGACTTACAACATCAATCCAAGGGCTAGGCATATGATGACTTGACTTTTCCTGATATATGTGTATTGTCCTTATCAAGAAGAAAGAAAAGTTTAGTCTACTAAAGCATACAATGAAAGTGCTTTAAATGGCTCAACAAAAGAAAGTTGGAAAATTTCCTTATCGTATGTCCTTAAGCCATGTCCTCTTGAAATTAGGAGTTTCACTAACTAAAGAAGCCCTTTTAAAGTTTAGTGAGGTCTATACATTAGTACTACCCACTCTTAAGCAAATGCATTTAATTCAAAGTAAAGGGAAATGGTCCACAATTTCAAGGGAGCTAAGATGCAACTTAAAACCCTCTAGCACAAAGCCAATCAAAACAAGTCCTTTGGTTCTTCCCATGCCTCCACTTATGTTGATGTGTCTCCTTAGCTAAAGAAGTTAAAGAGCTTAAGGATAACTTAAATGGACTTAGAAATGATGTTAATGATATTCGAGTGGAGGCTCAGGATTTTATGAAGTAATTAAGAGAAAACTTTGCCTTTGTTCTTGGAATTTTGTAGAAATAAGGCCTATTTGATACTTTTTCCAAGAAGAGAAAGCATTAAAGTCTTGTTCTTTGAAGTTCCTGACTTCTCCCTAGGATCTACTAGTTTGTGATACTGAGAGGGGGGGTGAATCAGTATTACCACAATTCGTAATTTGCAAGTAAGTGAACAACTTCAACCTCTTCTTAAAAGCGAGCTCTTTCTCAAACTCGACTAAGGTAGATCTATTGCTACCTACTAATCACAATAGTCCCCAAAATCACCTTTCAAACACCTTGCCTAATAGACAATTCGGATGTTCTTGTTTAGGCCTTTGTTAGGTTATGGGTTGGTTGATACTTTAGCTACGTTCACAACTCAATTCAAAACACAGAGTGTAAAGCAAATTAAGAACACACGAGATTTACGTGGTTCCGTCAATGTGACGTACATCCACGGTGGTAGGGACTCTCCCTTACCAAGACCATCCACTATACTTGGGAATTCCAGTTACAATGGATGTCTTAATTCTCTACTCCTTTCACTATTGCAAATACTAAGCAAATACAATACAAAGAGTGTCACTTACTGTGTCTACCCTTCTTCTAGCTTGTCTTACCTCTATTGAATTGAAAGGCTACTCCACTGCCGCTTAAAAGTTCATCGCAACGCTCTTTAACCTTTCTTAAAGAAATCTGGAAATACGTTGAGTTCTTTCCGATGCTTCACCGAATTCTTTCTCTAGGTTGTCTCACATAGCTCCTACTTTCACCGTCTCACCCATCTCCTTGTCTCACGGCTCGCCTCACGTTTCTTTTTTTTTTCTTTTCCAGCCCCTGTTCTGCTAGATCTCTCACCGTCTACTGGATATCTTTCTGCCGGATCTGTCACCGTCCGTCGAATCTCTCACCGTCGACTGGATCTCTTTCTGCCAGATTTGTCACCGTCTGCCAGATTTGTCACCGTCGACTGGATCTGTCTCACCGTCTGCCGGATTTATCTCACTGTCTGCCAGATCTGTCATCGTTGACCGGATCTATGTCACCATCTACCAGATCTATCTCACCGTCTGCCGGATCTGTCTCGCCATCTGCCGGATCTGTCTCGCCATCTGCCGGATCTATCTCGCCGTCTACCGGATCTGTCACCGTCCCAACTGGCTCTCTCTCACGCCGTCACCGGATCTCCTCTGTCCCAGCCAGATCTGTCACTGTCCCAACCGGCTCTCTCTCATGCCATCGCCGGATCTCCTCTGTCCCGGCCGGATCTCTCTCTCACGCCGTCGCCGGATCTCTTTCTGTCCCAGCCAGGTCTATCACCGTCCCAACCGATGGTGTGCTGACCTACTCAGCTGCCGACTGCTGGTGTGCCGGTGGTGTGCCGACCTGCTCAATTGCCGACTGCTGGTATGCCGGTGGTGTGCCAATCTGCTCAGTTGCCAATTGCTGGTGTGCTGGTGGTGTGCCTTTCTCACGGGTTTCTCTCTCTTACCGGTGGTGTGCATAGGTTTTCTGTCTATTTTTCTCAATAGCTGATATGTCTTTTTTTGTTGTCTTCCAATGGCCTTTATATACTCCTCCATGAAACCCCAATAAGGCTTACTTGCGGCGAATTTACTGTATTGCTCTTTTCATGTGGCTTTTACCTTCTTGCACACTTAAACCTAATTAACAACAATTACAACCTATACAAAGGCTGTGGGAACAATAATCTCCCCCTTTGTAATTGTTGGCAACACTCATGACAAAAGCCACTATGCAGCAATTTCAACTCCCCCTAAATATACACTCCCCCTTTCTTAACAGCTCTCCCTGCACTGTTACTTCTCTCCCCCTTTGCCAACCAATTACAAATTTGAAAAACTCACAAAGTGAAGATGGAGGATTTACCTAAACTTCAGGCTTAAGGAGGCATTTGCACAGATAGACTCAATCTGTGCTTTTCAAATAGCTCTGTGGATAGAGGTTTAGTTAGAATATCAGAAATTTGATCTTTAGTGCCAACATACTTCAACTGAATTGTACCCTATTTCACTTGATCTTTGATGAAGTGATACCGGATGTCAATATGCTTGCTCCTCGAATGTTGAACCAGATTCTTGCTGAGATCAATAACACTTTGATTATCACAAAGTACATCACTGGTAATTTCACTTCAACACCTAAGTCTGCCAATTGTCTTAGCATCCATATCACCTGTGTACATGCTGCATAAGCAGCCATATACTTAGCCACAGCTATGCTCAAAGCAACACTGTTTTGCTTTCTACTTAACCATGCAACACACTTTGAACCCAATTAGAAGCTGTAGCTGCTGGTTGATTTTCTATCATCTATACTTCCTGCCTAGTCTGCATCAGTGTATGTTTGTAGTTTAAAAGAATCCATGGTTGGATACCACAAGCCCATTTCTAGTGTTCTTTTAAGGTACCTTAGGATTCTTTTCACTGCCAACACATGAGACTCTTTAGGATCAGCTTGGAATCTGCTGGCAGTGTACACAGCTTGCATAAGATCAGGCCTTGATGCCGTAAGGTACAGAAGGCTCCCTATCATCTTCCTGTACTCTATAGGGCTTGTACTCCTTCCCTCCTGATCTTTTGTTAACTTGCAGTCCACTATTATAGGGGTATTGACAGATCTGCTATCCTCTATGCCAAACTTTTTCAACATCTCTTTGGCATATTTCGTCTGAGAAATAAAGATACCTTCTTCACATTGCTTTATCTATAATCCAAGAAAGTACATCATTTCTCCAACCAATGACATCTCAAATTCCTTACTCATCTTCTGTGCAAAATCTTGGCATAGTTCAGAGTGATCCCCTCCAAAGATGATGTCATCTACATATACTATGGTTATCAGCTGGCTTTTCTCTGAGTTGAACACATACAGGTTATTATCAACCATTCCTTTTTTGAAGTTCAATCTTCTCAAGTACGCATCCAGCCTGTTGTACCATGCTCTTGGAGCTTGCTTAAGACCATACAAGGCCTTCTTTAGCTTGCACACTTGTGTCTCATCCTCACTGATTTGTACTCCATTGGGTTGTTCAATATAGACTTCTTCTTTCAGGAGCCCATTCAAAAAGGCAGATTTCACATCCATCTAATAAACTTTATACCTCTTGTGTGCTGCCAAAGCAAAGAACATTCTGATAGTTTCTAACCTTGCTACTAGTGCAAAAGTTTCATTAACATCTACCCCTTCTATCTGAGTGTAGCCTTTGCAAGCCAGCCTAGCCTTGTTCCTTACCACCTTGCCATCTTCATTGTGTTTATTCCTAAACACCCACTTTGTTCCTATGACATTCTTATTAGTGGGTCTTGGAACCAGCTCTCATGTATCATTCTTCTCAATTTGACCCAGCTCCTCATTGATAGCTTTGACCCAGGCTTGGTCTTGAATAGCCTCCTTAACAGATTTAGGTTCAACTTGTGAGAGTAGAGCAGTGGCTCCCACCATTCTTCTTCTTGTTGTAACTCCTACTAATGGGTCACCTATGATCTGATCTCCTTAATAAGCACTGGTCCATGTTTTCTTTGTCCTTCTTCCTTGCACCGTCTTAGTTGCAAGAGAATCTCTTTCTTCATCTTCAGACTCACTCTTCTCCAAGTCTAAACTTACTTCTTGTTCCTTTTTTTCAGATTGGTCTGATTCTTCATCTACATTGAAGTCATCTTCTTCATTGTCCTCAGCTTCTCCATTCTGTATTGTTTTCCAGTTCTCATCTATTCTTACATCACTGGAAGTGATCACTTTTCCCAGCTTATACAGGAAAACTCTGTAACCTTTTTTTTTTACTGAGTATCCCACAAAGATGCCTTCATCAGACCTAACATTAAATTTTCCCAAGTTTGGCTCCTTGTTCTTCACAAAACATGGGCTGCCAAAGACTTTGAGATACTTGGTTGTTGTCTTCTTCCTACTCCATAACTCATATGGAGTCTTATCAGTATTGGGCCTTAGTAGAACTCTGTTCAGTAGGTGCACGGCTGTAAATGTTGCTTTTGTCCAAAATCTTGTGTGAAACTTAAATTCCAGCAGTAGAGTTCTTGCCATTTCAACCACAGCTCTATTCTTCCTCTTTACCACCCCGTTCTGTTGAGGTGTTCTTGCTGCTGCCATCTGATGGTGAATTCCATGCTTCTCAAGGTAATATTTAAAAGCTCCATTTGTGAATTCAGTGCCTTGATCTAACCTCAATACTTTGATCTTCTTTCCACTCTCATTTTCAGCCAATCTTCTGTATCTCTTGAAGCATTTCAAAACTTCTGACTTGTGTTTAAGGTGCATGATGTAGGTCCTTCTGGAATAATCATCGACAAACAAGACGAAGTACCTCTCACCTTTCAACCCTTTTGTTCTCATCGACCTACACAAATCAGTATGCACAATGTCAAGCACTGCTTCAGAACTGCACTCTTTGGTCTTATACTACTTTCTGACATGTTTTCCTTTAAAGCATGCTGAGCAAACATACTCTCTCTCTCTCTTGAGGTCGGGAATATCTCTGATTGCATGAGTAGTAGTCAACTTCCTCATGTTCTTTTGTAATAAGTGTCCCAGCCTCCTATGCCAGAGTTGATTTTCTTCTTCTTTGGTGAGTAAACAGCTGCGTGTCTTGTCCTCATCAATCACATATAAATTTTTAGCTGTTCTCTTCTCGGCTGCAACAGTATTGCCTTCTTTACTCTTTACCTGACAACCTATTTTTGTGAATATTACCTTATGGTCTTCGTTGCATAGCTGACTGACATATGCTAAATTATATCTGAGTCTTTCAATGTGCAGAACATCTTTCAGTTTTCCTCTTCCAATCTTTACTGACCCCCGACCATTGATGTTGAGTGAATCATCATTGCCAAACTTGACTCTACCTTCTCTTGATTTGTTTAGCTTTGATAATTTACTCTTTATCTCCCGTCATATGTGAAATGCATCCACTATCAAGGATCCACTGCTTATCCTTGCAGTCAGCTTTGAGTGTAATTTTAGTTATATTAGCTACCTCCCTTTTAGCTTTATATTCCTTCTTTTGAACTGGTTGGAAGATAGCTTTTTCCTTTTTCTCAGTTTTGAATGCACCGCTTGTTTTCACTGTGCCATTGAGTGCCTTCTCTTGCTCAGGGAGAAGTATCATGCATCTCTTGGCATTATGGCCATCCTGCCCGCACCTTTCACACTGTTCCAAGTCTGCCAATATAGCAAACTTGTTCTTTGAAACTACTGGATTGGGCTTCCACCAACAATCCTTGTCAGTGTGTTCTTGCCTTTTACAGTATGTGCAAAAACTCACGACAGGTGTTCTCTTCTGAATTCTGTATTGTCTCCCTCTATATTCAGCATCATATCTTCTCAAGTTGGAGACATATACTGGCCTTCTCCACCAGCAGTTACTCGCTTTATGACCCCAAACTCCACAATAAAGGCAATGACCTTGAAACTGCCTCTTCTTGGGTTAATCATTGCTTGTTTTCTTCTATTCATCGCTTGCTGTGTAAGCAAAGTAGCTGGCATCTTTGCTTGTGTGACTTCCATTTCAGTCACCTTCTTCTCCTTCTTCTGTTCAACTGTAGCCCTCTATTGCCTGACTTTCTTTTCTTCCTTCTTGTTTGCCACCCTAAGTTGCTTCTTTAGATCTTCTTTATTCTCAGTTATCTTTTTCTGAGTCACAACCTTCTCTTTCAACTTCTGTGACACATTCTCATTTTCTTGAGCTAATACAGCCTCAGATTGCTGCATTTTCTCTACATTCTTCTCTCCTTTTCCAAAACTTGTTTCTCCTATTATTTCAAACTTCTGCAAGTTCTCTTTGCTACTTTTGAATTGTTACTGAAGTCTCAACAACTCTTTCTCCATTTCTTCAATTTTTGAAGCCCTTGAGCCAAGTTCTACTGTAAGGTCTTCACATATTTTGATTTATTCCTCAAATCTTCTCTTCAAGTCAATATGCTCAGCCCTTATTTCACCGTTTTGACTTTCAACTTCCTCAGACTTTGCTTCAACTTGTTTTATATGGGCCTCCAACCTTCTTATGGTTCTGCCCCTTCTGATTATCTCCTTTGAAACTGCTTCCAACTCAGCTTCAAGATCTGGCTCTTCTTCATCAACTTCCTCTTCCTCTTCAGAGGTTGATCTACCACTTTGTGCTGATACCATAAAGACATACTCATCTGATGAGTCTTCATCTTCCTCCTCATCAGCTTCTTTTTTTTGACTCATATAACTCTTGAATGAGCCTCTCGTCTTCCTCTGTGGGTTGGCAATCTTCTTATTGGACTTCTTTGATTTGAATGATGATCTTCTCCATCTTGAATTCTGCTCATCATCACCATCCTCATCTTCATCATCAAGTTTCACTTTGCACTGAGAAGCAAAGTGTCCAGTCTGCCCACAACGATAACATCTCAAGGACAACTATCCTTTTCTTTTCTTAGACCCCTTTTTGAATTTCCTTGTGAAGTAAGCCAATACTTCACCTTCACTTTCTTCCTCATCATCATCATTATCCTCACTGGATGATTCTTCCTTTTCTTTTATCTTCAAGTGTTTCACAGCTTTGAAAGCTACCTCCTTTGATACCTTTGACGTTGAGGAGCTCTCAGTCGACTTTATTCTTATCTCATATGCTATAAGATTGCACTGAAGATCATGCAGAGACATAGAGTTAAGATCTCTACTCTCCTCTATGGCTGCCACCTTTGAAGCAAACCTCTCAGGTAGAATTCTCAGAATTTTCTTTACAATCGATGAGTCCTTCTTGTTCTTCCCATGACTTCTCAAATCGTTTACAGTGTCAATAACCCTGGTGAAGAACTCTTGAATTGTCTCATTCTTCTGCATTATGAGAGATTCATATCTCTCCTTGAACACTTGAAGCTTAGCCTCCTTCATTCTACCATCACCTTCATAAACTTTCTGCAATCTGTCCCATATCTCCTTGACAGATTTGCAGTCCATAACTTTAGCATACTCAGCATCTGTCAATGCTAAAATGATGATATTTGAGGCCTTCCCATTTATCTCAAACTACCTTAGCTTCTCTGGGATTGGGTCTTTACCTTCTTCCGAAGCCACAAAACCCTCCTGTACGCATTTCACCACATTCATGCCCATCGTTGCAAATACCACTTGCATTCTTGCTCTCCACATATGATAGTTGGTTTTGTTGAAGATTGGAACCTTCTTGCTGTAAGTGGTGCTAATGTTGGTACCGGCTTCCATTTCTCAGTATGCTGAACAAGTCAAACTTCTAGATCCCTTCAAACTAATACACCAAGCTGTTAAACTTCAAATTAGCGAACCTGTGCTCTGATACCAATTAAAGTTCCCGACTTCTCCCTAGGATCTACTAGTTTGTGATACTGAGAGGGGGGTGAATCAGTATCACCACAATTCGCAATTTGCAGGTAAGTGAACAACTTCAACCTCTTCTTAAAAGTGAACTCTTTCTCAAACTTGACTAAGGTAGATCTATTGCTACCTACTAATCACAACAGTCCCCAAAGTCACCTTTCAAACACCTTGCCTAATAGACAATTCGGATGTTCTTGTTTAGGCCTTCGTTAGGTTATGGGTTGGCTGATACTTTAGCTGCGTTCACAACTCAATTCAAAACACAAAGTGTAAAGCAAATTAAAGGACACACAAGATTTACGTGGTTCCGTCAATGTGACGTACATCCACGGTGGTAAGGGACTCTCCCTTACCGAGACCATCCACTATACTTGAGAATTCCAGTTACAATAGATGTCTTAATTCTCTACTCCTTTAACTATTGCAAATACTAAGCAAGTACAATACAAAGAGTGTCACTTACTGTGTCTACTCTTCTTCTAGCTTGTCTTGCCTCTATTGAATTGAAAGGCTGCTCCAATGCCGCTTAGAAGTTCACTGCAACGCTCTTTAACCTCTCTTGAAAAAATCTGGAAATATGTTGAGTTCTTTCCGATGCTTTGCCGAATTCCTTCTTTAGGTTGTCTCACACGACTCCTGCTTTCACTGTCTCACGGTCTCACCCGTCTCCTTGTCTACAGCTCGCCTCATGTTAACTTTTTTTTTTTTTGTCTAGCCCCTGTTCTGTCAGATCTCTCACCGTCGACTGGATATCTTTCTGCTGAATCTGTCACCGTCTGCCGGATCTCTCACCATCGACCAGATCTCTTTCTGCCGGATCTGTCACTGTCGACCAGATCTGTCTCACCGTCTGCCAAATCTGTCACTATTGACTAGATCTGTCTCACCGTCTGCCAAATCTGTCACTGTTGACCAGATCTGTCTCACCGTCTGCCGGATCTGTCTCGCCGTCTGCCAAATCTGTCTCACGCCGTTGCCGGATCTCTTTCTGTCCCAATCGGCTCTCTCTCACGCCATCGCCAGATCTCCTTTGTCCTAGCCGGATCTCTCTCACACTGTCACCAGATCTCTTTCTGTCCCAGCCGGATCTATCACTGTCCCAGCCAGTGTTGTGCCGACCTACTCAACTGCCAACTGCTAGTGTGCCAATGGTGTGCCGACCTGCTCAGTTGCCGACTGCTGGTGTGCCAGTGGTGTGCCGATCTGCTCAGTTGCTGACTACTGGTGTGCCTTTCTCATGGGTTTCTCTCTCTTACCGGTGGTGTGCGTAGGTTTTCTGTCTATTTTTCTCAATAACCGATACGTCCTTTTTTATTGTCTTCTGATGGCCTTTATATACTCCTCCATGAAACCCTAATAGGGCTTACTTACGGCGAATTTATTATCTTACCCTTTTCATGTGACTTTTACGTTCTTGCCCCTCCATGTGGCTTTTACCTTCTTGCACACTTAAATCTAATTGACAACAATTACAACCTATACAAGGCTGTGGGAACAACATTCTTGTTTTCTTTTAATGATGCCAAAAGGGGAAAGAGATGATTGATGACCTTTATAAGACCTTTAGAGATCAATTTTTGATGCATTTATGGATAGTTGATGTTGCTTTTTTACTTTTAGATGACTATACTTAATTAATATTTGACTAATTTATGCATTAATACTTTTGATGCTAATGGTTGAATGTTTGCTTTGATACTTGCTTGTGTTTATTGATTGATCAATGCTTTATTGCTCTAATACTTTCTAAGTTTATTGGTTAATTAATATGAATTGCTTTGATTACATTAGTAAAGAGGAGAACGTACATTTAGAGGGAGATATTGCTTCTTGTTTATGTTTTTCCCTTATCAATTAATCATGGTTGTCATCATTAAAAAGGGAGACATTGTTAAGATTAGTGAGATCATTTATTATTTTTATTATTCCTCTATATTTTTGTGTGTCCCTTATGTTTAATTGATGTCAATTTATTTGAATTATTCTTTTCATATCTTGATTGATAGCATGAAAGCTTTACTAGAAAAATGAAATATTATTTTGATCCATGCTTTTAATAGTAAGAACTTGAATTTCAAATTTATATTGAGCTAACATTCTTATAATAATCTTGTCTTCTTTCAGTTCTTTATTAAATGAGATATTAAGTGATCTCAAAAAAAGATGAAAAGAATTATATAGATTTAAGGTTGCTATAAAATTCAAACCAATTAACTTATACCATCAACAAGACAACTCAAGGAAAAGAGAAGAGAAGAACTTAAGAGTGACTGAGAGCTTAGGTGCCAAAGTTAATCATACTAATGGTTGTAGTTAATTGGATAACAAGGAAGATTTCAAGCTTTGAAGAAAAAATTATAGAAATTTCAAACTAGGCGATTTAACTGTGGTTGTGATCAACTGGAGGTAGCTAAAAGAGTTTAAGTTGCTATTTATAAAAATTATAGAGAATTTAGGTTGGGTCAACCAAATTGTGCCTATGGTCAACTAACAAGACTAAATATTATAAAGAGTAAAAACTATGAAATTTAGGTTAGGCCCTTTGCCTTCCCTCATTTCTTCTTTAAGCCTTAGATGATTATAACCAATGTAAACATGAGTGCAATGCTCAAGTCCTTACAAAATTTTGAACTTGTAAACCAATATTAGTGATAATCCTATGAGGAATCCTAGACTTGTAAACCATATTCTTACATACATAGGCTTGTATTTGGCATTTCATGATTGATGTGAAGGCCTTAGCTTTTGCCCACTTTTTTAAGTAATTAACGGTGACTATTACTAACTTAAGTCCTCTAGTAGTAGTTGGAAATAGGCTAATGATGTTTAGCTCCTATTGAACAAATGGCCAAAGAGATGGAATTAACACGAGTTATAGGTCAGGAACTTATTAATAGTTGACAAACCATTGGTAAATATCACATTTCTAGATAAGTTATGGGCATCTATATTTAAGGTGGACCAATAGTAACTTTGTTTGACCACTTTCTTTTCCAAGACTTTACTTCATATATTATTGCTGCACATACCCTCATAAGTCTCTTAAATGACATGGCTCACCTCTTCTTTGGCCAATCACTTGAGGAGAGGCATGCACAAGGACTGTTTACATAATCTCTCATTAATCATTAAGAACTTTGCCACTTTTTATTTTAGGCACCTAATTTTTATTTTTCCTTCTTGGAGTTATTTGCTTGGTAGCTATTGTAAAGCCTACAAAAAAATTAAAAAGCTTACTCTTGATCATGCAATGGTAGGGTGTGTGAATAAGAATCAATCCCATAAGGAATGCTATTAATTCAATGCAAGATAATTAAAACTTAAAGATGCTAATATGAATGAAAGGTAATGTTGAATATTTAACTTTATAACAATTAAAGTAAATAACTTAATTAAATAAAACAACTTATAAAAATATCAATTAACAAAATTTCAGGTCCAAATTCATTCATAATTAAGATATTTGATGCTTTCAATTATCCATAATAATGTCTCAATTATGTTAAAACTTTAACCCTAGATAACAAAAAGCTTTGTTACTTGAATTCTCTCTTAGAATTCACTAAGCAAAATAAGCTCTCCACTTGGACTTTAACCATTATACCTCTATAACAAGTTCTATAGTGTTATATATTGACAACCTTAAGAATTAAAAAAATAGGTTAATTCAAGCAACAATCACACAAGGTCAGATTATTTAATTTTTGTTGAGTTATTCATACTAATAATAAGAAAACTTATCTATAATCCCTTACTATTAATTACTATTTGATGATTAGGAATAGGATGAATACATGTCATAATCCCTAACTCTAGCAATTAATCATTATTTAATTAATTTAGTAGACCTAAATGAATGAATTAAAATAACAATTATTCAACACTTTAATCAAAATCACTCAAACAATTTCAATAGAAAAGAAAACAATATAACAAAATAATATATTCCATTAAAACACCAAATATTTTGAAATTTCATAAAATAGTTGAAAATTTCTAGCTACATATACTTTAAAAAATGATAATAATAATTTGAATTCTCTTTAAAGCTATGTTGTCACCCTCCTTATGTGTATGTCTCATGTCTCTTCATTTTTCTCCTTTTTAGTAGCTAAAAAGGCCCTTATTTAGATCCTAAAAAATGTACATAGCAAAGAAAAAAAAAACCCTTTAACACTCCAAAAATACTCTTAAATTCTTGAAGTTACAATAAACTTATTTCATTAATTATGAAAGAATTCCTATAATATGTTCCAAGCTAATTACTAAATAGATATGTCTAAATTAGGGTCTCCCTTCTTCATCAAAGTTGTAGTCCTCTTCTCTAGCTTTCTAATATATTTAATCTTGCCTAAGAAAAAGGTGCAAAGCCTAGGTTATGACCTAAAAATCAAGACTAACTTAGTCTAGCCTATGATAGATCCTACAGACTTTTTAGCTATTTTTCTATCATCAAACAACTTATATAAGCTTTAGTATCTTCATAGCAATTGTAAGAATAAATGTGAAATTCAATTTATATTTTTGAAAATTTGCCTATTTTAGATGTCCAAAGCTTAAGTTATGCTTATTTAATTACTTAGTGCTTGGATAAGAATCCTACGCTAATTGAAATTTGGACTTCAATTTTCTAGCCTATCTTTGAAGTAATGTTTCAAGGTTCAAACGAATGCAAATTTGGACTTATGTCCCTAATTTGGGAAATTTGAGATGTCTACTACTACTTCACTGAAAAGCACTTTTCCATTCTAAATCTTTAATTTAGTGAAAAAACCTAAAATAAGTAACAAAGGTTAGAAGGATGAAATGCTAGAATTTCACTTACCAAAAGCAAAAATTTCAAAACATCCCCAAAACATACCTAACTCATAAAACATATTATAATTAGATTAAATATGTATAAAACTTAGTTTTTAAAAAAATAAAATAAAAGGTAATAAATAAACAAATTCTCACTCATTGCCTCTCTAGATATATGATGATTAGTTGTTACCATGAAGGGGCCACATTGAGTTTTAACACTTCTTGATCCTTTGTATCCTTATAATTTTGTCATGCTAGTGTTTCCACAAAAATTACTCTTCTAAGAAATGCTTCTATGGCAATTGGTCACTTTGCCAAAGTGTTTGCCTAAGTATTAACAATTTTGGGAATTTGTTGTAGGACAAGGATTGCCCCTTACTTGGTTAATGCTTTGCAAAAGGTGCAAACCTTTATTAGGCATTTGGCCATGTTTTCTCTTTTTGCCTTAAATTTGTCATTTACCTGTCCTACAACCAACTGCAAGTAACTATAAATCTTTAATTATTTAATTCTTAGTGCTCTAGCTATGCTAAGTTTAGTGATTAAGACTTCATACTTAGCCTTATTGTTCAATGTAAGGAAGCTAAACTCTAAAGCATACTCAAGTATAACTTTAACTACTCATATGATGACCAAACATACATTGTTTCCCTCCTTGCTAGATAATTTATTGACATATAAGACCCTTGGTTCAATCAGTGGTTTTAGTAATGATGCACTTAGAAGCCTGTACACTTATGGACAAAATCAATTAGATCTTTCACCTTCAGCACTATGCATGGCTAAAAGTAAATTTCAACTCTCCTAGTTTAACTAACCACTTAAGAAGCCAACTTATTGAACTTTGGGTATCACAACTTCACTCCATGAAGGACTTTACTTGTACAATACACTAGCTTTTACATGTCGTGTTCCTTTTGAACTAAGACTAAATTTATCATTGTGCTACTGATGATGAGATATAAGTATAATGTTTCTCTACTCATAAGCTTGCTAAACAATGGTAGGACAACATGTACTCTTTCAATTGCTAGAAAGCTTATTTGCAATCATCCATTCATTGAAACTTCTTTGCTATTTTCAAAATTTAGAAGAAAGGAAGTTTCTAATTGTTGGAGCATGAGATGAATTAACTCGAGTGGGCTAAAATTTGAGTAAAAACTTGGATGTCCTTAGTAGTTATGGGGAAGGAAAGCCACTTGATGGCCTAGATTTTTTTTGGATTCGACTCTATTCCTTTATTTGACACCAAAATCCTAAGAACTTACCAAACCATAGCCTAAATGTGAATTTTGTGGGTTTAAGCTTTATGTCATTTCAATTGAAAGTGTTGAACCTCTCTTTCAAATTAGCTATGTGGTCTTCTATGGGCCTCCTTTTGACTAGTATGTCATTGATATACACCTCCACATTTTGCTTAATATGATTCAAAAACATCTTATTCATTAATTATTGGTATACACCTCCACATTATCTTGTAGTAATACAACCCTCACTCTATGATGAAAAAAGTCTTTTCTTGATTGTTTTCATGTATAGAAATTGAGTTGTATCTAGAGAATGTGCCTATGAAGATGAGGAGTTCATAACGTAAGGTGTTAGCTACCAATTGGATGATTCTATGCAATGAGTACCTATCATTTGGGCATACTTTGATAAGGTCAATGAAGTCTATGCACATCCGTCACTTTCCATTTGCTTTCTTGATCATGATCTCATTCACTGACCAATCTATGTATGTGACTTTTTGGTCAAATCTAACTTTGATAAGCTTAACTACTTCCTCTTTGATTATTGCCTGAAGTATAAGGGTCGATGCTTTGTCTCTTCTACCTAACCAAGGGATGTTTCTCAATTGTGCTCAAGTGATGTAATGCTACTTTTTGGGTCAATGTTTGGCACATGTCAATTGGTACCCACACAAAAACTTATAGGTGGGATTGCCAAAAAACAAAAAGAGTGATATCATCCTTTAGACCCCCTTCCATCATTAATCTAATCTATACCATCTTTGAGGGCTCACTTAGGTCAAGGGACATATGGACTAATCCCTCCATAGGAATTCCTTGTTTGATTAGTTTCTCTAGTCAAGCACCAATGCTTACTATTTATACTTTTGATGCTTTCTATTTTCCTTTGATCTATACAACCTAAAGTTCTCATGCCTCTTTTTGCTCTCTACACACTTCTGCTCCATTTAATATGGAGAATTTAAGTTTAAGGTGCTTGATGGAAAGGATAGCATCCAAGGCTCACAATCTTGGTCTAGCCAAAATCATGTTGTGGAAGGAAGGTAACTTGACCATTACCAATTTGAGGATGGTAGTCAAGGCATAGGGTAACTAGCTTATGGATACAAGTAGTTATATCACCCCTTCAAAATGATAGATCCACCAATGAATTTATAGAGGGGTAGCTTGCTAGCTAGAGGTCTTGATTGTTAAGTCCCGTTTTAAGGAATGCATCGAGGAACAAGATGTCCACCAGGCTTTTTTCGTTTGCTAAGATATACTTAATGTTAAAATAGTTTACCATGGCTATAATGACTAAAGGGTCATTGTGGGAGTATTCTATATTGATAAGGTTTTCATTTGTAAATTTGATAAGGGCAATTTCTTCATCCTTCAAGCAATTACCTTGGAGGTTAATGATCCTTCAAGTGCACAACTTCCAAGTTGTACATTGTCACCTTCCTAAGATCATATCCTAACTATCATATGGATGGTTCCTTGTATTGGATCAAAGTCATACACAAGATGCACTCCTACTTCTTGATTTTGCTACTTAAAGGGGCAAAGGGGATCAATAGTTGTGTGTCATCGGTTCATAAGTAGCCTACTTGTCTTTAACTACATGCCTATCATTATGGCACAAACTACTTGGACATACAACCCAAAATGTTTGGCCCATATTAGCTTCTTAGTTTCATCTTTAACCTTTTAGCATTCCTCTAATATGTGCCCATGATCACAACAAAATTCATAATACTTTATTTGCCTACTTTGCATTTCTCTTCAAGCATTCCTTGCCTCTTCCATATTGATGAACATTTCTTCTTAGGTCATCAAATTAGCAAAATTTAGGGGAGATCTTTTATTTAGAGATTGCAAAAAGTAGGAATTAATGAGGTTATCAAAAGATGTTGCAAGTGTAATGTTTGGGTTTAAATTTTCCACATTAAGCATGTCCACGTTAAACTTATTAATGAAATCATGCAGAGGCTTATTCTTGCCTAACTTAATGGCAATGAGGTCTACAAGAGTCATCTTTTGTGGTCCACTAGGGAAGCTCCATACAACACCATTTGTTAGCATCTTTTAGCATAGTGGTGAATTCCCTTACATATGATAATGTATGAGGCAAAGTGGAGGGACATTAGTTTCTAGATTATTTCCAATGATCATTAGGATTCCTTATGCTATTGTAATCATCTAGATTCAAGATTTAGAACTTCTATGGGAAAAGGGCATCCATGATTTCCTAAGAGAGAGGAGATGTTAGGCCTCACATCTCCATTGGGCACACTAGTGATCAAGATACATAGAGGACCACCATTTCTTCTTGCATCTAATTTAACTATGTTATTTACACATCATTATCACGTGATGGTGATGCATTAGCTACCTTAGGGTTTTGGGCTTGGCAATTATGCATTAAGGTTAGAAGGGGGCTCCTTAAACTAAGGTCACCATTCTTAGAGGCCATAAGCGATACTGGGCATCAAATTTCTTCCTTTAGGAACACTAATCTTCTTTAAGTGCCTTCCCTAGTGAGGTTTTCCCCATTAACTTTGAGGTTCGGCAGAGAACCACTAACCTCACCTATCTTTAGTGTGGTTAGGTGTTCTGTTGAAGGGATAAGGGCATCAATGGAGTATCACTAAGAGTTTTGACACTTATTGTCCCTTGTGGGCGCTGGTATGTTAGGAAAAGTCATTGTCAAGGTAAGTGTGTTTGTGTTGCCAAAAACATTATTAGTGTGGCTTTTAACAATTCGACATTTCTAGTTAGCTAGTAAAGATAGTCTTGATTGGTTATCATTATAAGAGTCAACTGAGCGACTAGTCATGCGTTTGACAATTCTATTACCTTTATGGTGAGTTAGGTGTTAAACAAGTTGAATGACATAAAGGTTGAGGGATTTAGCAAGGTTGCTTACAGAGAGTCTATGGACCTTTGAGAACTCTTGTGCACAATGGGGTTTGACTAGATTGTTTCCTCATGTAAAGGATGACTAGGAAGGCACATGGCTTAATGTTGTCCACAAATGGGCTAATTGATGGAGGGTGCTCACCAAGGAGAACATGTGATAGGATTTGGTAGGGTAAGGTTAATGTGGAGGTCTAGTCACGAAGTTTAGGTTGAGTCTTTCACAAAAGCACATGCCTAAGAACTTGAGGTGGACTATGGCATTAACACTTTGATGTTCGAGTTAGTAAGGACTATAGAGTTGTCAAGTAGGTATAGAGAGAGAGTCATTCATTACCTTTAACGAAATTAATCCAGTTTATTTATACATAATTGGGTTTGTCAAGGGTGAGCAAAGTTCAAGTGACAAGTCCTTTGTTTGGCACCACAAATATGAGGAGTAGGACTCTAAACTTTTACAAACCTTATAAGGCTTGTATGGATACATTAGCATAGCCTTTGCACTCGGCTTGAGGTGACCCATAGTTGATTGTGGACCTCTGTCAGGTTCAATACCTATTTGCCCCAATAGGGCCATTATATTTGACAACATTAAAAAGCTTTTGGTGATTTGGTTTTGACTAACACGAAAATGCTAATTTTTTTGTTTTTGTTTCTGTTTTGTTGACTAAATATACAATTGAAAAGGAAATCAAAATAATACATTTAGCACCACATATCATGGTCCACAAAGATAATTGTTAGTTTCTTAAGCTTGTTAGTTTGGCTAATTTGTTAGTTCCTTAAAGCTTATTAGTTTGAAAATGCAAGCAAATTGATAACAGTTTACACTAATCCTTGCACAAGGATTGAGAGTACATTACTCAAGCAAGTAAAGTGTGATAAGAATATGTGTACGATATTAAGGAGACATTCTCTGCCAAAATTACGTGTTCAAAATTTTATTCGCTAAGTGCTGCTGACAAGAATCTAACTATGATTCCCAAGAAAAATTAAGTAATCAAAGTTACATTTTGCTGGATCGAAGACTCTGACCCCCCACTGACACCTCCCCCGGCAAAAAAAAAGAAAAGAAAAAGTCATGACAGTGGCGCAAATGTCACTTATCCGACGGAGCAATGGAGCGAAATTGGGTCAGCAGACACGTGCTGCGTGCTGCGTGCGTAGGTCACGAGACGATCTTGCTTTGGTATAGGCATTTTTCGCTTTTCTTCTATTGTGTGCCCACTAAATTTCAACTTTATTCCTTTCTCCACTTGAATGCTTCCCATTGTGCCTTTTTGAAGCCACGGTTTTTGTCCCCATCTGGAAATCAAATACGAGCTCAATTTGACGAGACACGGTCTTCATTATTACTCCACGGCATCCTATCCCTTGTGAAGCATCACTATCGGTCTGATTCACAAGACTCGAAAATCAAAATAAAAAAGAACAGTCTTAAAAGTCTAACGACTCATAACCGTTGGATCGTCTGTTGTTCTTTTGGTTCCAGTGGGACGCTTCGGGTGGGGCAGCATAGATTTCATGCTAAAGCTCGCCTCTCGGTGCGCCCAATGAAGGCAATGCCCTAAAGGTCGCCGTGATGTCCGCTAATTTGAGGAAACATTGTAGTCCACTCTCGGTGGAGTTTTGGCGTCAAAAGCGGGAGCTAATCGAAACGGTTCAACTAATCACAATGACAAAATACTTTTGTATTCTTTTTCTTTTTCCTTTTCTTTTTGAAAGAATAATGTCTAAATATCCTTAGAAATACCTTTTACTAAATGTAATATCTAGCACCATGCAAATAAAAGACGATAAATAAATTTAGGTGAGATGAGGTTTAAGTGATGTTTAATCTGCCGGATTTGGTTAAATAGAAATAAAGCATGAATGGTTGTTCAATTTACTGCGCCCTTTTCTCGACTCAAAAGAAAAGGAAAAAAATATATTGTACTCTTCTCTTCAATTCCTGTTGTGGTGGCATTAGTTTTTTTTTTTTTTTTTTTTTGAGATAGTTGAGGTATTACATTATTACACATAACAAAAAAAAAAGTATAGATTTAAAGATAAATGAATGTATCATAATAAGAAATATTAAACAAAAATTAAATTAATAATTGATTAAATTGGTAAATTTCAGGATCTATTTTGTTTTAATATATATATATATATATATATATGTTTCTTTTTTTTTTTTTGCTTTTCCCGAGTAGGTCTATTTTTCGGTTTCAGTATACTTGACCTCGCTCAATTATTGCTTAACCCATTACAACAAACCGAGGAAAAAGCAACATTCTTTTTTTTTTTGCCGCCTTTTCCAACTTTGCTTGTGCAAGAAAGGGAGAACCCCGTAATAGCGAGTTTATTGAGCACCGCATTCTTTATTGCGTAAATAACAAAGAAAGAAAGATGATTCACTCATGGGATCTGTTTTTCTTTATGCTTCTTCTCATTCAAAAACAGGGGATTTTCTTTCCTGTGAAAGCAGATCATGGGAATAATGGGTTCATAACCACCCAAGGAGTGCATCTCATGCTTAATGGAAGCCCATTTTATTCAAATGGATTCAATGCCTACTGGCTCATGTATTTTGCAGCTGACCCCTCTCAAAGAGACAAAATCACTTCCGTCTTTGAGGAAGCCCGACAGCATGGCCTCACTCTAGCAAGAACCTGGGCTTTCAATGACGGCCAAGATAGAGCTTTACAGAACTCGCCTGGCTCCTACAATGAACAAACCTTCCAGGTTTAGTCTTAATTCATTTATCTGATTTCTCTGTGCTTGAATATTTTCATTTCTTATTCAATCTCAGATCCACAGCTTGTCCATCATCCGCTTATTTTCTGATTGTTCCATCTTTTTCACTCTTGTGATTTTGATTTAAGTTTTTTCATTTTTTTTTTTCCCTTGTTTTGTTAAAAGGGATTGGATTTTGTAATATCTGAAGCCAAGAAATATGGGATTAAGCTAGTGCTGAGTTTGGTCAACAACTATGAGAACTTCGGAGGGAAAGAGCAGTATGTGAACTGGGCAAGAAGTCAGGGGCAGTCTATATCGTCTGATGATGATTTCTTTACGAACTCTGCGGTGAAAGAATATTACAAGAATCATATCAAGGTGATTCACTATACCCTTTTTTCTTTTTTGTATTCTTGTTACTATTTTTCTTTTTTTAGGAGTGATGGTCCATATTTTTTTTTTTTTTTGAACTTTTGGGTAAATTGGAATTACAGACTATGAAAAATGATAAGTTAGGACAGAGGAGTGGGTGTTTCAATGTGGGTTCAGTTTTCTTCCTATTGACTTCTCCTCCTTTGCACAAAATGATTCGATTATCTTCTCTTATTGCAACAAGGACAATAGCAAATGCTAATGATGCTGCTGATGATTATGGTAACAGCAGTTATAATTACAATTGCATAGTCTAGAACATGCTTGAGGTTTTTCTTTTAATGAAAGAATGTCATTAACATTTTACTCCTTGTGTAATAGACTGTTCTCACAAGGCGTAACAGCATCACCGGAGTTGCTTATAGTGATGAACCAACAATAATGGCTTGGGAGCTTATGAATGAGCCCAGGTGCACCTCTGATCCATCAGGACGGACCATGCAGGTTTGATAAACATCTTTACCACCTCTTTCTATTCACTTTTCAATTTCCGAACCCATAAATAAATTTTTCATAAATAATCTTTTGCATCACCTTTCCATCTCAAAACTTGATTTGTAAATGGTTGGTATTTGCACTTAATGTGACTTTAAGTATTTTACCCGTCATAATCTCACAAGCTATTAATTTTTGTTGGGTCCGTGAACACCAAACCAATAAACTATGCATGTAAATGAGATGTGAAGAACCGGTTGATACTTTAATTGATGGTGCTGGCAAGCAATTAATTGTTTTACAGGGAAGCCGCTTGAGTTTTCTTTTGTTCTAGTCTTTGAATCGGAAGCTCTAAAACAGCTGCTTGATTTATTTTACTCCATGGCCTTGGCAGGCTTGGATTACAGAGATGGCGTCCTACTTGAAATCTATAGATGGGAACCACTTGCTGGAAGCTGGTCTGGAGGGGTTTTACAGACAGTCATCGTCTCAACAGCTGCAATACAATCCAAATTTTCAAGTAGGGACAGATTTCATTGAAAACAACCAGATCCCTGGGATTGACTTTGCCACAGTTCACTCTTATCCTGACCAGTGGTAACTTATTATTAAAAGATATAACAACCTTGTACCATTACTCTAGCCAGCAATAATACATTCCTTGCTGAAAAAGGGCTTGTTTTGCTTATGAACAGGTTAAATAATTCAGTTGATGAAACCCAGAAAACCTTTCTGAACAATTGGCTCAATAATCACATCCAAGACACCCAAAACATCCTAAAGAAGCCAGTTCTCTTTGCCGAGTTTGGAAAATCAGCAAGAACTTCCAGTTATAATCAAAGGGACGAGCTGTTTAGCACAGTCTACTCAGCAATATATTCATCTGCTAGTGGTGGAGGTGCAGCAGCAGGGGGCATGTTCTGGCAACTACTTACCGAAGGGATGGACTCATTCCGGGATGGTTATGAGGTAGTCTTCAGTGAGAACCCCTCAACAGCTGGCCTCATTGCTGATCAGTCTCAAAAGCTTAGTCGGATTCGCAAGATGTTTGCCAGGCTAAGAAACATTGAACAGTTGAAGAGAGCCAGGGATATCAGAAAGGCTCAGCGTTGGGGTAGCAACAACGTTAACAATACCCAAAATTGAGGAAAGAAAGCAGTTGAATCTTGAGATAGACTGGCAATATTGAAAAACTTTTATAGTAGAAACTTATTTTAAATTAATAAAAATGAATGTCTATATGAAATATGATTTTAATGCAATAATGTCCTTTAGAAGCTTATTTTAAATTAAGTTTAGTTGGGTTTCTAGATTAGATCTTTCAACTTTAAGTTTCGTCAATTGCAACATCAAATTTCTATTAATTGTTAATTCAACTAAATTTTTTCTAATTCTAAGATAATTGAATTTTGATAGTTTTGGTGTTAAAGTCAATAAATTTGAATTTAGCTGCAATCATTTTGAAAGGGGTGCGTTAGAAATAAACGTTTAAAGAAATGAAAATGTTGTAAACAGTTCACTACTTTAGAACTTTATTTACATTCTTAAAATGTAAATTCTTACTGATATTATAAATTCACTAATTATATATTTAATTTAAGATTTGAAATTTGTGTAGGCATTCAAGATTATATCACCCAAACCATTTTTTTATAAGTTACATATACTTTATTTTTTAATAAATTTATCATTATGAAGGTTAATCTATCAAATTTTAAAATTGAGTAATTTCATATAAATACTACTATATATAATATATTTAAATTTATAAAAATTAAATTCATTAATAAATCTAAAATATTTACCATAATTTGATAACCTTTTTTTTTTTTCTATATCTATTAATATATAAATTACATTAAAAATTATTATTTTTAATAATATAATAATATATATAATTATTTTTTTATTAATTAAATTACATTATAATTGAATTCTTTTATAATAATAGTTTTTAAAAATATTTTACATTTAGTTAGATTAGAATTTATTACATAACAATAATAAAATTTTATTGTAATTTTATTATAAAATTATAATATAATCAATTATTTAATATAAGTAATAATAATTATACATATTTATTTACAATATTCTTTTCTATATATATTATAACACTTATAATCTAATATAAGAATTATAAAATATTTATAATTTTATAATAATTTATAATAATATATTATAGAAATTTTTTTATTAATTTTAAATATATATAAAATCATAAAATAATAAAAAATACATAATATGTATGAGAAACACATCAATAGATTTAAAATATTATTGCATTATATACTATTAATTATCATTAGTGTAATTAAAACTCACTGTGAAAATATATTTTGTACATTATATCAGTTGTAAACTTTTATATTAATATATTATTATAAGATTAATTAGTAATTTATAGATATTTTTTATATCAAAATTTTTTTTTAAATGGTAATATATTTTAATTCTTATTAAATTTAATATCATTTAAAAAAATATCATTTTTAAACAAGAATATTGTTATAAAATTATCAAATAAAATTTCAATAATTTGATAATAATATTAATAACCCTAAGTCTTAAAATAATATTCTATAACAATAATACATAAATTATAACTTTAAATTATGTTACAAACTCTTTTTATAATAAATGAAGTAATGATAGACAATTTTTCATCATACTACAAAATTACTTTTTCTTTTAATCAAATAACTAAAAGTGAACTTTTTGTTATCAGTGCATTCAACAAAGTTTGAATTTGAATATTTATTCGCATCTAAGTAATTTAATTTTTTGTATATAAGTATGTAATTTTTTGTTCTTTATAGATATCTTAATACTTTCTTTGTAACTTTTTAATGATGTATTCTATGATTGCTTTTACACTTGCTAGATATTTTGATTGCAAAATTGATATTTAATCTAGTGTAGGCTAACAAACACATTAAACTACCAACAATAGATGCATATAAAATTGATTCCATTTCCTTTTGATCCATATCTGATACAAACCCCAAAGAGTATAATGAGACCCATAAGTGAAATAAGGAATTCAAGTCCTAAGCAAGTTAAATTAGGTTTAACAAAAGTAAAACCTTAACATAATGTTTATTAAGAAAACACAAACCAAAGATATAAATCAAAATTAGAATGCCACAAGAGTAAACTTGATCAAAATTCTTTTACTATAATTTTTACAATTTTAATAAAAAATTATTTCAAATTTACGAAAAAGTAAAATATATTATATTTAAATAAAAAATAATTTATTTAAATAATTATATTTTTATTTTTTAACATTATTTAAATTTTTTTTTTTTACTTTATATTCATGAAAAGCAAAAAAATGACATTTTTAATAAAAAATTATAAATTTTAATAGTTACTTAAATTAAATTAAATATTATTTTAATTTATAATCTTTTATTGTGATTTATACAATTTCAATAAAAAATTACTCTAAATTCAAAAAAAAAAAAGGACAAATAATTGATTTGAAAAATTTTATTTTCTAATCCAACTATTATTTAAATTGAATATCTTTTTATATAATTTAAGCAATATTAGATTACTTAAAATTCATGAAAGAGTGAAAATTGATATTTTTTAATACAAAACTCAAGATTTTAGAAATTAGATAAATCAATCCAAATGTTATTTGAATTAAAAATTTTTTATTGTAATTTTCACAATTTTTGTGAAAGTTTACTCCAAATTCACTAAAAAAATAAAATAAATTATATTTGAATAAAAAAATTCAATTTAAGTAATTATATTGTTTATTTTAATTGTTATTTAAATTTAATTTTTTTATATTATTTATATAATTTAAATAATAAGTTAGTTCACATTAATGAAATGTTATTAAAATTTATAATTTTTTATTATAATTTCTATAATTTCAATAAAATTATCACTCTATATTCATCAAATTGTAAAGTATACTTTATTTGAATAAAAATTGGTAAATTTGAGTAATTAATTTTTCTAGTCTAATCATTATTCAAATTTCATTTTTCTTTATGTAATTTATCTAATTTAAGTATTCAATTACTCAATATTTATGAAAAAAATGAAAATTGATATTTTTAAGTACAAAATTTAAGATTTTGGTAATTATATAAATCAATTCAAATGTTATTCAAATTTAAAGTCATTTTTTGTAATTTTTTCAATTTTAATAAAAAGTTACTCCAAATTCACTAAAAGGGAAAACAGATTTTATTTGAATAAAAAAATAATCAATTTAAGTAATTTTATTTTTTATTACAACCCTTATGGAAATTTGAATTCTTCTTATATTATTTACCCAATTTAAATAACAAATTAGTTGACATTTATGAAAAATAGAAAATGACATTTTTTAATATAAAAATATAGATTTTACTAGTTAATTAAATCAAACAAATATCATTCAAATTTACAATTTTAGTAAAAGCTTACCTTAAATTCACCCAAAAAAATCCCTATTTCAATAAAAAAAAGACAAATTTGGGAAATTGCATTTTCTAATCTAATTGTCATTCTTATATAATTTACATATTTTAAATATTAGATTACTCAAAATTCATGAAAAAAGTAAAAAGTGATATTTTTGAATGTAAAACTCAAAATTTTAGTATTTATATAAATTAATTTAAATGATATTTAAATTTGAAATTTTTTACTGTGATTTCTATAATTTTAGTGAATTATTACTTCAAATCAATAAAATGTAAAATAGATAATATTTGAATAAAAAAAATCTTATTGAAGTAATTGTATTTTTATATTATTTATATAATTTAAATAACAAATTTGTCAATATTCATGAAAAGTAAAAACAATATTTTTGAATGAAAAATCCTAAATTCTATTAACCATTTAAATAAATCCAATTCTTATTCAAATGTTTAATTTTTTATTATAATTTATTTAATTTTAGTAAAAAATTACTTTAAATTCCCTAAAATGTAAAATATATCTTATTTGAATAAAAAATGACTAATTTAAGTAATTAATTTTTTTAACATAATCATTATTCAAATTTAATATCATTTTAGGTAATTTATGCAATTTCCATATTATGTTACTTAATTTTTATGAAAAAGTGAAAAAAAAAATCACATTTTTGAATACAAAACTTAGGATTTTACTAACTGCATAAATCAATCCAAATATTTTTCAACTTTAAAGTCTTTTGTTATGATTTCTATAATTTCAATAAAAAGTTTTCCAAAATCACCAAAAAATAAGATAAATAATATTTGAATAACAAAAATCTGATTAAAGTAATTGTATCTTGCATTCTAACTATTATTTAACTTTAAATTTTTTTTAAATTATTTATATAATCTTGCATTCTAACCAAGATTTTAGTAATTATGTAAATCAATTTAAATATTATTCAAATTTAAAATTTTTTATTACAATTTTTGTAATTTTAGTAATAGGTTATTTTAAATTCACCAAGTAAAATAAATCATATTTGAATATAATCGATTAATTTAAAAAATTACATTTTTATTCTAATTATTATTTAAATTTAAATTCTTTTTATATTATTTATTTAATTTAAAATAATATATTAGTCAATATTTAAGAAAATTAAAAAACAACATCTCTGAATGCAAAATCTTAGATTTTATTTTCTACTTAAATTAATTTAAATATTGTTCAATTTTATAAACTTTTATTATAATTTCTATGAATTTAACAAAATATTACTTTAAATTTACTAAAAAATTAAATATACTTTATTTGAATAAAAAGTTATCAATTTAAGTAATTAAATTTTTTAATCTAATCGTTAGTTATATTTAAATTTTTTTATATTATTTACATAATTTAAATAATAAGTTAATTAATATTTGTGAAAAATAAGAAATGATATTTTTTATTTCAAAATCCTAGAATTTAGTAGTCACTTAAATCAAAATAAATACTATTTAAATTTACGATCTTTTTTGTAATTTCTATAATTTCATGAAGAGGTTAATCTAAATTAATCAAAATGTAAAATATATTTTATTTGAATAAAAATGAATTAATTTTATAATTTTTTATTCTAAATATTATTTAAATTTAAAGTTTTTTTATGAAAATTATATAATTTTAATATTAGATTACTCAATTTTTATGAATAGTAATTTTTACAATTTTACTCAAAAGTTATTCAAAATTCACCAAAAAGTAAACTCTACGTTACTTGAATATAAACTGATAAATTTAAACAATTACATTTTCTATTATAAGTGTTTTTCAAATATAATGTGTTTTTACATAATTAAGTAATTGCATGTTCAAATATAATTACTTTAACATTTATAAACAAGAAAAAGATGATATTTTTGGCTAAAAAACTCAAAATTTTAAAAATTATATAAGTTAATTCAAATGTTATTTAAATTGAAAGTCTCTTTTATAATTTTTACAATTTCAATAAAATATTATTCTAAATTCATGGAAAAGTAAAATAGATTATATTTGAAAAAAATAATTTAAGTAATTACAATTTTTGTCCTAATTGTTACTGTAATTTTTTTTATTTCATTTATACAATTTAAGTAATAAGTTAATTAATATTAATGAGAATTAATTTTTTTAATATAAAACTTCATATTTTAGTTCTTATGTAAAAAATTAAATGGACTTTATTCGAACAAAAATTTATAAATTTAAATAATTGCATTTTTTTATATTAACCATTATTCATATTTAGATTCTTTTGATATTATTTACACAATTTACAAATTTAAGTAATTACATTTTTTATATAAACCATTATTTATATTTAGATTCTTTTGATGTTATTTATACAATTTAAATATTAAATTAGCCAACATTAATAAAAAATTTAAAAAATGACATTTTTAAAACATAATATTATATTTTAATAGTTATTTAAATTTAACTAAATGTTATTTAAATTTATAATTTTTTATTCTAATCTATGCAATTTTAGTAAAAAGTTACTTGAAATTTATAAAAAAGTAAAATAGAATATATTTGAATAAAAAATAATTGATTTAATTAATTTATTTTCTATTTTTACTATTTTTCTAATTTAATATTTGTTTATATAATTTAAGTATTAGATTACATAACATTTATGAAAAAGTAGAAAATAATATTTTTGAATGCAAAACTCAAGATTATAATAATTATATAAATTAATTCAAATGTTATTGAAATGTAAATTCTTTTATTACAATTTCTATAATTTTAATAAAAAGTAACTCCAAATTTATCAAAAAATAAAATAGAGCCTAATTGAATAAAAATTAACCGATTCTATTAATTATATTTTTTTATTCTTACCATTATTCAAATTTAAATTCTTTTTATACTATTTAGACCATTTTAGTAACAAGTTAGTTAACATTCATGAAAATTAAAAAATAAAATTTTTGAATACAAAATCTCATATTTTAGTTTTTATTTCAATCAAACTAAATGTTATTTAAATTTATAATATTTTATTATAATTTATGCAATTTTAGTGAAAAGTTATTCAAAATTCACTAAAATATAAAATAAACTCTATTTAAATAAAAAAATGACCAATTTAAGTAATTATATTTTTTATTCTCATACTTATTCAAATTAAATTATTTTTATGTCATTATACATTTTAAGTAATAGTTAATCAATATTTATGAAAAATTAAAAACAACATTCAAAATACAAAATCTTAAATTTTAATAAATAGTTAAATTAAATCGAATGTTATTCAAATTTACAATTTGATATTGTAATTTTTGCAATTTTAATAAAAAATTACTCTAAATTTACCAAAAAAATAAAATAAACTCTATTGAAATAAAAATAAACTAATTTGAGCAATTGATTTTCTATTTTAACCCTTATTTAAATTTACTATTATTTAATTTATATAATTTAATTATTAAATTACTCAATATTCATGCAAAAGAAAAAAAAAAATTGACATTTTCAAATGCAAAACTTAAAAGTTTGGTGAGTACATAAATCAATTTATATATTATTCAAATTCAAAATCTTTAATTATAATTTTTATAATTTTAAAAAAAGGTTATTTCAAATTTAGTAAAAAGTGAAATAAATTATATTGGAATAAAAAGCAATGGATTTAAGCAATTAGATTTTTTTATTCTAATATTATTCAAATTTAATTTTTTTTATATTTTTATACAATTTAAGTAATTAGTTAGTTAATATTTATGAAAAGTAAAAAATGATATTTTTAAATATAAAACCTTAAATTTTAGTTTCTATTTAAATTAAACTAAATGTTATGCATATTCACATTCTTTTATTTTAATTTCTATAATTTCAATAAAAATTTTATCTAAATACACTAAAAAAAATCAAATAAACCCTATTAGAATAAAAAAATAATTAATTTAATTAATTACATTTTTTTATTATAACTATTATTATAATATAATTTTTTTTAATTATTTATACAATTTAAATAACAGTTCAGTCAACATTTATAAAGGGTGAAAAATGATATTTTTGAATACAAAGTTTTTGTAATTATTTAAATCAAAATAATTGTTATTTAAATTTATAATTTTTTATTATAATTTTTATAATTTCATTAAAAGTTACTCTAAATTCCTCAAAAAATATGAAATATGCCTTATTTAAATAAAAAATAACTAATTTAAATAATTTATTTTCTATTCTAAATATTATTCAAATTTAACGTTATTTATGTATGAAACTGTCTTATCATATCATTGTAACAAGAATTTTCCTTTAGTTGTTAGGACTTATTCATATAAATTGATTATAAAGTTAAAATTTGGTGCATGTATCAAATATCAAATTAATCATGAGAAAAATGACATTATGACTTTACACTCTAAATCTATTGAATTCTATCAAATAAAATAGTAATTGATCTTGATTGTCTTTACTAGGAGTATTAATTGGTTCAATTCTAAGATAATGAAACTATCTCTTCACTTTATTGTTATAAGATTTCTCCTTTAGTTGCAAGGATTCAACACATAAACTGATTTTGAAGTTAAACTTGGGGAATGAATTAAACAATAAATTAATCACAAGAATAATGACATTATGATTCACACTCTAAATTCATTGAATTCCATAAAATAATGGGGTCTTTCATCTTCATTATTTTTTTTTATTGGTATTGAATGGTTCAATTCTAGGAGAATGAAATTGTCTCTTCATTTCTTGTTAACTAGATTTCTCCTTTAGTTGTAAGGACTCATTCACAAAAAGGGATTTTAAAGTTAAAATTGGTGCACGCACTAAACATTGAATTAATCATGAAAATAATGACATTATGGCTTCACACTCTAAATCCATTGAATTCCATCAAATAAAGGAAAAATTGATCTCTACTATGTTTACTTGCAGGAATTGAATAGATTAATTGTAGAAGAATGCAACTGTCTCTTCATTTCATTGTAACAAGATTTGTCCTTTAGTTGCAAGGATTCATTTACACAAACTAATTTTGAACTTGAAATTAAGGCATGAACCAAACAATGAACTAGTCATAAGAATAATGGTATTATGACTTCACACTCTAAATTCATTGAATTCCATAAAAAAATGGGGCCTTCAATCTGCATTTTCTTTTCTTACTGGTATTAAATGGTTTTATTCTAGGAGAATGAAATCAAGTCTTTTATTTCTTACTAAGAAAATTTGTCCTTTAGTTGCAAGGACTTATTCACACAAATGAATTTTGAAGTTAAAATTGGTGAATGCACCAAATATGAAATTAATCATGAGAATAATGACATTATCTCTTCACACCATAAATCCATTGAATTTTATCAAATAAAGGAGTCATTGATCTTGATTGTCTTAACTTGTAAGTATTAAATGGTTTAATTTTAGAAGAATGAAATCTTTTTTCCATTTCTTACTAACAAGGTTTCTCTTTTAGTTGCAAGGATATTCACACAAATTGATTATGAAGTTTAAAATGATGCATGCACCAAACATTAAATTATTCATGAGAATAATGACATCATGATTACATACTCTAAATCCATTAAATTTCATCAAATAAAAGGAGTAATTAATTTTGATTCTTTTACTTACAAGTATTGTATTATTTAATTCAGAACATCACACTCTTAATTTAATGAATTCCATCAAATAAAGGAGTAATTGATTTGGATTGTTTATCCTTGCTTTTATTGAATGGTTAAATACTACGAAGATGAAACCATCTCATCATTTCTTGCTAACAAGATTTCTCCTTTTGTTGTAAAGATCTTCACACATATTGATTATGAAGTTAAAATTTGTGGTGCATGTACCAAACATGAAATTAAATATGAGAATAACAACATTATAACTTCATACTCTAAATCCATTGAATTTTGTCGAATAAAGGAGTAATTGATCATTATTGTCATTACTTGTAGGTATTGATTGGTTTAATTGAAGGAGAATGAAATTGTCTCTTCATTTCTTACCTATAAGTTTTCTCTTTTAGTCGTAATGACTCATTCATAATAACTAATTATTAAGTTAAAAATGGTGCATGCACCAAACAATAAATTAATCATGAGAATAATGACATTATGACTTCACACTTAAAATTTGTTGAACTCTATTGAACAAATGAGTCATTGATTTTGACTGTCTTTCCTTGTAGTTATTGAATGGATCAATTTGAGGAGAATCAAATGGTCTCTTCATTTCCTTCTAACAAGATTTCTTTATTAGTTGCAAGGACTCATTCACACATATTAACTATGATGTCAAAATTGGTGCATGACTCCAAATTATAAATCCATCAAATTTCTTTAACAATTCAAACACTCAATATACATAAGAAAAGGTAATATACACTAATCACACCTTTTTTTTTTTTTTTTTAAGGAATTCAATGGGTTTAGAGTACCAAAAATGTACAAATGAGTTTGTTGCAATGAGTATATATTTGATGATAACATAAAAGTTAATTATGAGATCATTTTATATGAATGAGCCCTTGCAATGAAAGAATGAGCCTTGTTAGCTAGAAATGAAAAGACAATCTCATTATTCAAGAATTGAAACACTTATTCTATAAGAAAAGCTAATTTAGAACAATCACACATTTTTTTGTTGAAATTCCATGGATTTAGAGTACCAAATATGTTGAAATGAGCTTCTTCCAATTTATACAATGTTTGCTATTGACATAAAAATGTTTTTGAGGATCATTTTGTGTGAATGAGTCTTTGTAACAAAAATAAAAGCCTTGTTATCAACAAATGAAGAGGCAGTCTCATTATTATAAATTTAAACCATTTAATACTTGTAAGGAAAGCTGATTAAGATTAATGACTCACTTGATGGAATTTAATGGATTCAGGGTACCAAAGGTATACAATCATATTTGTTCCAATGAATATAATTTTTGTGTAAACAAAAAAGTTAATTTCACCTTGATTTTATGTAAATGAGTCCTTACAACAAAGTAAGGAGCCTTATTAGCTAAAAATGAAGAGAAGGCCTCATTATTTATGAATTAAAACAATCAATAGGTATATAAAAAAAAGCAAATCAAGATTAATCAAAGCTTTGTTTGAAGGAATTTAATGGATTTAGAGTACTAAATATGTATAAACAAGCTTATTGCAAAGAATATAATGTTTATTGTTGACATAAATGTTAATTACAAGATCATTTTGTGTGAATGAATCCTTGCAATAAAAGAGAAGTCATGCTATCAAAAAATGAATAAATGGTCTCATTGTTTGGGAAATTAAACCATTCAATACCTATAAGAAAAGCTAATCAAGAGAAATGACTCATTCACTTGATAGAATTTAATGGGTTAAAAGTGTTTGCCAAGGGTGTGCAAATGTGCTTGCTCCAACGAATATAATGTTTTATGAAGACATAAAAGTCAATTTCACCATCCTTCTATGTAAATGAGTCCTTGTAACGAAGAGCTAGTCTTGAAGAGTTAGTCTCATGATTCAAGAATTGAAACACATAATATGTATAAGAAAAGCTAATGTAGACCAATCACACTTTTTTTTTTTTATGGAATTCCATAAAAAAATGGTTCATTCATCTTTATTAGCTTTCCTTATAGGTATTGAATGGTTTAATTTTTGAACAATGAAATTGGCTTTTTAATTTTTGATAATAAGACTTCTCTTTTTGTTGCAAGGACTCATTCATATAAAATGATCTTAAAATTAACTTTTGTGTGAATAACAAACATTGTATTCATTGTAAGAAGCTTGTTTCCACATTTTTAGTACTTTGAATCCATTGAAGTCCATAAAAAATATGTGTGATTGGTCTTTATTACCTTTTCTTATATGTATTGAAGTCCATCCTTCATTTTAAACTAATATGCTTATTTGTATAACTTTGGTACTCTATACATATTGAATTCCTTTAAGCAAATGACTCAATGATCTTGATTTGCTTTCTTAATATGTATTAAATGGTTTAATTCATGAACAATGAGATTATCTCTTCATTTTTTGATAATAAGACTTCTTCATTTCAATTGAAGGACTTATTCATATAGAAATAATCTCATAGTTAACTTTTGTGTTAATAGCAAACATTATATTTATTGCACTATTTGTACATCTTTGGTATTATAAATCTATTGAATTCTATCAAATAAATGAGTCATTGATTTTTATTATCTTTCTTCAAAGGCATCAAATGGTTTAATTTTTGAACAATGAGACCATCTCTTCATTTTTTGATAACAAGAATTCTCTTTTCATGGCAAGGACACATTCACACAACATGATCTTAAAATTAACTTGTCTTAAAAACAAATCCTCTTTTTGACTCTAACTCTCCCACTCTAGTTGCTTTTCTTTTTGTTATTTCGAAAGTAGTTGCTTTAGCTTTAGCCACTTGAATTTTTGATATTCCTTTTTTTTTTTCATTAAATAAATGGCATCTTCTTCTAGAAATCCTAGCTATTCTAAGCATAATAGTGGAGAATCTCATTGCTATTATTTAAATAACCATGAAATGTAAGCTTACACATTCATCCATAGGTCAAATAAGATACGTAATTATTTGAATAATTGTTGGAGACTCAAATGGTCAATATGCAAGCATGATAACTTATATGCTCTTCTATATCTCCATGAATAACATCGTATTCATTGCAAGAGGCTTGTCTCAACATCTTTGGTACTCTAAATCCATTAAATTTAATGTAAAACATGTGTGATTGGACTAGATTACCTGTATTGAGTGTCTTCATTCCTAAATGGTACTCTAAATCCATTAAATTCCATTGAGCAAATGACTCATTGATCTTGATTTGCTTGCCTTATAAGTATTGAATGAGATGGTCTCTTCATTTTTTGATGACAAGACTTCACTTTTAATTGTAAGGACTCATTCACACAAAATAATCTTGTAATTAACTTTTTTGTTAATTGCAAACATTATATTCATTGCAAAAATCTCGTTCATACATCTTTGATACTATAAAGTAAATGAGTTATCAATCTTCAGTAGCTTTCCTTGTAAGCATGAAATGCTTTAATTCCTAAATAATGTGACTGTTTCTTCATTTTTTGATAACAAGACTTCTTTTTTCATTGCATGGACTCATTTACACAAAATGATGGTAAAATTAACTTTAGTGTCTACATAAAACATTATATTCATTAAAAGAAGCATGTTTGTACTCTTGTGGTAGTTTAAATCCATCAAATTATGTCATGTAAATGAGTCATTGATCTTTATTAGCTTTCATTATAAGTATTGAATGGTTTAACTCATGAACAATGAGACTATATCTTCATTTTTTGATAATAAGGCTTTTCATTTCATTAAAAGGACTTATCCACACAAAATGATCTTGTAATTAACTTTATCTCAACAACAAACATTATATTTATCACAACAAGCTCGTACATACATTTGTGGTACTCTAAATCCATTGAATTTCATCAAAAAAAGGGGTGATTGGTCTATATTACCTTTACCTATATGTATTAAGTGTTTCAACTCTTGAACAATGATAACATCTTTTCATTTCTATCTGACAAGGCTCCTTCCATCGTTAAAAAGACTCATTTACACAAAATGATGGTGAAATTATCATTTGCATTTACACAAATGAGTATATTTAATGGAATAAGCACATTTATACATCTTTTATACTACAAATCTATTGAATTCCATCAAGTAAATAAGGCATTAATCCTTATTAGCTTTCTTTATAGGTATTGGATAGTTTAATTCCTGAACAATGAGGCTATCCCTTCATTTTTTGATACAAGACTTTTAATTTTGTTAGAAGGATTCATTCACATAAAATAATCTTGTAATTTACTTTTGTATCAATATCAAACATTATATGCATTGCAACAAGCTTGTTTGTACATCTTTAATTTTTTTAAATCCACTAAATTCCTTTTAAAAAGTTGTGATTTGCCTAAATTACCTTTTCCTATACATATTAAGTGTTTCAATTCCTAACTAACAAGGCCCCTTCCTTCATTGTAGGGGCTCATTTATATAAAATGATGTGAAACTAGCTTTTGTGTCTACACAAGGCATTCTATTCTTTGGAACAAGCATTCTATATCCATCAAATTCTATCAAGGAAATGAGTCATTGATCTTCATTAGCTTTCCCTATATTGAATGGTTTGATTCCTAAACAATGAGACTATTTCTTTATTTTTTGATAACAAGACTTCTCTTTTCATTGCATGGACTCATTTAAACAAAATGATGGTGAAATATTTTATTCATTCGAACAAGCATGTTTGTACACCTTTGGTACTCTAAACCCATTGAATTCTATGAAGCAAATGAGTCATTGATCTTGATTAACTTTCCTTATAGGTATTGAATAGTTTAATTGCCAAACAATGAAACCATTTCATCATTTTTTGATAGCTAGTCTTCTCTTTCCATTGCAAGGACTCATTTATACATAATGATCTCACAATTAACATTTGTATCAATATCAAACATTATATTCATTGCAACAAGCTCGTATGTACAATTTTGCAACTCTAAATCCATTGAATTTCATCAAAAAATAAGGTGATTGGTCTAAATTACCTTTTATTATATGTTTTGACTATTTAATTCCTCAATAATGAGACCATCTAATGTGAACCTCAAAAGATGTGGCTTTGGGACCCAACATATACAAGGAATTCAAATAAGAACCTAAGAAAGCAAAATTAGATTTCAATTATGCAAGGCCTAGACCAATTGTTTAAGGAACATGAACTTAAGGTGTAATGAAGGAAATGGATGTCGTACTTCAGAAAAGAAGGGATTTTGTAGTGATAGGTTAAATACCACATAAAGAGTTAGTTGTTGATAAGTTCTTTAGTTCTTGAAAGTATTGAAGGAGAAAATTCTCATTTTTAGTTTCACTAATGTTCCACTTATTTTTAACAATGAAATCAAGCCTATTTATAAGCTAAATTAATAACCTTAACTCTATAGATAAAGACAAACTTTTTTAATAAATTAACAACAAATCTACTCTTAATTGTTTTTGTAATTGTTGTAAATTAACAATCTTAATCCTAGAGATAATTATAAACTTCCTTAATAAGCTAACAACAAATTTACTCCTTTTTTTTTTTTTTTTTTTCTGGTGTTGTCGAAATCCTTACAATCACTTGACATAGACCCATTTAGCATACTTAAATAATATATAAAGCCTTGGCCTATATTAAGATATGTTTTATTGTCATTGAAAATGGAATTAGCTTATTTGGCCGAAATTTCTTCAATCAACCCATTAAGTGACTTTTTCACCCTTTTTTTACCTCTTGAATATCTTATTGACCCTTATTGAATGCTTAATGGATCTTTAAAAGCCCTCTATGCATTAAATTCTTTATGGATCTCATCATTTTGCCTCTCCTTCAAAGGATTCAACCTCAAATCAACACCTAAACAAAAAAGCATACATTGGGAATAAACTCGCACACATTTCCTCATATGTTTCACTCCACTCTCTCATAGAATGACACTCACTCTTGTGTTTGCACACTAAATAAATTTAGCTTTTCTTTCTCACTCCTTTATTGAACTAAACAAGCTCAATCAAAGTCACTTTATGACCAACTAATTCCAACAAATTAGAATCAAAAAAATTTGGGAAAGTGTAATTAATTTAAGGTTATGGATGAGAAGAACTCAACAAGATTAAATTGCAAAATATGAGAAAAAAAAAGGAATTAATTAGATCCAAATCCTTGTAGCAACTAGAAAGAAATAAGGAAATAAAGCGTTAATCTCCCTGTCACGTAATTAAATAGGATTTACTTTTGAAATACAAATGAATTAAATATAATATTTTTCTTTTCTCCCTTTTTTTTCTTTTTTTTTTCTTCTTTATCAAACAAGATTTTCTTTTTTTTTTTTTTAGCAAATATTTAAATAGAATAGATAAACTAGGGTTTTCAAATTCAAAGAACAAGAGGTTGTAGAATACAGCTAAGAAGATGAACTAAAAAAATGAACCTTAAAATTAGATAAGGAAACTTGATTCAGAGCTAAGTTTTTGATACCAACTGCTGTGAACCCCAAAAGACATGGCTTAGTGACCCAACACGAACAAGGAATTTAAACAAATACCCATGAAAGGTAAATTAGATTTCAATCATGCAAAACCTAAGCCCAATGTTTGACAAAAATGAACCTAAGGAATAAAGAAGGATATGAACATGACACTCCAAAATAGAAAGGATTTAGGAGTGATAAGTCAGGTTAAATGCCATAAGAAGAGTTGATTCTTCACAAGTTCTTGGTTCTTGAAAGAACTAAAGGAGAAAATTCTCACTTTTGGATTTACTAATGTTTTGATTATTTTCCCAATGAAATCAAGCCTATTTACATGCTAAATTTACAACTCCAACCCTAAAGAAAATGACAAATATCCTAAATAAGCTAACAACAATTCTACTCCTATTTGTTTTTAGAGTTGTTATAAAATCCTTACAATCACTTGACATGGACTTATTCAACATACTTATACAATAAATAAAGCCTCGACTTGCATTAAGATATGTTTTGTAGCCCTTCAACCTTAAAATAGTTTATTTGGCCTAAATTTCTTTAATCAGTCCATTAAGTGCCTTTTTCATCCTTTTGGCCCTTCTTGAAACCTCAATGGATCCATACCCTCAATGCATTTGATCCTCTATGTATCTCATCATCATCTCTTCATTTCTAACTAACAAGGCTCCTTCCTATGTTGCAAGGACTCATTTACACAAAAAATAATGGTGAAATTAACTTTTATGCCTACACAAAACATTATATTTATTGGAATAAGCACATTTGTACACCTTTGGTACTTTAAATGCATTGGATTCCATGAAGCAAATGAGTTAATGAACTTGATTAGCTTTCCTTATAGGTATTAAATGGTTTAATTCTAGAACAAAGAGATTGTCCCATCATTTTTTTGGTAAATAGAATTCACTTTTCATTGCAATGACTTATTCGCATAAAATGAACTCATAATTAAATATTGTGACAACAATAAACAATGTATTCATTGCAAGAAGCTCATTTTGGCATCTTTGGTACTTTAAACCCATTGAATTTCATCTAGTAAATTAGTCATTGATCTTGATTAGCTTTCCTTACAAGTATTGAATGGTTTAGTTATCAAATAAAGGGACCATTACTTTATTTTTTGATAATAAGGATTCTCTTTTCATTGCAAGGACTTATTCACACAAAATGATCACAACATAAGAAGGAGTCTTTGGTTTCTAAATCTAATGAATTCTATAAAAAAAGGTGTGTTTGGTTTATATTACCTTTTCTTATTCGTATTGAGTGTTTAAATACCTAAATAAGACCTTCTATTCTTTTCCAGCTAACAAGGCTCCTTCCTTGGTTACAAGGACTCATTTACACATGATAATGGTGAAATTAACTTTTGTATCTACATAAAACATTATATTCATTGGAACAAGCATGTTTGCACATTTTTAGTACTCTAAATCCATTGAATTCCATCAAGTAAATAAATCATTGATCTTGATTGGTTTTCCTTAAAGGAATGGATTTAATTCTTAAACAATAAGACCACCTCTTCTTTTTTTGATAATAAGGCTTCTCTTTTTGTTGCAAGGGCTCATTTCTGCAAAATGATCTTACAATTAACTTTTTGTGTCAACATCAAACATCTTATCTATTGCACCAAGCTTGTTTGTTCATATTTGGTACTATAAATCCTTAAATTTTATCAAAAAAAAAAAAAAAGGGTATGATTGGTCTAGATTACTTTTCCTTGGAACAATGAAATTGCCAAAACACATAAGAAAAAAAATTAATTATATCTAAATCATTGTAGGAATTAGAAAGAAATACAAAAATAAAACCTTTGTAGAATGTGGCTAGCAACCTAGGGTTTATAGACAAAAATAAAAGAAAAGCTAGTGTTTGCAAATTCAAAAAATAAGTGGTTATAGAATGTGGTTGAGAAGAAGAATAAAAAAAAAAACTCAAATTTTAGATAAATAAACTTGTAATCCTCAAAACTTTGATACTAACTGATGTGAATCCTAAAAGACGTGTCTTAGGGACCCATCTTGTACAACTAATCAAACAAGAACCAAAGAAAGTTAAATCATATTTCAATTGTGAAAAACCTAGACCTAAAGTACAAGAAACATGAACCTAAGGTATACAAAAGCATATGGATGTCATAGTTTACCAATGAAAGGATTGATAAGTCAAGTTAAATGCCACAAGAAGATTTAGTTCTTGAAAAAACTAAGGAAGAAAATTCTCACTTTTATTTTTATTAATGTTTTAAACTTTTAAAAAATGAAATCAATCTTATTATAAGTTGAATTAACAATCTTAAAATCCCTAAAAATAAAGACAATGATAAACTCTTAAAATATAAAATACTCATATTTTATTGCAGACATGTATTTGATAAAAAAAAAAACTCCAATTTAGGAGTGGATTTTATTGTAACTCTAACTTTTTAAGTACTCCAATCAAATTAATAAAGCCTTGGCTTGTATTAAGATATGCTTTATCACCATTAAAGCTTGAATTATAAGAATAAGTACATTTGTACAACTTTGGTATTCTAAATTTATTGAATTCCATAAAAAAAAAAAGGTATGATTTGGTCTAAATTATGTTTTTTCATAAGCATTGTGTGTTTCAATTCCAAAATAATGACATTGTCTCTTCATTTCTAATTAATAAGGCTCTTTACTTCATTACAAAGAATCATTTACATAAATTGATGGCAAAATTAATTTTTGAGTCTACATAAAACATTATATTCATTAGTCCAAGCATGTTTGCACATCTTTTGTACTCTAAACCCATTGAATTCCATCAATTGAATGAGTTGTTAATCTTAATTAGCTTTCCTTATATGTATTAAATGATTTAATTCTCAAACAATGAGTCCACTTCATTTTTTGATAAAAAAAACTTCTCTTTTCATTCCAAGGGCTCATTGCCACAAAATGATCTCATAATTAACTTTTGTGCCAACAATAAACATTATATTCATTGCAATAAGCTTATTTGTACAATTTTTGTGCTCAAATTCCATTAAATTTCATCGAAAATAGGTGTGATTGGTCCAGATTAACCTTTATTATACTAATCAAATGTTTTAATTGCTAATAATGAGACTATCTCTTCTTTTCTAACAAGCAAGGTTCCTTCCTTTATTGCAAGGACTCTTTTACACAAAATCATAATGAAATTAACTTTTATGTCAACATGAAACAAAATATCAACTAAAATAAGCACATTTGAGTGCCCTGGGTACTTTAAACGCATTGAATTCCATCAAGCAAATGAGTCATTAATCTTGATTAGCTTTCTTTATTGGTATAGAAGAGTTTTATTCCCAAATAATGACATTGCTTCTTTATTTTTTGTTAACAATGCTTCTCTTTTAATTACAAAGACTCATTCCCACAAAATGATCTCATAATTAACTTTTATGTCTCTAATAAACATTATATTTAGTGCAACAAGCTCATTTGTACATTTTTAGTGTTCTAAATTGATTAAATTTCATGAAAAGAAAATTGTTTGGTTTTGATTAGCTTTCTCATATGTATTAAATGTTTGGTGCTTTGAACCTTTGAATTCCATCTAGTAAATGAATCATTGATCTTCATAAGCTGCCCTTATAAGTATTGAATGGTTTAATTCCTAAACAATGAGGCTATCTCTTCATTTTTTGATAACAAGACTTCCCTTTTGTTACAAAGACTCATTAGCTTTTGGGTCAACAATAAACATTATATTCCTTGTATCAAGCTTATTTCTTCATTTTTGGTGCCTTAAACCCATTGATGTCCATCAAAAAAATGTATTTGTGATCTAGATTACCATTTTTTTTATACATAGAGAGTGTTTCAATTACTAATTAATGAGACAATCTCTTCATTTCTAATTAATAGGGGTCCTTTGTTGCATGGACTCATTTGCACAAAAATAACAGTGACAATAACTTTTAAGTCGACAAAAAAACATTATATTATTTAGAACAAGCACATTTGTGCACCTTTAATACTCTAAATCGATTGATTTCTATCCAGTAAATGAGTCATTAATCTTGATTAGCTTTCCCTCCAAATATTGAAAGGTTTATTGAACAATGAGAACACCTCTTCATTTTTTGACAACACAACTTCCCTTTTTATTGCAAGGACTCATTCACACAAAATAATCTCAAAATTAACTTTTTGTTAGCAATAAGCATTATATTGATGTAAGAAGCTCATTTCTACATTGTTGGTGCTTTAAATCCATCGAGTAAAGGTGCGATTGGTCTATATTAGCTATTCTATATGTATTAAGTTTTTTAATTCCATAATAAGGAGATTATCTATTCATTTATAACTAACTTTATTTTTTGGGTTTTTGAGGTTATTAATTTAGCATATAAATAAACTTATTTTATTGTTAAAAAGAGCATAACATTAGTGAAAATTTTCTCATTTAATTTATTTCAAAAATTGAATAACTTATCAAGAACTAACTTATCTTGCAGTGTTCAACCTAACTTATCACTCTTAAATCCCTTCTTTGCTAGAGTGTGGCATCTACATCCTTCCTTATACCCTAGGTTCGTGTTCCTTGAACATTAGGTTTAGGTCTTGCATGATTTAAATATGATTTATCTTTCTTATGTTCTTATTTAATTGCTTAAGTGTGTTGGGTTTCTAAGCCACATTTGTTAGGATTCATATCATTTTGTGTCAACACAAAATATTGTATTCATTACAACAAGCATGATTGTAAACCTTTGGTACTTTGAACCCATCAAATTCCATCAAGTAAATGACTTATAGATCTTAATAAGTTCTCCTTACAAGTGTTAAATGGTTTAATTCTCGAACAATGAGACCTCTTTTTCATTTCTTGATAATAAGTCTTCACAAAACATTATATTCATTGGAATAAACAAGTTTGGACACTTCTGGTACTCTAAACCTATTAAATTCCATCAATTAAATGAGTCATTAAACTTAATTAGCATTCCTTATAATTATTGAATAGTTTAATTTTTGAACAATGAGATAGCCACTTCATGTTTTGATGAAAAGGTTTCTCTTTTCAATGTGAGGATTGATCAACACAAAATGATCTCATAACTAGCTTTTGTTTTAGCAATAACAATTGTATTCATTGCAAGAAACTCCTTTATACGTCTTTGTTACTTTAAAAACATTGAGTTCCATTAAAAAGAAAAAGGTTTGATTGGTTTAGATTAGCTTTTCTTATACGTATTAGTGTTTTAATTCATTATAAGGACTCATTTACACAAAATGATGGTGAAATTAACTTTTTGGTCTACACAAAATATTTTATTCATTGGAACAAGCACATCTTTAGACCTTTGGTACTTTGAATCCATTGAATTCCATCAAGCAAATGAGTTATTAATCTTGATTAGTTTTCTATATAGGTATTGAATGGTTCAATTCTTAAACAATTGGACTGTCTTTTCATTTATTGATAGCAAGACTTCTCTTTTCATTGCAAGGACTCATTCTTGTAAAATGATCTTGAAATTAACTTTTGTGTCAACAATAAACATCATTGCAATCCTTTCAATTCCATCAAAAAAAGATATGATTAGTGTAGATTACCTTATCTTATAAGTATTGAGTGTTTCAATTCTTGAATAATGACATTATCTCATATTTTTTTATAACAAGACACTTCTTTTCATCGCAATCATTCATTCATGCAAAATAATCTTATAATTAACTTTTGTGTCAATAGTAAATGTTATATTTATTGCAACAAACTCATGTGTACATCCCTAACACTCTATATTCATTGAATTCCATCAAAAATAAAAAAGTGTTATTGGTCTTGATTACATTTTCTTATATGTATTAAGTGTTTCAATTCTTGAATAATGAGACTATCCAGTCATTTTTTTTGACAATAAGACTTTCTTTTAATTGCAATGACTCATTCATGCAATATGATCCTTTAATTAACTTATGTATCAACATCAAAATTTATATTCATTCAAACAAGCTTGTTTATACATCATTGGAAGTGTCAATGAATTGAATTCCATCATGTAAATTAGTCATTAATCTTGATTTACATTTGTTATAGGCATTGAATGGTTTGTTCTCCATCAATGAGACTACCTCTTCATTTTTTGACAACAAGGCTTCCCTTTTCATTGAAAAGAGTCCTTCACACAAAATGATCTCATAATTAACTTTTGTAACAGAGCAAACATTATACTCATAGCAATAAGATCATTAGTGCATTTTTGGTACTCGAACCCATTGAATTCCATCAAGTAATTTAGTCATTGATCTTGATTAGCTTTCCTTATAGGTAATAAATGGTATAATTCCTGAACAATGTGATCATAACAAGGAAGTCTATATTCATTATATTCATTGTAAAAAACACGTATATACAACTTTGATACTCTAAACTCATTAAAATCCTATAAAGGTTAGATAGATCTTCTTTAGCTTTTGTTATAACTATTTAATGTTTCAATTCTTGAATATTAAGACCTCTTCATTTTTAAATAATAAGGCTCTCTTCTTTCATTGGAAGCACTTATTTACACAAAATGATGGTGAAATTAACCATTTTATCTTCACAAAACATTATATTCATCAAAACAAACATGTTTGGACACATTTGGTATTCTAAACCTATTGAATTCCAGCAATTAAATGTGTCATTGATTTCATTATAGGTATTAAATGGTTTAATTCTTAAACAATGAGACCACCTCTTTATTTTTTGACAAGAAAGTAGTTAAGCAAAAGATTCCAATTTAAAAATCCTTTTTACTCAAAATCTAAACCCAACCAACACCAATAATCTTTTAAGCCCAAAGCAACTTTTAGGTCCAAACCTAACAAGCCTAAACAAACAAAAGCCTAAAAATCCAAATATGTTTAATATAACTATGGTAAGCCTAGGCACATGTCTAGATACTATAAACTTCACAAAAAACTCCAAGCCTTTAAATTGCCTAATACTGTTTAAGCCTAACTACAGGCAATGTTGGTTGAAACCATAGAAGCTAATACTCTTAAACTATTTTTTATGGATGAAGCTAGTCTCCAAGTTGATGAACTCAAAGCCTCTTTTAAAATAGGGTTAAAAGAGAAAGAGGTAAGCATCCTAATGTGTGCTCAAGAGCAAGCCTTTATGATTTTAAGAAAGCTCCTTGAAGCTTATCAACTTCAAACCTAAACCCATTACTTCAGTCCATCTTAGCTCCTTATGATTTTAAGGATATTCTAAAAGGTTTGACCAACCCCAAACCAAGCCTCATTTCAACCATGGATTGATTAGCACACATTTATAGTGAGAGAGATTAAACAACATGTCAAAGAGTTACCTTATCTTCACATAAGCAATCCTAAAGTACCTAAAATAGTTGAGACTGATGCGTTTAAACTAGGATATGGAGGGAATTTGAAATAAGTCATGGCTGACCATGAACAACTTGTTTGTTTTACATCCAAGCATTGGAATGATTGTCAAAGGTAGTATTCCTCCCTTAAAAAGGAAAATTTAGCACTTGTATTATGCATTTCAAAATTTTAGCATGATTTGCTGAATCAAAATTTCTTATTACACATTGATTGTCAAGCAGCAAAATCTATTTTACAAAAAAATGTTCAAAATATTGCATCCAAATAGATTTTTGCACAATAACAAGCACTTTTAAGTGTTTTTGATTTTGAAATTGAACATATTCAAGGTTCTTCAAACTACTTACTAGATTTTCTTACAAGAGAATTCTTACAAGGAACAAGAACCTCAACCTCAAAATAAGCCTAAAATGCCCAAGAAATCTAAAAAAGAAAGTCTAATAAGAAAAGACCCAATCACAAACAACCTAACCAAAAGCATGGGTTGACATGTTTAATTGAGAAAGCCAAAGCTCAAACCTTTTAAGTTCCCAAAACATTCCAAGCCTATGAAAGTAAGCAACTGATAACTCTTTTAAGTCTTTAGCCTTAAGCATGCCCAATATTGAAGCCTTAAGCCCAATAATTGAAAAACTTATGAAAGCTTAGCTTAATACAATGAATATAATGAATATAAATGTGATTGTTATAAAAAAAAAAAAATGAAGAGGTGAAGAGATGATCACATTATCTAAGAATTAAACCATTCAATATCAATAATAAAACTTAATTAAGATCAATGACTCCTTTGTTTAATAGAATTCAATGGATTTAGAGCACTAAAGGTGTATAAATGTACTTCTTCCATTGAATACAATGTTTTATGCAGACACAAAATTTAATTTCTTCATCATTTTGTGTAAATGAGTCATTGTAATAGAGGAAGGAGAGTTGTTTGTTAGAACTAAAGTGATGGTGTCATTATTTAGGGCTTAAGACATTTAGTACATATAAGAAAAGCTAATCAAGACCACTCATACATTTTCTTAGCAAAATTCAATGGGTTTAGAGTACCAAAGTTGTGGAAACAAGCTTGTTGGAGTGAATATAGTGGTTGTTAGATGGCAAGTAGCTCAGAACAACAATTTAGTACCTAACTTACCCATAACATCTTCCAAAAGTAGCTTAAGAACTTTGTTTCTTGGTTTGAAACAATGCTTTAAGACATGCCATGCAAATGTATCTCTCTAAAGAACAATTTAACTACATTGTTTGCATTGTCAATTTTATGGCATGGGATGAAGTATGCCATCTTTAAAAACTTGTCATTAACAACAAATATAGAATCCTTACCCAATTTTGATCATGGCAACTTTAGCATAAAGTCCATAGATAAATTAACCTAGGGTAGATTAGGTATACATAAAGGAGTGTAGAAGCCATAGGGTAAAACTCAAGATTTGGCCTATTTGCATGTTATGCACTTCTTACACACCCTATCAACAACTTGTTTCATGTGTGGCTAAAAGAAATGTTCAATTAAGACATATAATGTTTTTAAAACCCTGAAATAACCTATTATACCATCTCCCATATGCTTCTTTCACAACCAACTCCCTCAAGGAACTCATAGGCACACATAATCAATTTTCCCTAAATAAGAAACTCTTATGCTCATAAATTTTCCAAAAGGCTACCTTCTTACATGTCCTATACATATTAGCAAAGTTAGGATCTTTCACATAAAAATCTTTAATATATTCAAATCCTAACAATTTTGCACTAAGTATAGAGATAAGGGCATACTAGCAAGATAATGTATCAACTACCACACCCCCTTACCTTATTTATATTTGATAACGTACGGAAAGGTTTCAATGAATTTGACCCATTTTGCATGTCTCTTTTTCAACTTCTTTCATTCGTTCAAGTGCTTCAAGGATTTGTGGTTAGTATTGATGACAAACTCATTAGGCCAAAGGTAGTGCGACAATTTCTCCAGGTCGGCACACATCTCCATATCATAAATGGGATAATTGAGGGTTGCTCCACTTAGCTTTTCTCTAAAGTAGGCAATTGGTCGAATTCTTGCATCAAAATAGCTCCACTGCCAATTCTTAAAGCATCAAACACAATCTAAAAGTTTTAGCAAAGTTAGGTAAAACAAGTAAGGGTGTATAACTAAATTTTTCCTTGATGCAAGAATTCCAGTTAAATCCCACATTCATTTTAACAATTTCAGTTGATAATGTAGCAATGGTGCTAAGGGCCTTAATAAAGTGTATATAAAACCTAGCACAAATTGCCTTAAACTTTTCCTTGTCAATCTCAATAACCCTAGCAATCATAACATAACCAAAAAATGGGATCTATTCAATGCAGTAAGAACAATTCTTAAGGTTAGCATACAATTTCTCAAAACATAAAACACTTAGAATAGAACATATGTTGTTCCCACAACCTTGTATGGGTTGTAATTGTTGTTAACTAGGTTCAAGTGTGCAAGAAAGTAAAGCCACATGGAAGGGCAAGAAGGTAAAAGCCACATAGAGGGGCAAGAACGTAAAAGACACATGGAAGGGTAAGATAGTAAATTTGCCGCAAGTAAGCCCTATCAGGGTGTCATGAATGAGTATATAAAGGCCATTGGAAGACAACAAAAAGAGACGAGTCGGGCAATTGAGAAAAATGAATAGAAAACCTAGACAACCAGCCGACTAAAGAGAGAAGCCATTAAAAAAAAAAAAAAGGGGATTGGCAATTTGAGCAGAATGGCACACCACCGGCAATTTGAGCAGAACGGCACACCACCAGCAATCTAAGCAGAATGGCACACCACCAGCAATCTGAGTAAAACGGAAACATAGTCAGCCACTGAGCAGATCGGCACACCACCGACACACGAGCAGTCGGCAGTTAAGCAGATCGGCGCACCAGCAGTCGGTAGTTGAGCAGATCGACACACCATCGGCACTCCAACAGTCGGCAGTTGAGCAGATTGGCACACCAGTAGTTGGCAGTTGAGCAGATCGGCACACCAGCAGTCGGCAATTGAGCAAATCGGCACACCACTGGCACACCAGCAGTTAGCACATGAGAGATCTAGCTGGACAGCGAGGAGACCAGAACGTGCGACAACTTGATCTGGCTGGATGGTGAGAGATCCGGCTAGGACGGTGAAGAGATCCAGCAGAAAAAGATCCAGTCGACAGTGAGAGATCCGATTGACGGTGAGAGGTTCGGCAGAAAGAGATCCGGTCGACGGTGAGAGATCTGGCAGAACAAGGGCTGGATAGAAAAACAGAAACGTGAGGCGAGTCGTGAGATAAGGAGACGGGTGAGACCGTGGGACGGTGAAAGCAAGAGCTGTGTGAGACAACCTAGAGAAGGAATTCGGCGAAGCATCGAAAGAACTCAACATATTTCCAGATTTCTTCAAGAGAGGTTAGAGAGCGTTGTGGTGAACTTCTAAGGGGCAGTGGAGCAGCCTTTTAATTCAACAGAGGCAAGACAAGTTAGAAGAAGGGTAAACACAGTGAGTGACACTCTTTGTATTGTACTTGCTTAGTATTTGCAATAATGAAAGGAGCCAGAGGATTAAGACATCCATTGTAACTGGAATTCTCAAGTATAGTGGATAGTCTTGGTAAGGGAGAGTCCCTACTACCGTGGATGTACGTCACGTTAACGGAAACCACGTAAATCTCATGTGTCCTTAATTTGCTTTACGTTCTGTGTTTTGAATTGAGTTGTGAATGCATCTAAAGTATCAGCCAACCCATAACCTAACGAAGGTCTAAATAAGAACATCTGAATTGTCTATTAGGCAAGGTGTCTGAAAGGTGACTTTAGGGACTATTGTGATTAGTAGGTAGCAATAGATCTACCTTAGTCGAGTCTGAGAAAGAGTTCACTTTTAAGAAGAGGTTGAAGTTGTTCACTTACCTGTGAATTGCGAATTGTGGTGATACTGATTCACCCCCCTCTCAGTATCACAAACTAGTAGATCCTAGGGAGAAGTTGGGAACTTCAATTAGTATCAGAGCCTGGTATACCAGTTTGAAGCTTAATAGCTTGGTGTACTAGTTTGAAGGGATCTAGAAGTTTGACTTGTTCAGCATGCTGAGAAATGGAAGCCGGTACCAGCACTAGCACCACTTACAACAAGAAGGTTCCAATCTTTAACGGAACCAACTATCATATGTGGAGAGTAAGAATGCAAGTGGTATTTGCAACCATAGGCATGAATGTGGTGAAATGCGTACATGAGGGTTTTGTGGCTCTGGAAGAAGGTGAAGACCCAACCCTAGAGGAGTTAAGGCAGTTTGAGATAAATGGGAAGGCCTCAAATGTCATCATTTCAGCATTGACAGATGCTGAGTATATTAAAGTATGGACTGTAAATCTGCCAAGGAGATATGGGACATATTGCAGAAAGTCTATGAAGGTGATGGCAAAATGAAGGAGGCTAAACTTCAAGTGTTCAAGGAGAGATATGAATCTCTCAGAATGTAGAAGAATGAGATAGTTCAAGAGTTCTTCACCAAGGTTATTGACGCTGTAAACGACCTGAGAAGTCATGGGAAGAACAAGAAGGACTCATCGATTGTGAAGAAAATTCTGAGAATTTTGCCTGAGAGGTTTGCCTCAAAAGTGGCAGCCATAGAGGAGAGTAGAGATCTCAATTCTATGTCTCTACATGATCTTCAGTGCAATCTCATTGCATATGAGATGAGAATAAAGTCAACTGAGAGCTCCTCAACGTCAAAGGTATCAAAGGAGGCAGCTTTCAAAACTATGAAACACTTGAAGATAAAAGAAGAGGAAGAATTATCCAGTGAGGATAATGATGGTGATGAGGAAGAAAGTGAAAGTGAAGTATTGGCTTACTTCACAAGGAAATTCAAAAAGGGGTCTAAGAAGGGAAAAGGATGGTTGTCCTTGAGATGTTATCATTGTGGGCAAATTGGATACTTTGCTTCTCAGTGCAAAGTGAAACTTGATGATGAAGATGAGGATGGTGATGATGAGCAGAATTCAAGATGGAGAAGATCATCATTCAAATCAGAGAAGTCCAGTAAGAAGATTGCCAACCCACAGAGGAAGACGAGAAACTCATTCAAGAGTTATGTGAGTCAGACAAAAGAAGCTGATGAGGAGGAAGATGAAGACTCATCAGATGAGTATGTCTCTATGGCATCAGCACAAGGTGGTAGCACAACCTTTGAAGAGGAAGAGGAAGTTGATGAAAAAGAGCCAGATCTTGAAGCTGAGCTGGAAGCAGCTTTAAAGGAGATAATCAGAAGGGGCAGAACCATAAGAAGGTTAGAGGCCCATAAAAAACAAGTTGAAGCAAAGTCTGAGGAAGCTGAAAGTCAAAATGATGAAATAAGGGTTGAGCATATTGACTTGAAGAGAAAATTTGAGGAATAGATCAAAATATGTGAAGACCTTATAGTAGAGCTTAGCTCAAGGGCTTCAAAAATTGAAGAAATAGAGAAAGAGTTGTTGAGACTTCAGCAACAACTCAAAAGTAGCCAAGAGAACTTGCAGAAGCTTGAAATGAAAGGAGAGAAGAATGTAGAGAAAGTATAGCAATTTGAGGCTGCATTGGCTAAAGAAAATAAGAATGTGCCACAAAAGTTGAAAGAGAAGGTTGTGACTCAGAAGAAGATAGCTGAGAATAAAGAAGATCTGAAGAAGCAACCTAGGGTGGCAAACAAGAAGGAAGAAAAGAAAGTCAGCCAGCAGAGGGCTACAACTGAATAGAAAAAGGAGAAGAAGGTGACTGAAATGAAAGTCACACAAGCAAAGAAACCAACTATTTTGCCTACACAGCAAGTGACAAACAGAAGAAGACAAGTTGTGATCAGACACAAGGAAAGGTAGTTTCAAGGTCATTACCTTTATTGTGGAATTTGGGGTCATAAGGCGAGTAACTGCTGGTGGAGAAGGCCAATATATGTCTCCAACTTGAGAAGATACGATGCTGCATATAGGGGGAGATAATACAGAATTCAGAAGAGAACACTTGTCGTGAGTTCTTGCACATACTGTAAAAGGCAAGGACACGTTGGCAAGGATTGTTAGTGGAAGCCCAAACCAGTGGTTTCAAAGAATAAGTTTGCTATATTGGCAGACTTGGAACAGTGTGAAAGGTGTGGGCAGGATGGCCATAATGCCAAGAGATGCATGACACTTCTCCCTGAGCAAGAGAAGGCACTCAATGGCACAGTGAAAACAAGCGGTGCAATCAAAGCTGAGAAAAATGAGAAAGCTATGTTCTAGCCAGTTCAAAAGAAGAAATATAAAGTTAAAAGGGAGGTGGCTAATATAGATAAAATTACACTCAAAGCTGACTGCAAGGATAAGCAGTGGATCCTTGATAGTGGATGCACTTCGCACATGATGGGAGACAAGAGTAAATTATCAAAACTAAACAAATCAAGAGAAGGCAGAGTTAAGTTTGACAATGATGATTCACTCAACATCAATGGTTAGGGATCAATAAAGATTGTAAGAGGAAAGCTAAAAGATGTTCTGCACATTGAAGGACTCATATATAATTTACCATCTGTCAGTCAATTATGCAACGAAAACCATAAGGTAATATTCACAAAAATAGGTTGCCAGGTAAAGAGTAAAGAAGGTAATACTGTTGCAGCTGGGAAGAGAACAGCTGGAAATTTATATGTGATTGATGAGGATAAGACAACCAGCTGACCAAAGATAGAAGCTGTTAAAAAAAAAAAAAAGGAATCGACTATTGAGAAAAACGGACAGAAAACCTAGGCACACCACCGGCAAGAAAGAGAAATCCGTGAGGAACGACACACCACCGACAATTCGAGTAGATCGGCACACCATCGGCATACCAGTAGTCAGCAGTTGAACAGATCGGCACACCAGCGGTCGGCAGTTGAACAGATCGGCACACCACCGGCACACTAGTAGTCGCCAGTTGAGCAAATCGGCACACCACTGGCACAACAGCAGTCGGCAATTGAGCAGATCAACACACCACTGGCACACTAAAAATCGGCAGTTAAGCAGATCGGCACACCACCGGCACACCAGCAGTTGGCACATGAGAGATCCGGCTGAACGGCGAGGAGACTAGAACATGCAATGGCTTGATCTGGCTGGACAGTGAGAGATCCGGCTGGGACGGTGAAGAGATCCGGTCGACGGTGAGAGGTTCAGCAGAAAGAGATCCAGTCGATGGTGAGAAGATTCGGCAGAATAGGGGCTGGACAGAAGAACAGAAACCAATGGTGAGAGAGATCCGGTCGATGGTGAGAGATCCGGCAAAACAGGGGCTGGATGGAAAAACAAAAACGTGAGGTGAGCCGTGAGATAAGGAGACGAGTGAGACCGTGAGACGATGAAAGCAGGAGCTGTGTGAAACAACCTAGAGAAGGAATTCAGCAAAGCATCGGAAAGAACTCAACATATTTTCCAGATTTCTTCAAGAGAGGTTAGAGAGCGTTGCGGTGAACTTCTAAGCAGCAGTGGAGCAGCCTTTCAATTCAACGGAGGCAAGACAAGCTAGAAGAAGGGTAGACACAGTAAGTGACACTCTTTGTATTGTACTTGCTTAGTATTTGCAATAGTCAAAGGAGCCAGAAGGACTGAGACATCCATTGTAACTAGAATTCTCAAGTATAGTGGATAGTCTCAGTAAGGGAGAGTCCCTACCACCGTGGATGTATGTCATGTTAACGGAACCACGTAAATCTCGTGTGTTCTTAATTTGCTTTACGTTCTGTGTTTTGAATTGAGTTATGAACGCAACTAAAGTATCAGCCAACGCATAACCTAACGAAGGCCTAAATAAGAATATCCGAATTGTCTATTAGGTAAAGTGTCTGAAAGGTGACTTTGGGGACTATTGTGATTAGTAGGTAGCAATAGATCTACCTTAGTCGAGTCTGAGAAAGAGTTCACTTTTAAGAAGAGGTTGAAGTTGTTCACTTACCTGCAAATTGCGAATTATGGTGATACTAATTCACCCCCCCTCTCAGTATCACAAACTAGTAGATCCTAGGGAGAAATCGGGAACTTCAACATAAATGATCAAGATGCTAATCTAAGTTTTTGCTATAGACCAAAATTATCATCAAAATACATAACCATAAAATTACTAATGAATACATGTAAAACATGATTCATGAATCTCATAAAAGTGCTTAATGCATTAGTGAGACCAAATGACATAACAAGTTATTCACACAAACCATACTTAGTTTTGAAAGTTGTTTTCCACTCATCTCCCTCTCCCATCCTAATTTGGTAATATCCACTTTCCAAATCAATTTTAGAAAAGGCACATGAACCATGCAATCTATCTAACATGTCATCCAATCTAGGTATAAGATGGTGATACATTATAGTGATTTTGTTAACTACTCAAAAATTAATGCACATCCTCTAAGTCTCATCCTTCTTAGGCATAAGCAATACTAAAATTACACATGGACTTATGCTCTTCCTCACATATACCTTTTCCATGATCTCATTAACTCACCTTTGAAGCCCCTTTGTCTCCTCAAAATTACTTCTATAGGCTAATTAGTTTAGAATTATCACACCATGGATGAGTCCAATCTAATGTTCTATTCCCCTCAAAGGTGGCAAGCCTCTTGGTTATTTGGGAAAAACATCATTAAATTCCTACAAAAGAGAAATTACAACACTAGATAAAGAAGGTCTAAGTATATTAGTATTAAAATAAGCCTTTTTGTATAAAAGTACATTTATATGCTATTTTGAATAAAAACCTCTCTTAACATCACTCTCTTTTGCATATAAACTCTCATTTTTTCTCTCTTACCCTCTTTCTTCTTTTCTCTCATTCTTATCTCCATTCTTTTCCTCTTTTCTCAGCCAATTTTTTTTTTCCTCTTACTCTCTTTCTTATTCCTTAATTGATCATCTTATACTTGGCAAGGTGTCAAAGATATAAGAGTAATGGGTTTATAATTTATTATAAAAGAGTACCTATTCTTAAACCCATCATGCATTATATGTCAATCATATTGCCGTGGTCTTCCCAACAAAATATGCCCAGCATGCATGGGTACAACATCACACAAGACCTCATCAATATATCTCCTAATAGTAAATGATACTAATACCTACTTATTTACCTTAACCTCCCTACATACCATTGAAGTTTATATAGCCTTAGGTGCTTCATGGTAGGTAATGTAAGATTTTCAACTATAGTAGCTACATTTGTACAACAACCCCCATCAATGATCATGTTGCATACCTTATCTTTGATGTACCACTATGTGTGGAAGATACTATCACTTTGCACTTCATCATCTTCCTTAGCTTATGCTCCCAATGCTTATCTAGCCATGGACACATCTCCCTTAACTAGATACTACTCTTCATCACTTACATCATCTAATGGTGGCATGGAATCATCATTAGATTCACTTTTTATCTCAATATCACCATTACACTGCAACACTATGGTACACTTATTTAAATATTGAGATGCAATATTTCCTTTTCCCAAATGCGTAAACATTTAGCATCTCTATTTTTATTAGGTTGGGAATTAGAATTACCTTTCTCCTTGTTAGGACTCACTTCCTTACTCTTGGAAGATTTGGCCTTAGGCTTGTAATTAGCCTTACCATCCCTTTTTCTACAATTTGGCTTCCAAGATGAAAAGGAACCCAAATTTTATTTAAACCTTGTAAAACCCTTTTATTTGAGTTGCCTATTAACTTTCATCACAATGTGCACCATGTCCTTCAACTCCACATAATGTTGCAATTTGACTACATTGCTAATGTCTTTATTCAATCCTTGCGAGAATTGAGCAACTTTAACTCTAGAGATAATGACAAACTTCCTAAAGAAGTTAACAAATCTGCTCCTATTTGTTTTAGGAGATGTCCTATTTTATAATAAAGTCTTATTTAGGAGTGCAATTTGCTATAACTCTAGCTCATTAAATACTTCAATCAAATTAATAAGGCCTTTAGCGTTAAGATATTTTTTGCCACCTTTCATGCTTGAATTAGCATTTTTGTCCCATATTTATTCAATCAATCTACTAAGTACCTCTTTCATCTTTTTATCTCTTAAACATGTCATTAGCCCTTCTTGAATGCTCAATAGATCCTTAGAAGCCCTTCATGCATTGGCTTCTCCATGGATCTCCTTGTTATCAAAAAATGAAGAGGTAGTCTCATTGTTTGAGAATTCAACCATTCAATACCTTTAAGGAAATCTAATCTGGATTAATGACTCATTTAATTGATGGAATTCAATGGGTTTAGGGTACCAAAGGTGTACAATTGTACTTGTTACAATGAATATATTATTTTGTGTAAATACAAAAGTTAATTTTGCAGTCATTTTCTATAAATGAATCCTTACAACAAAGGAAGGAGCCTTGTTAGTTAGAAATGAAGAGATAGACTCATTATTTAGAAATTAAAGTACATAATGCATATTAGACAATTCAAACCTTTGATTTGATGAAATTCAATGGATTTAAAGTACTAAAAATGTACAAACAAGATTGTTGTAATGAATATAGCATTATGAGATCATTTTGTGAGAATGAGTCCTTACAACAAAAAGTGAAGCCTTGATATCAAAAAGTAAAAGGCAGTCTCATTGTTCGAGAATTAAACCATTCAACACTTGTAAGGAAAGCCAATCAAGATCTATGACTCATTTACTTAATGGAATTCATTGGGTTTGGAGTACGAAAGATGTACAAACATGCTTCTTACAATTAATATAATGTTTTGTGTAGACACAAAATGATGTGAACCCCAAAAGACATGATTTAGGAACCTAGCATCACGTGGAGTTGAACAAGAAACCAAGAAAGCTAAATCAGATTTTAATCATGCAATACATAGGCCCAATGTTCAAGGAACACAAATCTAAGGTATAACGAAGGATATGGATGCCACACTTAGCAAAGAAGAGATTTGGGAGTGAAAAGTTAGGTTAAATGCCACAAGAAGATTTAGATTGTGATAAATTTTATAGTTCTTGAAAGAACCAAAGGAGAAAATTCTCACTTTTATTTTCACTAATGTTTTGCTCTTTTTAACAATGCAATCTAGCCTATTTGTAAGCTAAATCAACAACCCCAAAAACCCTAAAAATAGAGACAACAACAAACTCCTAAAATGTACGAATCCGCCTAATTTATTATAGACTCATATTTTATAACAAACTTTTATTTAAGAGTTGATTTTATTATAACCTTAGTCCATTAAGTACTCCAAATAAGTTAATAAAGACTTGGCTTGCATTAAGATATGCTTTGCTGCCTTTCAAGCATGAATTATCGTTTTTAGCCAAAATTTCTTCAATCTATCCACTAATTACCTCTTTTATCTTTTTATCTCCTGAATTTGTCGTTAGCCCTTCTTGAATGCTCAATAGATCCTTAAAAACCCTCCATGCATCAAGTCTTCCATGTATCTCATCTCAAAAGTTAATTTGACCATTATTTTGTGTAATTGAGTCCTTGTAACAAAGGAAGGAGCCTTGTTAGCTAGAAATGAGGAGACAGTCTCATTAATCAATAATTCAAAGGCTTAATATGTATGAGAAAAGGTAATATAGACCAATCACACCTTTTTTTTTTTACGGAATTCAATGGATTTAGAGTACTAAAAATGTATAAATGAGCTTGTTGCAATGAATATATATTTAATTGTGACACAAAAGTTAATTATGAGATCATTTTGTGTGAATGAACCCTTACAATGAAGGAAAGAGCTTTGTTAACTGGAAATAAAGAGACAATCTCATTATTCAGGAATTGAAATACTCATTACTATAAGAAAAGCTAATCTAGAACAATCACACCTTTTTTTTTTGTTGAAATTCCATGGATTTAGAGTACTAAAGATGTAAAAATGAGCTTTTTGCAATTAATACAATGTTTGTTAATGACATAAAAGTTAATTTGAAGATCATTTTGTGTAAATAAGTCTTCGTAATAAACATAGAAGCCTTGTTATTGAAAAATGAAGAGGCTGTCTCATTATTATAGATTTGAATTGTTTAATACTTGTAAGGAAAGCTAGTCAAGATCAATGACTTGATGGAATTCAATGGATTTAGAGTACCAAATGTGTATAATCATGTTTGTTCCAATGGATATAATTTTTATGTAAACACAAAAGTTAATTTCCCCATGATTTTGTGTAATTGAGTCCTTACAACAAAGTAAGGAACCTTATTAGCTAGAAATGAAGAGAAGGCCTCATTTTTCAAGAATTAAAAAAATCAATAGGTATTAAAAAAGCTAATCAAGAATAATCAAAGCTTTGTTTAAAGGAATTCAATGGATTTAGAGTATCAAATATGTATAAAAAAGCTTGTTGCAAAGATATAATGTTTATTGTTGACATAAATGGTAATTATAAGATTATTTTGTGTGAATGAATTGCTGCAACAAAAGAGAAGTTATGTTATCAAAAAATGAAGAGATAGTCTCATTATTTAGGAAATTAAACCATTTAATACCTATAAAAAAAGCTAATCAAGAGTAATGACTCATTGAGTTAATGGAATTCAATGCATTTAAAGTGTTTGCTAAAGGTATGCAAATAGCAAACATGCTTGCTCCAATGAGTATAATATTTTGTGTAGACATAAAACTCAATTTCACCATCCTTCTATGTAATTGAGTCCTTACGATGAAGGAAGCAGCATTGTTAGCTAGAATTGAAGAGTTAGTCTCATGATTCAAGAATTGAAACACATAATACGTATAAGAAAAGCTAATGTAGCCAATCACACCTTTTTTTTTTTTTTTATGGAACTCCATCGAGAAAATGAGTTATTCATCTTCATTAGCTTTCCTTATAGGTATTGAATGGTTTAATTCTTAAACAATGAAACTACCTCTTCAATTTTTGATAACAAGACTTCTCCATTTGTTGGAAGGACTCATTCACACAAAATGATATTGAAATTAACTTTTGTGTGAATAGTAAACATTGTATTCATTGTAAGAAGCTTGATTTTACAACTTTAGTACTCTAAATCAATTAAAGTCCATCAAAAATTGGTGTGATTAGTCTAGATTACCTATTCTTATATGTATTGAAGTCCATCCTTCATTTCAAACTAATGTGTTTGTTTGTATAACTTTGGTACTCTAAACACATTGAATTCCTTCAAGCAAATGACTTAATGATTTTGATTAACTTTCGTAATAGGTATTGAATGGTTTAATTCCTAAATAATGAGATCATATCTTCATTTTTTGATGATAAGAATTCTCATTTTGATTGAAGGACTCATTCAACAAAAATAATCTCATAGTTTACTTTTGTGCCAATAGTAAATGTTATATTCATTGCAACATTTGTACATCTTTGGTAATATAAATCTATTGAATTCCATCAAGTAAATGAGTCATTAATTTTTATTATCTTTCTTCATAAGCATCAAATTATTTAATTTTTGAACAATGAGACCATCTCTTCATTTTTTTGATAACAATACTTCTCTTTTCATTGTAAAGACTCATTCACATAAAATGATCTCAAAATTAACAACAAATCCTCTTTTCAACTTTGACTCTCCCACTCTAGTCATTGCTTTCTTTCTATTGCTTTGAAAGTAGCTACTTCAACTTTAGCCACTCAAATTTTTTATATTCCTTTTTATTTCTCATTAAATGAATGACATTTTCTTTTGGAAATCCTAGCTATTCTAAGCATGATAGTGGGGAATCTCATTGCTATTACTCAAACAAGCATGAAATATATGCTTGCATATTCCTCCATAGGTCAAATTAGATATGTAATTATTGGAATGATTGTTGGAGACTCAAATGGTGGATATGCAAGCATGATAACTTATATGCTCTTCTATATCTTTATGAATAACATTGTATTCATTACAAGAAGCTCATCTTAACATCTTTGGTACTCTAAATCCATTAAATTTCATCTAAAACATGTGTGATTGGTCTAGATTACTCGTATTAAGTGTCTCCATTCCTAAATGGTATTCTAAATCCATTAAATTCCATCAAACTAATGACTCATTAATTTTGATTTGCTTGCCTTATAAGTATTGAATGAGATGGTCTCTTTATATTTTGATAACAAGACTTCTCTTTTAATTGCAAGGACTCATTCACACAAAATAATCTTGTAATTAACTTTTTTGTTAATAGCAAACATTATATTCATTGCAACAATCTTGTTCGTACATCTTTGATACTATAAAGTAAATGAGTCATCAATCTTCATTAGCTTTCTTTTTAAGGATTAAATGCTTTAATTCCCAAACAATGTGACTATCTCTTCATTTTTTGATAATAGTACTTCTCTTGTCATTACATGGACTCATTTACACAAAATAAAGGTGAAATTAACTTTAGTGTCTATACAAAACATTATATTCATTAGAACAATCATGTTTGTACTCTTGTGGTAGTTTAAATCCATGAAATTATGTTGTGTAATTGAGTCATTGATCTTTGTTAGCTTTCATTATAAGTATTGAATGGTTTAACTCATGAACAATGAGACCATATCTTTATTTTTTAATAACAAAACTTCTCATTTTAATGAAAGGACTTATCCATACAAAATGATCTTGTAATTAGCTTTATATCAACAACAAACATTATTGTTATCACAATAAACTCGTACATATATTTGTGGTACTCTAAATCCATTCAATTTCATCAAAAGAAAAAGGGGTGATTGGTCCATACTACCCTTACCTATATGCATTAATTGTTTCAACTCCTAAATAATGATAACATCTCTTCATTTCTATCTAACAAGGCTCCTTCCATCGTTGAAAATACTCATTTACACAAAATGACAATGAAATTAACATTTATGTCTACACAAATGGAGTATATTCAACAAAACAAACACATTTATACATCTTTGGTACTCTAAATCTATTGAATTCAATCAAGTAAATAAGACATCAATCCTTATTAGCTTTCTTTATAGGTATTAGATAGTGTAATTCCTGAACAATGAGACAGTTTCTTCATTTTTTGATATCAAGACTTCTAATTTTGTTGTAAGGACTCATTCACCCAGAATGATCTTGTAATTAACTTTTGTGTCAACTTTAAACATTATATTCATTGTAACAAACTCATTTCTACATCTTTGATTTTCTAAATCCTTTGAACTCCATCAAAAAAGGTGTGATTGGTCTAAATTACTTTTTCTTATACATATTAAGTGTTTCAATTCCTAAATAAGGAGACCATCTCCTCATTTCTAACTAACAAGGCTCCTCCCTTCATTATAAGGACTCATTTACACAAAATGATGTGAAGCTAACTTTTGCATCTACACAAAGCACTCTGTTCATTGGAACAAGCATTTTTATACACCTTTGGCACTTTATATCCATTAAATTCCATCAAGGAAATGAGTATTTGATCTTCATTAGCTTTCCTTATATTGAATGGTTTGAATCTTAAACAACGTGATTGTCTCTTCATTTTTTTATTATAAGACTTCTCTTTTCATTTCATGGACTCATTTGAACAAAATGATGTTAAAACATTATATTCATTGGAACAAGCATGTTTGTACATCTTTGGTACTCTAAACCTATTGAATTCCATCAAGCAAATGAGTCATTGATCTTAATTAGCTTTCCTTATAGGTATTGAATAGTTTGATTACCAAAAAATGAGACTATCTCTTCATTTTTTGATAACCTAGTCTTCTCTTTCCATTGTAGGGACCTATTCACACATAATGATCTCACAATTAACTTTTATATCAATATCAAACGTTATATTCATTGCAACAAGCTTGTTTGTACATCTTTGGTATCCTAAATCCATTGAATTTCATCAAAAAAATTGGTGTGATTAGTCTAAATTACCTTTTATTATTTATTTTGACTATTTTAATTTTGAATAATGAGACCATCTAATGTGAACCCCAAAAGAGGTGGCTTTGGGACCCAACGTATACAAGGAATTCAAATAAGAACCTTTGAAAGCAAAATTAAATTTCAATTTATGCAAGACCTAGACCCAATGTTTGAGGAACATGAACCTATTGTGTAAAGAAGGATATGGTTGCTCTACTCTAGAAAAGAAGGAATTTTGTAGTGATAAGTCAAGTTAAACACCGCATGAAGAGTTAGTTTTTGATAAGTTCTTTAGTTCTTGAAAGAATTAAAGGAGAAATTTCTCATTTTTAGTTTCACTAATGTTTTACTTATTTTTGACAATGAAATCAAGCCCATTTATAAGCTAAATTAATAACCCTAATCTTATAGATGATGACAAACTTCTTTAATAAGCTAAATAACAATTCTACTACTCATTGTTTTTGTAGTTGTTGTCAATTAACAATCCTAGCCCTAGAGATAATTATAAACTTCCTAAATAGGCTAACAAAAAATTTACACAATTTTTTTTTGTAGAAATCCTTATAATAACTTGACATAGACCCATTTAGCATACTTAAACAATAAATAAAGCCTAAACCTACATTAAGATATGTTTTACTGTCATTTAAACTTAAATTAGCTTCTTTGGCCCAAATTTCTTCAATTAGCCCATTAAGTGCCTCTTTCATCCTTTTAGCTCTTGAACATGTTATTGGCCCTTATTGAATGCCCAATGGATCTTTAAAAGCCCTCTATGCATTAAATCCTCTATGGATCTCATCATTTTGCCTCTCTTTAAAATGCTTTGACCTTGAATCATCACCTATATAAAAAAATATGTATTGAGAATAAACTCACACACACCCCCTCATGTGTTTCACTCTATTATCTTATAGTATGACACTTACTCTCATGTTTGCACACTATATAAATTTAGCTTTTCTCTCTCACTACTTATTAAATTAAACAAGCTCAATCAAAATCATTTTATAACCAACTAATTCCAAAAAATTAGAATTAAAGAAATTTAGGAAAGTGCAATGAATTTAAGGTTATGGATGAGAAGAACTCAATAATATTAAATTGAAAAATATGAAAAAAAAAAATTAGATCTAAATCCTTGAAGGAACTAGAAAGAAATAAGGAAGTAAAGTATCTCCTTTTCACCCACTTAAATAGGATTTAGTTTTGAAATAGGAAGGGATCAAATAAAATTTTTTCTTTCTCTTATTTTTTTCTTTTTCTTTTCTTCTTTATCAGACAAGATTTTCCATTTTTTCTTTTGCAAAAATTTAAATGCAAAAAAAAATATAAACTAGAGTCATGGATTCCAAGAATAAGAGGTTATAGAATACGGCTAAAAAGATGAACAAAAAAAAAAAAAGAACCTTAAAATTAGAGAAAGAAACCTAATTCAGAGCCAAGTTCTGATACCAACTTGTGTGAACCTTAAAAGACATAGCTTAATGACCCAACATGAACAAGGAATTTGAACAAGTACCCAAGAAAGCTAAATCAAATTTCAACCATGCAAGACCTAAACCCAATGTTTGACAAAAATGAACCTAAGGAATAGAGAAGGATATGAACACCACAATCCAAAAAAATAAGGGATTTAGGAGTGATAAGTTAGGTTGAATGCCATATAAAGAGTTAATTCTTAATAAGTTTTTAGTTTTTGAAATAACTAAGGGATAAAATTCTCACTTTTAGCTTCACTAATGTTTTGCTTATTTTTCACAATGAAATCAAGCCTATTTGTATGCTAAATTTACAACTCTAACCCTAGAGAAAAAGCCAAACATCCTAAATAAGTAAAATCTATATAATCACTTGGTATAAAATTATTTAGCATGCTTATATAATAAATAAAGCCTCAACTTGCATTAAGATATGTTTAGTAGCCCTTCAAGCTTAAAATAGTTACTTTGGCCCAAATTTCTTTAATTAGCTTGTCAAATGTCCCTTTCATCCTTTTACCTTTTGAACATGTTATTGACCCTTCTTGAAACCTCAATGAATCCTTAAAAGCCCTCTATGCATTTGAACCTCTATGTATCTCATCATTATTCTCTTAATTTCTAACTAGCAAGGCTCCTTCCTACATTGTAAAGACTCATTTATACAAAATGATGGTGAAATTAACTTTTATGTCTACATAAAACATTATATTCATTGGAACGAGCACATTCGTACACCATTGATACTTTGAACGCATTGGATTTCGTGAAGCAAACGAGTTAATGAACTTGATTAGCTTTCCTTATAGGTATTGAATGGTTTAATTCTTGAATAAAGAGATTGTCTCATCATTTTTTTGATAAAAAGAATTCTCATTTCATTGCTATGACTCATTTACATAAAATGATCTTATGATTAACTATTGTGACAACAATAAATGTTGTATTCATTGCAAGAAGCTCATTTCTATATCTTTGGTACTCTAAACCCATTGAATTCCATCTAACAAATAAGTCATTGATCTTGATTAGTTTTCCTTATAAGTATTGAATGGTTTAAATATCAAACAAATTGATAGTTACTTTATTTTTTGATAATAGGGCTTATCGTTTCATTGTAATGACTCATTCTCACAAAATGATCACCTAATTAACTTTTGTGTCAATAGTAAACATTATATTACTTGCAATAAGCTCATTTGTATATCTTTGGTCTCTAAATCCAATGAATTCCATCAAAAAAAGGTGTGATTGGTCTAAATTACCTTTTCTTATACGTATTGAGTTTTTGAATACCTAAATAAGACCTTCTCTTCATTTCTAGCTACCAAGGCTCCTTCCTTCATTATAAGGACTCATTTACATAAAATGACAGTGAAATTAATTTTTGTGTCTACATAAAACATTACATTCATTAGAATGAGCATATTTGCACACCTTTGGTACTCTAAATCCATTAAATTCTATCAAGTAAATAAGTCATTGATCTTGATTAGTTTCCTTATAGGGAATGGTTTAACTCTTAAACAATGAGACCACCTCTTCATTTTTTCATATCAAAACTTCTCTTTTTATTGCAAGGCCTCTTTCCACAAAATGAACTCACAATTAACTTTTTGTGTCAACATCAAACATCATATCCATTGCACCAAGCTTGTTTGTTCATATTTGGTACTCTAAATCCTTGAATTCTATAAAAAAAAAAAAGAGGTATGGTTGGTCTAGTTTACCTTTTCTTATACATATTAATTGTTTCAATTGTTGAATAATGAAATTGTCTCTTTATTTCTAACTGACAAGGCTCCTTTCTTTGTTGCAAGAGCTCATTTACACAAAATAATAGTGACATTAACTTTAATATCTTCACAAAACATTATATTCATTGAAACAAGCATGTTTGTGCACTTGTGGTACTATGAACCTATTGAATTCCATTAGACAAATGAGTCATTGAACTTTTGTGTTTGCATCAAATATTATATTAATCACAATAAGCTCATTTGTCCATTTTTGGTACTCTATATCCATTGAATTCCATCAAAAAAAAAAAGAAAAAGGAAAATGACTAGTCTAGATTACCTTTCCTTAATATATTGAGTGTTTTAGTTCTTGAATAATGACACCATAATGTGAATCCTAAAAGATGTGGTTTAGGGATCCAACACACATAAGGAATCAAACAAGAACCCAAGAAAGCTAAATCATATTTCAATTATGCAAGTCTTAGACCCAATATTCAAGGAACACAAACTTAAGCAATAAAGAAGGTTATGGATGGCACCCTCTAGCAAAGGAGGGAATTGAGAGTAATAAGTTGGGTTAAATGTCACAAGAAAAGTTAGTTCTTGATACGTTCTTTAGTTCTTTAAAGAACTAAATAAGAAAATCTCACTTTTATTTTCACTAATATTCTACTCTTTTTAACAATGAAATCAAGCATATTCATAGACTGAATTAACAATCCTAAAAACCTTAAAATTTAAGACAATGACAAACTCCTAAAATATAAGAACATTGTTATTTTATTGTAAACTCTTATTTTATAACAAACTCCTATTTAGGAGTGGATTTTATTGTAACCTTAGCCCACATTAAGATGTGCTTTGCTACTTTTTAAGTTTGAATTATCTTCTTTGGCCCAAATTTCTATAATCTACTTGCTAAGTGCCTCTTTCTTGCTTTTAGCTCTTTGACATGTCATTGGCCCTTCTTAAACACTTAATGGACACTTAGAAATCCTCCATGCATTAATTCCTTCATAAATCTCATCATTTCCCTTCTCTTTAAAAAGATTTGTCTCAAATCATCACTTGCATAAAAAAAAAATGTTGGGAACAACCTCACACGCACTCCCTTACAACTTTCACTCCACTCCCACATAATATGATAGTCACTTTTGTGTTTGAACACTATATGAATTTGGCTTTTCTCTCTCATTCCTTTATTAAACTAAACAAGTTCAATTAAAGTCGCCTTATAAGCAACTAATTATAACAAATTAGAATCAAAGAAAAACACAATAAGATTATATTGCAAAACACATAAGAAAAAAGATCAATTATATCCAAATCATTGTAAGAATTAGAAAGAAATAAAGAACTAAAACCTCTATAAAATGTGGCTATCAACCTGAGGTTTGTAGACAAAAATTAAAGAAAAGCTAATGATTGCAAATTCAAAGAACAAGAGGTTATAGAATGTGGTTAAGAAGAAGAACAAAAGAAAAACTCAAATTTTAGATAAATAAACATGTAATCTTTAAAGCTTTGATACTAACTAATGTGAATCCCAAAAGATGTGTCTTAGGGACCCATCATATACAACTAATTGAACAAGAACCCAAGAAAGCTAAATCATATTTCAATTATGAAAAACCTAGACTTAAAGTACAAGGAACATGAACCTAAGGTATAAAAAAGCATATGGATGTCATAATTTAGCAGTCAAAGGATTGATAAGTCAGGTCAAATGCCCTAAGAAGTGTTAGTTCTTGAAAGAACTATGGAAGAAAATTATCACTTTTATTTTTACTAATGTTTTGCAATTTTAAACAATGAAATCAATCTTATTATAGGCTGAATTAACATCCTTAAAATCCCTAAAAATAAAGATAATGATAAACTCCTAAAATATAAAACACTCCTATTTTATTGCAAACATGTATTTTATATATAAAAAAAAGACTCATATTTAGGAGTGAATTTTATTATAACTCTGGCCTATTAAGTACTCCAATCAAATTAATAAAGCCTTTACTAGCATTAAGATATGCTTTATTACCCTTCAAGCTTGAATTATAAGAACAAGCTTGTTTGTATATCTTTGGTACTCTAAATCTATTGAATTCCATAAAAAAAAAAGAAAGGTGTGATTGGCCTAAATTATCTTTTCTCATATGCATTGTGTGTTTCAATTCCAAAATAATGACACTGTCTCTTCATGTTTTTAATAAGCTCCCTACTTCATTACAAGGACTCATTTACTAAAAAAGATGGTGAAATTAATTTTTATGTCTAGTCAAAACATTATATTCATTGGACCAAACATATTTGCACACCTTTTGTACTCTAAACCCATTAAATTCTATCAAGTAAATGAGTCATTAATCTTAATTAGCTTTCCTAGTGGGTATTGAATGGTTTAATTCTCAAATAATGAGTCCACTTCATTTTTTGATAACAAAACTTCTCTTTTTATTGCAAAGGCTCATTACCATAAAATGATGTCATAATTAACTTTTGTGCCAACAACAAGCAATATATTCATTACTACAAGTTCATTTTTACATTTTTGGTGTTGTAATTCCATTGAATTCCTTCAAAAATAGGTGTGATTGTTCTAGATTAACTTTTATTATACTAATTAAGTGTTTTAATTGCTAAATAATATGATTGTCTCTTCTTTTCTAACTAACAAGGTTCCTTCCTTCATTATGAGGACTCCTTTACACAAAATCATAATGAAATTAACTTTTGTGTCAACATGAAACATAATATTAATTAAAACAATCACATTTGAGTGCCCTTGGTATTTGAACTCATTGAATTCCATGAAGCAAATGAGTTGTTAATCTTGATTAGCTTTCCTTACAAGTATAGAATAGTTTTATTCCCGAACATTGACAATGCTTCTTCTTTTTTGATAACAATGCTTCACTTTTCATTACAAGGACTCACTCCTAGAAAATGATCTCATATTTAACTTTTGTGTCTACAAGTGCAACAAGCTCATTTGTACATCGTTAGTGTTCTAAATCGAATGAATTTCATTAAAAAAAATGTTTGATTGGTCTTAATTAGCTTTTCTCATATGTATTGAGTGTTTGGCACTTTGAACCTTTGAATTCCATCAAGTAAATGAGTCATTAATCTTCACAAAATATCCTTGTAAGTATTTAATGGTTTAATTCCTAAACAATGAGCCTATCTCTTCATTTCTAAATAACAAGACTTCCCTTTTTGTTATTAAGACTTATTAACTTTTGGGTGAACAACAAACATTATATTCCTTGTAACAAGCTAATTTCTTTATTTTCGGTGCCCTAAATCCATTGATATCCATCAAAAGAATGTGTGACTGGTCTAGATTACCATTTTTTATGCATAAAGAGTGTTTAATTACTAAATAATGGGATAATCTCTTCATTTCTAGCTAACAAGGGTCCTTTGTTGCAAGGACTCATTTACACAAAATGATGGTAACATTAACTTTTATGTCAACAAAAAAACATTAAATTATTTGGAACAAACACATTTACACACCTTTAATACTTTAAACCCATTGAATTCTATCAAGTAAATGAGTCATTGGTCTTGTTTAGCTTTCCTTACAAATATTGAATGGTTTAATTCTTGAACAATGAGAACACCTCTTCATTTTTTGATGACATGGCTTCCTTTTTCGTTGCAAGGGCTCATTCACACAAAATGATCTCAAAATTAACTTTTTATTGATTGTATGAAGCTCATTTCTACATCTTTGGTAGTATAAATCCTTTGAATTGCATCAAATAATGGAGCAATTGGTCTAAATTAGTTATTATTATCTGTATTAAGTGTTTTAATTAAAGAATAAGGAGATCTTTTATTCATTTATAACTAACTTTATTTTTTGGGTTTTTAAGGTTAATAATTCAACATATAAATAAGCTAGATTTTATTGTTAAGAAGAGCATAACTTTAGTGAAAATTTTCTCCTTTGATTTATTTGAAAAACAAAAGAAATTATCAAGAACTAACTTTTCTTGCATTGTTGAACCTAACTTATCACTCCCAAATCCCTTCTTTGCTAGAGTGTGGCATTTATATCCTTCCTTATACCCTAGGTTTATGTTCCTTGAACATTGGGTCTAGGTCTTGCAAGATTTAAATATGATTGACCTTTCTTAGGTTCTTATTCGATTACTCAAGTGTGTTGGATTCCTAAGCCAAGTTTGTTAGGATTCACATCATTTTGTGTCAACATAAAACATTATATTTATTATAACAAGTATGATTGTAAACGTTTAGTACTCTGAACCCATCAAATTCCATTAAGTAAATGACTTATAGATCTTGATTAGTTCTCCTTACAAGTGTTAAATGGTTTAATTCTCGAACAATGAGACCTCCTTTTCATTTGTTGATAACAAGTCTTCTCCTTTCATTTTAAGGACTTATTCACACAATAAGCTCATTTGTACAACTTTGGTATTCTAAATCCATTGAATTCCATCAAAAATAGGGTGTGATTGGTTTGGATTTTCTTTTCTTATAGATATTGGGTGATTTAATTACCAAATAATTAGACTATATCTTCATTTCTAACTAATAAGGCTCATTCCTTTGTAATTACCTTTTGTGTCAACAAAAAATATTATATTCATTGCAATAAGCACATTTATACCTCTTAAGTATTCTAAATCCACTGAATTTCATCAAATAAATGAGTCATTGATCTTAATTAGCTTTCCTTATAGGTATTGAATGGTTTAATTTATGAACAAAGTGATCATCTCTTCATTTTTTGCTTACAAGGATGTTTACAATCATTATATTCATGGCAACAATCACATCTATACAACTTTGGTACACTAAATTGATTGCACTTCTACAAACAAGGGGTAAATTGATCTTGATTAGCATTTCTTATAGCTATTTAAGTTTTTAATTTTAGAATAATGAGATCTTCTCTTCATTTCTAGCTTGCAAGGCTCTTTCCTTCAATGTGTGGACTTATTTACACAAAATGATAGTGAAATTAAATTTTATGCAACACAAAACATCCTATTCGATGGAATAAACATGTTAGTACTCCTTTTGTACCTTGAATCCACTAAATTCCATCAAGCTGATGAGTCATTAATTTTGATTTGCTTTCCTTATAGGCATTAAATGGTTTAACTCCCAAAGAATGACACTATCTCTTCATTTTTTAATAATATGCCTATTCATTTCATTATAATGAGTCATTCACACAAAATGATCTCATAATTAACTTTTGTGCCAAAAGCAAAAATTATACTCATTGCTATAAGATCATTAGTACATCCTTGGCACTCTAAACCCATAGAGTTCCATGAAGGAAATGAGTCATTGATCTTGATTAACTTTCCTTATAGGCATTGAATGGTTTAATTCTCCAACAATGAGATTACCTTTTAATTTTTTGATAACAAGGCTTCTCTTTTTATTGCAAAGAGTCATTTACACAAAATGTTATTGTAATTAACTTTTGTGCAAAGAGCAAACATTATACTCATTATAATAAGATCATTGGTACTCTCAACCCATTAAATTCAATCAAGAAAATGAGTTATTGATCTTGATTAGTTTTCCTTATAGGTATTAAATGGTATAATTCCTAAACAAAGTGATTGTCACTTCATTTTATGATAACAAGGATGCCAATATTCATTATAATCATTGCAACAAAGCACGTCTATAAAACTATGGTACTCTAAACCCATTGAAATCCTTCAAACAAAGGTTAGATTGATCTTCATTAGCTTTTCTTTTTTTTATAGCTATTTAATGCTTGAAATCTTGAATAATGAGACTTCACTTCATTTTTAGCTAACAAGGCTCCTTCCTTTGTTGTAAGGACTTATTTACACAAAATGATGGTGAAATTAACCTTTTTGCCTCCACAAAACAATATATTCATTGAAACATACAAGTTTGGACACTTTTAGTACTCTAATTCCATTAATTAAATGAGTCATTAATGTTAATTAGATTTCCTTTTAAGTATTGAATAGTTTAATTTTTGAACAATGAGATTGTCACTTCATTTTTTGATACAAAGATTTCTCTTTTTGTTTTAAAGACTCATCAACACAAAATGATCTCATAACTAACTTTTGTCACAACAATGACCATTGTATTTATTGAAAGAGACTCCTTTTTACATCTTTGCTACTCTAAATACATTGAATTGCATAAAAAAAAAAATAAAAGAAGGTTTGATTGGTTTAGAATAGCTTTTCCCATACATATGAGTGTTTCAATTCTTGAATAATGAGATTTTATCTTCATTCCTAACTAACAAGGCTCCTTCATTCATTGCAAAGACTCATTTATACAAAATGATGGTGAAATGAACTTTTTGTTCTATACAAAATATTTTATTCATTGGAATAAGCACGTCTTCAAACGTTTGGTACCCTGAATCCATTTAATTCCATTAAGCAAATGAGTTATTAATCTTGATTAGCTTTCCATATAGGTATTAAATGGTTCAATTCCTAAACAATTGGACTATCTATTCATATATTGATAGCAAGACTTCTCTTTTCATTACAAGGACTCATTCATGCAAATTGATTTTGTAATTAACTTTTGTGTCAATATCAAGCATTATATTAATTGCAACAATCCTTTGAATTTCATTAAAAAAAGTTACAATTGGTTTAGATTACCTTATCTTATAAGTATTAAGTGTTTCAATTCCTGAATAATGAGACTACTTTTTCTTTTTTTTTATAACAAGATATGTTTTTTCATTGCAATGACTCATTTATGTAAAATAGTCTCATAATTAACTTTTGTGTCAATAGTAAATATTATATTCATTGGAATAAGCTCATTTTACATCCCTAGCACTCTAAATCCTTTAAATTCCATCAAAAAAAAGTGTGATTGGTTTAGAATATGTTTTCTTATATGTATTAAGTGTTTTAATTCTTGAATAATGAGACTATCTAGTCATTTTTTTGACAATAAGACTTTTCTTTTAATTGCAAAGACTCATACACGCAATATAATCCTTTAATTAACTTATGTATCAACATCAAAATTTATATTCATTGAAACAAGCTTGTTTATACATCATTGGTGCTATCAATCCATTGAATTCTATCATGTAAATGAGTCATTGATCTTGATTTGCTTTCATTATAGGTATTCAATCATTTATTCTCCATCAATGAGGTTGCCTTTTTATTTTTTGACAACAAGGCTTCCTTTTTCATTGCAAAGAGTCTTTCACTCAAAATGATCTCATAATTAACTTTTGTAACAAGAGAAAATACTATACTTATAGCAATAAGATCATTGGTACATCTTTGGTACTTGAACCCATTTAATCCCATCAAATAAATTAGTCATTGACCTTGATTAACTTTCCATACATGTATTGAATGGTATAATTCCTAAACAATGTAATCATCTCTTTATATTTTGATAACAAGGATGTCAATATTCATTATATTCATTGCAAAAAAACATGTTTATTCAACATTGATACTCTAAACCCATTGAAATCCTTCAAAGGTTAGATAGATCTTCATTAGCTTTTCTTATGGCTATTTAATGTTTCAATTCTAGAATACTGAAACCTTTTCATTTTTAGCTAATGAGGCTCTCTCCTTTATTGCAAGGACTTATTTACACAAAATGATGGTGAAATTAACCATTTTGTCTTCACAAAATATTATATTCATCGAAACAAATATGTTTGGACACATTTGGTACTCTAAACCTATTGAATTTCATCAATTAAAAGTGTCATTAATCTTAATTAGCTTTCGTTAGAGGTATTAATTGGTTTAATTTTTGAACAATAAGACTACCTCTTCATTGTTTGATAACAAGGTTCCTCTTTTCATTGTAAGGACTCATTAACACAATGATCTTGTAACTAACTTTTGTGTCAACAACAACCATTGTATACATTGCATGAAACTCATTTCTAAATCTTTCCTACTCTTTATCCATTGCATTCCATCAAATGATGCTTTGATTTATCTTTATTTTCTTTTTGTATATCACTTAAATGTTTTAAATCCTAAATAATGAGGCCTTCTTTTCATTTCTAGCTCGTGAGGCTCCTTCCAATGTTATAAGGAGTCATTCACACACACAAAAAAAAGAAAGGTTAAATTAATATTTGAGTCTATACAAAATATTATATTCTTTGGATTAAGCATGTTTCTACACCTCTAATACTCTTAATCCATTAAATTCTATCAGATAAATGAATCATTGATCTTGATTAGCTTTCCTTATAGGTATTAAATGGTTTAATTCTTGAACAATGAGACTATCATATCATTTTAGCAAGACTTATCGTTTCCTTGCAAGAACTCACACACAAAATGATCTCATAATTAACCCTTTTTGTCAATAGTAAACAATATTCATTGCAACAAGCTTGTTTGTACATCTTTGGTACTCTAAATCCATTAAATTCTATCAACAAAATGTGTGGTTATCACTTCATTTTATGATAACAATGACATATAGATTCATTATATTCATTGCATCAAACACATATATATATAACTACAGTACTTTAAACCTATTCAAACCCTTCAAACAAAGGCTAAATTGATCTTCATTAGCTTTTGTAATAGCTATGTTTCAATTCTTGAATAATGAGACATTCTCTTCATTTTTAGCTAGCAAGGCTCCTTCTTTCATTACAAGGACATATTTACACAAATGATCGTGAAATTAACCTTTTTGCCTTCATAAAAGATTATATTCATTGGAACATGCACATTTGGACACATTTGGTACTCTATGCCTATTGAATTTCATAAATTAAAGTGATTACAACTCTTTATTGCAAGTAATTAAATCAAGTTTAGGTGAAGGACCTATATGATTTTCAAGCTTTCCTAATTTTACGCTATCATTATCATATCCTAATTTAATGCCTGGTTTGTGTCTAGGTAGTAAAATAGAAGGACTTGATATAATGTCTACTTTTCAAATTTTGGTTCTTATATATAGAATCCATTAGAAATTTTGGTTCTTATATATAGAATCCATTATAAGGTTATAAACACCATAGTTCCTAGTATAAAAGAAATACCTTTTAAATATGCTAATAAAGGAACTACCACTTTGTTTCTAACTAATAGATCTAAAACACATGTTATGGTTCCTAGAACTATAACATGGGATCAAGTTAAATTATTTGAAAAAATGGACTTTAGAAAAAGTAGTCAAACTTGTTAAACAAGTTGATTGGCAATTAGAAGAAGTTATTAAATATTAAGTTGAAGATGTCAAAATTGGATTTGCTTCACAGAGAAATTTGAGGTTAAACCTCAAAAAGATCTTAAAGATTTAAAATCGAGCTGATACTCTACTTCTTCTATTCCATTAATAGAGTTAGATGGAATTAGAAGAACAAGGGAATAAGTTAATCAACCATAATACAAAGTTGACTTTCTCTCCTTTACTTCTACTTCTATGGTTAATGAACCATTGCATTATGCTTTGAGACCTAGATCCCCCTCTTTATCTTATATAGGTTATCATGATGAAGATTGAAAAATCTATATACTTAAAACCTATAATGAGGTTGAGAAAAAAAGATAAAGAGATATTCTGCTCTTCTCAAAATAAACTAAAAAGAAAATAGTTCTTTATGACTTTTACTCTTGCTTAGCAAGCATAATGGTATCAAAGTCATAAAAATTATATTGTTGAGATGGGTGCTATCAATATTTTTACATATATTCAAAAGGTTTATAAACTAGTATTGTTGCTCATTTGCTATTAAAGAACTATTACTTACTTGTTTGTTTGCTTGTGTGAAAGGAAAATTTTACAAGAGAGGTGAAAAGAAGGAGATAAAGATAAGAAGAGAAGAAGATTTTGCCTCCTTCTCTTGACTCCTAGTCTTATTTGCCAAGCCTTGGTTCTCTTGATTCCTAGTCTTATTTACCTAGCCTAGGATTCTTTTCACATGAACTAAAGTCACTTTAGTAAAGTGATTTCTTTTATTGTTTTTCATAAAGTGACTTTACAAAAGTAGCATTTTATTTTTTAAGTAGACAAAAGTTATTTACCTTTTAAAGTCATAGGAGTCTTGGGAATCTTGCATGATATCATCCTTAGTAAACTTTGCTCAACTATTGTCATCTTACATCAGTTCTTGTAAGAAAGATGCTTGAGAAGCTAATGCTTGAGGTTGAAGCAAAGTAGTTATCATCTCTAATGGCTTCTTTTTAGATGTAAATTCCATTAGTGCTTTAAATAGTTATTCTAACATTGAGAGGAGTTAGGCTTAGGAGCAATAAGGTGTGATCCGTTAATATGAACAATCCCTTTGGCCATATAAACTCCATCATGGAAAAAATAAAACTTGTCCCACTGATGGATATTAATCCTTCTAGTAAGCCATGGAGCATGCTTGATGCTGATGTCAAAAATATTAACATGCTTAACCATTATGATATAATCCCATTTAATAATCCATGGGACATGATACCAAGACGTAAATAAAAGTAGCATATCTCTATATAATTATTTTCTTCACAAAACCATTCATAAGTAGTTCTTACCTTATTGGGTAAAGCAATGGGATAAAGAACCAATTTTAAACTAGTTAGGAAATCATTTAGGTCGTGTGGAAAATGGATTTGAATCTAGTAGCTAAATTTCTTTTGCTAGTTTTCATGTAGCAAAGCCTTTTCCCATGCTTCTATATAATTAAAATAATTAAAGGTCTTAAATTTTCACTAGTCCTTTAATTCTCTAGTAGAGAATAGGCCTCCTTGCTAGTCTTTTAATTATGAGGGCCTTTTCTTTTGTACAAAATTGGTTTTTCTTAACATTGGAGTGATAACTCTTACTATTTTGTTTTGTAGCATATTTAATGGGTGAATAACCCATTTGCTCACAAAAGCTTTCTTACCTTAAGCTTTTTCATTTCATAATTTCTTATGCAATTTCATTTCATTACAAAGTTTAACTCCTTTAGCTACTACTTTAGTAGCTAATCCTCCATGAGTATATTGATTATAATCAATAGTTCTAGCATTATTGGATTTCAATCAAGTCTTAACTCTTTTTGCAAATATGGTAGAAATTTTTCTTTCCAAAAAATATTCTAGCTATCTTCTTAAATAAAGACTCTAGTGAAGAATACATCTTTATACCACCTAAAGTGCAATAAGTTAGGGTATCTCAAATTAATGAGTTGCTTATAAGTCTTATCAACTAGCAAAGTGGCAATACCAATAAAATAATTGTTAATAGTATAAATAAGTGTATTAATATAATCAAAAAGAAATTCTTTAGATTTAGTCCTAATTATAGAAAATATTTAATGTCTTGCCTCCTTAGACAAATAAAAATCCTACCAGTCTTTAAGCTATTTGGTCAATCTATTTGTAATTATTTTTGCAATCTCAAAGTCATAATTACCCTTTGTTTTAGCAATAATTGCAAGCATCATCATATAATGTAATAGTAAGAGAATTTGATGTTTTATTTGACCTTCTAGATTTGGTTCCACTATACTACTACCATCATATTGAACATAGCTATAATTAACTTGTTCTTTTAATATAAGATCAATAAGTGTTGGTCTTGAATAATTTAACTCTATATGAGCCTTATTAAAGGTCATTTTATTAATATCAAAAGGATCCTTTGCATAAGAAGGAGAAGGTTTATCCTTTAGAGGTTGCTATTCTAATAAATACATGTTTTGTAATTGATCTATATAATCTTCTATCTCATTTTCAAATTTAATATATTCCCCTTTTTCTAGCACTATGGCTTCTTGTTCTTTTAATCTCATACCTTTAAGTCACTTTAAGATTTCACTTACTAGTTCTACTTTAGCAGAATTTTTATTTGCCATTTTTTATTTTTATTTCTTCCAATGAAAGAGGTTTAAATAAAACCCTTTTTTTTTTTTTTTAACTTTTGGTTTAACTAAAGGTTTGGGAATAAGATGCCTATTTTGAGCTATTTCCTCAATTGTTTGTTCAATACACATAAGCTGAGATCTAGCAAATTAAAGATAAAGATTACTCTAATTATCTTGCTATATAACAGAACTAGTGGTTGCTTCTACCTTATAAGGTGAAGCAATAATCTCATTATCATCAATTTTAATAGAGAGATTTAAAGGTGGAGGATAAATGCTACTAACACTTTTACCTTTTTTTTTTTTTCAAATATTCTTAATAAGCATTTTCAAAAACTAGACACTTATTGGGGACTAAAGAATTGACAAAAGATTTTCTTTGAAGTTTACAAACCTTTTGAATAAATTAAGGAACTTTTCCTTTTCCTTTTATTTTTGCAACAAACTCATTTACACATCTTTGGTTGTCTAAATCCATTGAATTCCATCAATCAGCTTTGATTGATCTTGATTGGCCTTTCTTATACATATTAAAGGTTTGAAATCTTAAATAATGAGACCTTCTCTTCATTTCTTCCTAACAAGACTCCCTCCTTTGTTGCGAAGACTTATTTATCCAAAATGATGGTGAAATTCACTTTTTGTTTGCTCAAAACATTCTATTCATTGGAAGAAGCACATATGTGCATCATTGATATTCTAAATTCATTGAATTCCATCAATGGATTTAGAATATCAAAGTGTCCTTTTTCTTTAAATTGAATAAATAGAGGCATTTTTTCCTTTTTCTTTTCTTTTTACAACATGCTCTTTTGCACAACTTTGGTTCTTTAAATCCATTGAATTCTTTCTAAAAAAAAATCTTGCTTTGATCTTTATTAACTTTTCTTATACATATTGAAGGTTTTAAATCCTAAATAATGAGCCCTTCTCTTCATTTCTAGTTAACAAGGCTCTTCCCTTTGTTGCAAAGGCTTATTTATCCAAAATAATGGTGAAATTCACTTTTTGTTTGCATAAAACATTCTATTCATTGGAACAAGCATGTATGTACATCTTTGATTTCTAGATAACTAGGATCCATCCTTTATTACAAAGACTTATTTACCCAAAATGATGGTGAAATTTAGTTTTTTTTTTTTTTTTTGCACAAAACATTCTATTCATTGGAACATGCACATATGTATTTAGCATGTATCGTGGCTTGCTCGAAGGATTAACATTTGATTGTGGGAAAAATTTGACAATTTTTGTGAAGGTGTTTACACTACTAAAGGGGTTATTAATTTAGGAATCAACATTGTAAGACTTGTTCCTCTAACTGTCAAGACTATAGCTTAAAAGCTTAAAGCACTAGTCAAGAGTGTGCGAAGAGAACAACTAATTGAGATGATGGCTGGTATTTTACAATTTGATAAAGACCAACTAGAAAGTAGTCAAGCAAAAGATTCCAATTAACTCACTCAACATGATGATATTATGCAAGACTTAAAAGATCTGTATAAGTTATAAAGGGGACAAAATGGACAAAATGCTTATATTAATCCATTGTATAAAGCCACTTTATAAAATCTACTTTTATTAAGATACTTTATACTTTATAAAGAAAACTTTTATCATGTATTTGTTTGTTGGCAAAGACTTTAGAGACAAATAGGAGTATCCCATGGAGAAGGCATAACTTTCTTTCCTCGTTAGTAAACTTACTCCAAAATAATTTGTAAGCTTGTAATGTCATTCAATGAAAGCTATATTCTTGTATGTCCTTTGTCTCTTAAGATTTCTTTAACTGAATCTAGTTTTGTGTCTTATGTATTGTGTGTTTGAAATTTGTTTAGCATTGTTTATTGGCTTTTCTTATAGGTATTGAATGGTTTAATTCTCAAATAATGAGACTATCTCTCTATTTTTTGATAACATGACTTCTCATTTGTTGGAAGGACTCATTCACACAAAATGATCTTGTAATTAACTCTAATGTCAATAGTAAACATTATATTCTTTGTAGCAAACTCGTTTGTACAACTATGGTATTTTGAATCCACTGAATTCCATTGAAAACAAGTCTAATTAGTCTAGATTACCTTTTCTTATACGTATTGAGTGTTTCAATGTTTAAATAATGAGAGTGCCTTTTCATTTCTAGCCAACAATGCTCCTTCCTTTATTACAAGGACTCATTTACACAAAATTGTGGTGAAATTAACTTTTGTGTTCACACAAGGCATTATATTCATTAGAGAAAGCATGTTTGCACATCTTTGGTACTCTAAACTTATTGAATTCCATCAAGTAATTGAATCATTGATCTTAATTAGCTTTTCTTACAAGCATTAAATGATTTAATTCTCAAACAATAAGATTATCTCTTCATTTTTAATAACAAGGCTTCTCTTTTCATTGAAAGGACTTATTCACAAAAAGTGATCTTGTAATTAACTTTTTTGGTAGTAATAAACATTATATTCTTTGCTACAAGCTGGTTTGTACATCATTGATACTCTTAATCCATTGAATTCCTTCAAACAAAGCTTTAATAGATCTCAATTAGCTTCTCATATACCTTTTGAAATTTTCAAATCTTGAATAATAAGACCTTCTCTTTAATTCTAGCTAATAAGGCTCCTTCCTTTGTTGTAAGGATTCATTTACACAAAATGATGATGAAATTAACTTTTGCTTCTACACAAAACATTCTATTCATTGGAACAAGCATGCATGTATGCCTTTGGTACCCTAAATACATTAAATTGCATCAAACAAATAAGTCATTGATGTTGATTACCTTTCACTATAGGTATTTAATGGTTTAACTCTAGAACAATTATACCATCTCTTCATTTTTTGATAACAAGACTTCTCTTTTGTTGCAAGAACTCATTCATACAAATTGATCTATAATTAACTTTTATCTCTACAATAAACAATATATTTTTTTGCAATAATCTCATTTGTACAACTTTTGTACTCTAAATTCATTGAATTCCATAAAAAAAAAAAAGTTTAATTAGTCTAGATTACCCTTTTTTTTTATGTGTATTGAGTGTTTTCATTCCAAAATAATGAGATAATCTCCTCATTTCTAGCCAATAAGGCTCCTTCCATTGTTGTAAGGACTCATTTACACAAAGTGACAATGAAATTAGTAATGTTGATTACACAAAACATTTTATTCATTAGAATAGACACTTTTGCACATCTTTGGTACTTTAAACCTATTGAATTCCATCAAGTAAATTAGTCATTGATCTTGACTAGCTTTCTTCATAAATATTGAATGGTTTAATTTTTAAATAATGAGATTGCCTCTCCATTTTTTTGACAACAAAGCTTCTTTTTTTTTTTTTTTTTTTTGTTGCAAGTACTTATTCATTCAAAATGATCTCATAATTAACTTTTGTGTCTATAAGAAACATTATATTCTTTGCAACAAGCTTGTTTGCATATCTTTAGTACTCTAAATCCATTGAATTCCATCAAACAAAGATTTGAATGTTTTCAATTAGCTTTTCTTATACCTATTGAAAGTTTGAAATCCTAAAGAATGAAATATTCTCTTCATTTCTACCTAACAAGGCTCCTTTCTTCATTGCAGGGACTTATTTGCCCAAAATGATGGTGAAATTCACTCTTGTGTCTACATAGAACATTCTATTCATTGGAACAAGCACATATGTACATCTTTGATGCTTTGAATTCATTGAATTTTGTTAAGCAAACAAGTCATTAATCTTAATTAGCTTTCTTTATAGGAATTAAATGGTTTAATTCCTAAATAATAAGACAACCCCTTCATTTTTTGATAAAGGTTTCTCTTTCATTACAGGGACTCATTGACACAAAATGATCTCATAATTAACTTTTGTGTCAACAATAAACACTATATTCTTTTTCAAAAGCCTATTTGTACAATTTTAGAACTCTAACCCATTGAATTCCTTGAAATAGAGGTTAGTTTGATCTTGATTAGCTTTCTTATAGCTATTTAATGTTTCAATTATTAAATAATGAGACCTTCTCTTCATTTCTAGCTAACAAGGCTCCCCCCTTCATTTCAAGGACTCATTTACATAAAATGATGGTGAAATTAACTTTTATGCTAACATCAAACATTATATTGATTGGAGCAAGCATGTTTGCACACTCTTAGTACTCTAAACCCATTGAATTTCATCTAGTAAATGAGTCATTGATCTTGATTTTCTTTCCATACATGTATTGAATGGTTTAGTTATCAAACAATGAGATCAGCTCATCATTTTTTGTTAATAAGACTCCTCTTTTCATTGCAGCAAATCATTCACACAAAAGGATCTCAAAATTAACATTTGTGCCAATAGTAAACATTATATTCATTGCAATAAGATCATTTGCACACTCTTGAATTCTATCAAACAAATCTTTGAATGATCTCAGTTAGCTTTTCTTATGCCTATTAAATGTTTCAAATCCTAAATAAAGAGAACATCCCTTCATTTCTAGCTATCATGCCTCCTTTTTTCATTGCATGGACTTATTTAACCAAAATTATAGCAAAATTAACTTTTGTGATTACACAAAACATTCTATTCAATTGAATAAGCACATTTGTATGTCATTGGTACTTAAATCCATTGAATTCCATCAAGCATATGTGTCATTAATCTTGATTAGCTTTCCTTAAAGGTATTGAATGGTTTAATTCTCTAATAATGAGTTTGCCTTTTCATTTTTTGATAACAAGGCATCTCTTTTTATTACAAGGACTCATTCTAGCAAAAGGATCTCATAATTAACTTATGTGTCAACAACACCCATTATATTCATTCCAACAAGTTCATTTGTACATCTTTGGTACCTTAAATCCACTGAATTTCATTAAAAAAGGTGTGAGAAGTCTTGATTAGCTTCTGTTATACATGTTGAGTGTCTTAGCTCTTGAATAATGACAATATCTCCTTATTTCTAATTAATAATGCATCTCATTATTGCAATGACTCATTCACACAAAAGGATCTCATAATTAACTTTTTGAGTCATCAACACCCATTATATTCATTCCAACAAGCTTGTTTGCAAATCTTTGGTACTTAAATCCACTGATTCATCAAAAAATGGTGTGAGGTGTTGATTAGCTTTTGTGATACATATTGAGTGTCTCAATTCTTGAAAAATGACACATTCTCTTCATTTCTAGCTAATAAAGCTCCTTCTTTTGTTTCAAGGACTCACTTACACAAAATGATGGAGAAATTAAATTTTGTGTCTACAAAAGAGCATTGTATTCATTGGATGAAGCACGTTTGTATACCTTTTGTGCTTTGTTTCCATTGAATTTCATTAAACAAAGGTGTCATAGATCTTAATTAGCTTTCATTATAGATATTGAATGGTTTAATTCTCAAACAATGTGATTGTCTCTTCATTTTTTGATGACAAGCACATCTATATTCATTATATTCATTGCATCATGCATGTCTATACAACTTTGGTACTTTAAACCCACTGAATTCTTTCAAACAAAGATTAAATTTGAACTTGATTAGCTTTTCTTATGGCCATTTAATGTTTGAATTCCTAAATAATGAGACCTTCTCTTTATTTCAAGCTAATAAGGCTCCTTCCTTTGTTGCAAGGACTCATTTACACATAATGATGGTGAAATTAACTTTTATGCTAACACAAAACATTGTATTCATTGCAACAATCACATTTAGACACCTTTAATACTTCAAAACCATTGAATTTTGTCAAGTAAATGAGTGGTTGATCTTGATTAGCTTTCCTTATTGGCATTTGAATGACTTAATTGCCAAACAATAAGATCATCTCTTTCTTTTTTGATAACAAGACATCTCTTTCATTGTAAGGGCTCCTTCACACAAAATGATCTCCAATTTAACTTTTGTGTCAATTGTAAACATTATATTCTTTGCAACAAGCTCATTTGTATATCTTTGTTACTTTAAATCCGCTAAATTCCTTTAAATAAAACTCTGATTGATCTTAATTAACTTTTCTTATACCTATTGAGTGTTTTTACACCTGAACAATGAGACCATCTCTTCATTTTTAGCTAACAAGGCTCTTTCATTCATTGCAATGACACATTTACTCAAAATCATGGTGAAATTAACTTTTGTCTCTACATAAAACATTGTATTTATTGGAACAAGCATGTTTGCACACCTTTTGTATTCTTAACACATTGAATTGTATTAATTAAATGAGTAATTGATCTTTTATAAGCTTTCTTTATAAGTATTGAGTGGTTTAATTTTTGAACAATGAGATGCTCTCCTCATTTTTTGATAACATGACTTCTCTTTTCATTGTAAGGATACATTCATGTAAAATGATATCATAATTATATTTTGTATCGATAGCAAGCATGATATTCATTGCAATAAACTTGATTATACATCTTCCATGCTCTAAATCCTATGAATTTCATCAAGAAAAAGTGATTGGTATAGATTACATTTTTCTCAAACATACCAAGTGTTTCAATTCCTAAATAATGAGACAATCTCTTCATCTCTACCTAACAAGGCTCCTTCCTTCATTGCAAGGACTCGTTTATACAAAATGATGATGAAATTAACTTTTATGTCTACATAAAGCATTGTATTCATTAGAATAAGCATGTTTGCACACCTTTAATACTCTGAACCCATTGAATTCCATCCAGTAAAATTAGTAATTGATATTTATTAGCTTTCCCTATAGGTATTACATGGTTTAATTTATAAATAATGGGACCATCACATCAATTTTCTCAATAACAAAACTTTTGTTTTCATTGTAAGGACTCATTCATACAAAATGATCTTACAATTAACTTTTGTGTTAACAATAAACATTATAGTCATTGTAACAAGCTCGTTTGTACATCTTTTATGCTCTAAATCCATTGAATTCCATCAGACAAAGGTGTGTTGGTCTAGATTACCTATTCTTATATGTATTACATATTTTAATTCTTGAATAACAAGACCATCTCTTCATTTTTTAACTAACAAGACTCCTTCTAAATGTTATGAATATTACAATTTTATGATTGAATATGACAATTTAGAGTTTGGAAAACATGAGAACCAAATAGGTCCATCACTTAAACTTGATTCAACTACTCCTAAGAAGGAGTTATGAAAATGATTGTGCTGTTTATCACTTACATAGATAATTGCTAAGTTATTTAAACCCAATTAGGTAGCAAGTTTTAATGTTATCCCAACATGAATAAATTTGTATTTTTGTTAATGTGAACTAGGCTTTTGGGTTTACTATATGTGCCAAATATTATATTTATCATGACAATAATAACCTTGCAATTGTGACACTCTAAATCCATTAAATTCCTTCAAACAAAGGAGTCATTCATCATAATTATCCTTTTTTATAGGTATTGAATGGCTCAATTCAACAAGAAGTTATTGCTTCATCTCTTGTTAACAAGCTTTCTTGCTTAATCACAAGGACTCATTCACAGATCATAAAATTAACATTGGTGTATGCACCAAACTTTATATTACTCATAATAGTAACAACCTTATGACTTCGACATTCTAAAACTATTGAATTCCATCAAACAAAGGGGTCATTGATTATGATCATCCTTTCTTATAGGTATTGAATGGTTCAATTCTAGAAGAATGAAATAGCTAATTCATTTCTTGTTAATAAGTTTTCTCATTTACTTGTAAGGTCTTATTCACACAAATTGATCATGAAGTTATCATTAATGCATGCATTAAACATTATATTAGTCACTACAATAGCTACCTTATGACATTCACATTACTAATCCATTGATTTCTAGTAAACAAAAGATTGATTGAACATGATTATACTTTCTTGTAGGTATTGAGTGGTTCAATTTCAGAAGAATGAATCTGTCACTTCATTTCTTCCTAACAAACTTTCTTTGGTTTAATTCCTCATGAGATTTGGATTTGTCAATAACCAAATTTCATATCAAAATTTGAAAAGATTTTGGCTTCTTAAAGGTGGTTTAGTAAATCCTTTTTATTAGGTATTGGGTACCTAATCTAGTGTAAAACCTTATTTAAAGGTTTGTTATTAATTACTAATCTTAGAACTTCTTATTCCAATTTAGTTGTATTTTCTACATAAAATGTAAGACCTTGATCCATTAAATAAGCATTAAATATTTTTTTCATTATTTTTTTAAAATTAGAAAGAGTTTTTTTTTATAATCCAAAGGGCATAACATTCCTATTATTACTGATAACCCTATCAATAAAATTATTATATTAAAGAGTTTCTAACTCATCTTCTTTCAACAAAGTGTCTAGTAGATCTAGAGTACTTTCTTCTTTATCTTTTGTAATAGTCTCTAGGACAATAATCCTATCTTTTAATTTTCTAACATTAGTTTTTAATTCTTTAATGTCAACTTTAAGCTCACATAATTGTTGGTTCCGCTCTAATTTTAATGTTTGAAGTGCTTTCTTTTATTCTATGTATGATAATTTTTTAACTATAACATTTTTCTATTTCAACAATTTAGTGGCTAAAACTAGCATATGATCTTTTGTTAGATATAAATATTTTTCTAGTTGTTCTCATTTGTCTTTGGGATTTGAAATTTTGTCAATAAGATCCAAAATGATGTTATCTACTTTTGTTAAGACTAATAAGCCATTATATTTACACATAGCTTGATAGGGTAAACATTTTCCTTTGTAGCTAGTGTCTAAATTAGACTCAAAAGAATTATCTTCTTCAAGAACTTGAATTTCTAAATTTGATTCAATAGAATCACATTTTACCAAGAAAATGTGCATCAAGGATTTTTTAAGACCTTCATCAAGATTTAACTCTTGAATTTTTTTTGCTTTGTTTTGCACGTATTTGAATAATGCCTTATTTTGCCATATTTATAGCAAACAATCATTTTCTTTGGTTTTGGCTTTATAAGCATTTTCTTTGCTCTATTCCTTTCTTCTTATAAGAAGTTTTTTAATTCACATAAGGTTGATAACCTTTCTTTTTTGGTTTATTGGGATATTTTATGTGTGGATAACCCATTTGCTTGCAAAAACTACCCAAAGCCCTTTTACCTTGAGATTTCTCATTTTGTAACTACTTAGGTAGTTTAATTCCTTTAGTCATTGCTTCAGCAGCTAGTTCACCATAGGTGCAGTGATTATAATCAATTATTGTAGAATGATTGGCTTTAAGCCTAGTTTTAACTCTCTTAGCAAATAAGGTAGGTAACCTAAAGAGATTTTTCTTTCTAGAAGACACTTGACTATCTTCTTGAGCAAATACCTTAGAGAAAAATACATCTTTGTACCACTTAAAATGAGACAAGTTAGGACATCTCATATTAATGAGTTATTCATAAGTCTTGTCTATTAACAAAACAGTAATACCAATAAAATGATTGGTGATTATATAAATTGGTGTATTAACACAATCAAAGATTAGTATTCTTGCTTTTGGTTTTGTAGTAGAAAAAAATTGATTTTTTACCTTATTAGATAAATTAAAGTCCCACTAGCCTTTAAGCTATTTAGTAAACCCACTTGTTATGATTTGAGCATTTGTTTTGACAATAGTTATAAACAACATCATGTAATGCAACACAACTAGAATTTGATGTTCAATCACACCATTGAGATTCCATTCAACTATACTACTACCATCATATGGAACATAATTATACTCTAATTGTTCTTCTAATAAGAGGTCAACATGTATTGATCTTGGATAGCATAACACAGTAAGAACCTTATTAAAGATTATTTTATTAATAGAAAGAGGTTCCTTTGTATAAGGACTACTGTCAAATGGTTGTTATTCTAATAAGAACATTTGTTTAAGTTGATCTAACTCTTCTTATAAGTGTTTTTTGATATTTTTCACCTTTATTGTCAAATTTAATCTAATTTTCTTTTTCTAGAAAAATTACTTCTTTATTTTTTAGACCAAGACTTTTAAGTTGTTTAACTATTTCCTCCACTTGTTCTATTTTTTTAGAGCTACTATTGGTCATATTATAGTTAATATCTTTAAAGGGTAGGAGTTTAAATAAAACCCTTTTTTTATTTCTAATTTAAATAGAGGCTTGGGAATAAAGTCCTATTTGTGAAATATTTCTTTGACTTTTTCCTCCATTCTAATCAATTGAGAGCCCACCAATTAAGATACAAATTAGTATAATTGTGTTGCTATATCACAACACTGGCCATAGCTTTGGCCTTACAAGGCGGATCTATAACCTCACTTTCCTCAATTTTTAAAGAAAGATTTAAAGCAAGAGGGAAAATATTATTAACCCTTTTGCCCTTGTTGGTTAAATACTCTTGGTAAGTTTTTTCAAGAATTAGGTAGTTTTTTAATGCTAAAAAATTAGGAAAAGGTTTTTGCTGAATATTATAAATATTTTGAATATAAGTAAAAATATCTACAATACTCGTTTCTACAATATATTTTTTATGCCTTTGATGCTAAAGTTTTTGTTGTCCATGACTAAAGGTCATAAAAAAACACTTTCCTTTCAAGGTATTTTTAGAAGAGTAAAATAACATTTTTACCTTTTCCTTTATCTCATTATATTCCTAAATAATGAGACTATTTCTTCATTTATAACTAACAAGGCTCTTGCTTTTGTTGTAAGGACTCATTTTGGCAAACTAAAGGTAAAATTAACTTTTGCATTGGAACAAACACATTTGCACACCTTTGATACTTTATACCCATTGCATTCAATCAAGTAAAATGCATCATTGACTTTTATTAGAAATCATTATAGGTATTAAATGGTTTACTACTTGAACAATGAGACTATCACTTCAATTTTTATCATAAGACTTCTCCTTTCATTGGAAGGACACAAAATGATGGGGAAATTATCATTAATGTCTACATAAAACATTATATTCATTGCAATAAGCTTGTTTGTACATCTTTTATACTCTAAATCCATTGAATTTCATTAAAAAAAAGTTTGAGCTTTTTAATTCTTGAATGAGACGATCTCTTCATTTCTAGCAAACAAGACTTGTTCCTTTATTACAAGGACTCATTCACACAAAATGATTTTATAATTGACTTTATGTCAATAACAAACATTATATTTATTGCAACAAGCTTGTTTGTACATATTTAGTGCACTAAATCCATTTAATTCCAACAAAAATTAGTGTGATTTATGTAGATTACCATTTCTTACACACATTTTGTGTAAATTAGTACTTTTAATGAGAGAAGGAGCTTTATTACTTAAAAATGATGGGATAGTCTCATTAGTCAAGAATTGAAAATCTTGATACATAGAAGCATGTTTGTTTTTACACAAAATAATATAATCATTAAAACAAGCACATTTGCACACCCTTGGTACTCTATACCCATTGAATTCTATCAAGTAAAATGAGTCATTAATCTTTATTAGCTTTCCTTACTGAGTGGTTTAATTCCTAAACAATAAGATAGCCTCTTCAATTTTTCATAACAAGACTTTTCTTTTCATTGAAAGGACAAATTTACACAAAATGGTGGCAAAATTAACTTTTATACATTTTTGGTACTCTAAATTCATTGAATTTCATCAAAAATAAAGGTGCATTTTGTCTAGATTACCTTTTAAAATATGTATTGAGTGTTTTAATTCCTGAATGAGACCATCTCTTCATTTCTAGCTAACAAGGCTCCTTCCATAAATGCAAGGACTCATTCACACAAATTGATCTCAAAATCAACTTTTGTGTCCATAATAAACGTTATATTTATTGCAATAAGCTCATTTGTACACCTTTGGTACACTAAATCTATTGAATTTGATCAAGTAAAATGAGTCATTAATCAATTACAAGTGTTGAATGGTTTAATTCCTAATTCAATTTTTCATAACAAAAATTTTCTTATCTTTGGAAGGACAAATTTACACAAAATGATGATGAAATTAACATTTATGTGTAGACAAAACATTATAATCATAGCAAAAAGCTTGTCTGTAAATCTTTGGTACTTTATATCCATTGAATTCCATCAAAAATTGGTGTGATTAGTCTTAATTACCATTTTTGATTCATATTTTGTATAAATGAGTGCTTACAATAAAAGTAGAAGCATTGTTAGTTATAAATGAAGAGATTTCCTAATTATTCAAGAATTGAAGCACTCATACATATAAGCATATTTATGTCTTCTCAAAACATTACTTTCATTGGAACAAAGCACTTTATTGCAAGGACTCCTTGTATCTTCTTTTGATTAAAAGGAGTTTTAAATTTCTGTTGTAAATGCTTATAAGTAATTTCATTAGTTAGAGAACTAATGAATCTTTCATTCCTCTAAATCTTTTTCTAAATCAATTCAATTTCTATATATTGAAGAATGGAAGTAAATTTAAAGCCAATAAGCTTTCTATTAATCTTTGCATTTATGCATCATCATTTATTTTCTTTATTGGGTATAGCATGTGTAAGAAATGATTTCCTAATATGAAATCTTGTGATAGAATTTTAATCATCATGAAAGGGATTTCTAAACATAAAAATATTTTCATTACAAATAATGACTTATGATAGCTTGTATTTGATAACAAGCTTACTCTAATCAACAATGTTTAATACTTCTGTTATTTTTGATAAGTATTTTAAAGGTTTTAATCCTTCTTAATATGGATTTAGAGTATTAGAGCCAAACCTAGTAAAGTATCTATTATAGGTTGTAGTTGAAACCTAAGTTGTGTTTTCAATTTTAGCTCATGTGAGTTAGGGCTAGGTGTTAAGTGCTTTTAATGTAAACCATTGACAGTGATTCTATGACACATATGGATAAACTTCACCAAAGTTGACACTCAAATAGTAAAATTAAAGAAATTATTATTAATAAAAATATAAATGATATTTATCTTTAGAATTGGAAATTACCATCATCATCATTGTCACACACACACACACACACATATATATATATATCTAAATCTAATTATGTTATTAAAATAGAATCTAGTCTAAGTAATAGACCTATTTATTTTTCTTATTACCACAACTTTACTCTTTCTCTCATATCCTAATCTCTTGCATGCTTTGTGCTTAGATGTTAAAACCAAGGGATTTAATATGATGCATTCCCCAAAAAATTTTAAAACATAGGAAGATTGTTTGTTGCATGTAGAGTTTGTATATAATAGGAGTGTTCATTCTACTACTAGTCACTCTCCATTTGAAATTGTGTATGGTTTAAATCCTTTAAATCCTTTAGATTTTATGCCTTTACTTGTTGATGATATGTTAGCTTAGATGGTGGACACAAGGCCAAAATGGCGAAGAAGTTACATGAGAAGGTGTGGCAATAAATTGCAAAATGATCATATGCCAACAAAGGGAGAAAGAAGGTGGCATTTAAACTTAGTGATTGAGTTTGGGTGCATATGCATAAGGAGAGCTTCTTGGCATAGAGGCATTCAAAGTTATAGCTTGGAGGAGATGGTCCATTTCAAGTGGTAGCTCAAATTAATGACAATGCCTACAAGTTGGACCTTTTAAGTGAGTACAATGTGAGTGCAACATTTGATGTTTATAATCTTTCTCCTTTTGATGTAAATAATGATTTAAGGATGAATCCTTTTAAGGAGAGGGGAAATAACGAGATCCATGGAAAAGTTAATGTATGGAGGGCTTTCAAGGATCCATAGAGCATTTAAGAAGGGCTACAAAAATGTTCTACAGCTAAAAGGATGAGAAAAGCACTCAGTAAGCTAATTGATGAAATTTGTTCCAGACAAAGCTAATTTAATCTTGAAGGGTGGAAAAACATATCTTAATATGGTCCAAGGCCTTATTAATTTGATTGGAGTACTTAATTAGTTAGGGTTACAATGAATTCCACTCCTAAATAATAGTTTGTTATAAAATAGGGCAACTTCTAAAACAAATAGGAGTATATTGTTGTTAGCTTATTTACAAAGTTTGTCATTATCTCTACTGCAGTTATTGATTTAGCCCATAAATAAGTCCATTTGCATTGTTAAAAAAGAAAAAAAAGAACATTAGTGAAATAAAAGTGAGAAATTTCTCCTTCAGTTCTTTCAAGAACTAAAGAACTTATTAAAAACTAGCTATTCTTGTAGTATTCAACCTAACTTATCACTCCTAAATTCCTTCTTTTTCTAGAGTGTGGTGTCCATATACATCTTTATACCTTAGGTTTATGTTCCTACAAGATGATTACACAATCAAGATAGAGGAAAAAGATTACAATCTTTACAATTCCCTTGAAATGGTAAAGCTTCTTTCCTTTACCTCTATAAAGCATTACCAAAAGCATTACAATTTTCTGCACTTTGGCCTTGTCTAGTTAGAAATCAAGACCCTTTTTATAGAAGGGTTAGATACTTCTATTCTTGTTGCCTTTAAAGATTGCTGTCTTCTAAACTTTGATGATTCTCTCTTAGGTATTATAGAAACAAGCCTATGTTTTGGTCCAATTTATTTCAATTACTTTTTAGATTTCACAATTTCTTTGCATGAAAGGAATATTCTTGATGTTCTTACCTTGCAAATCAAGCTTCACAACAACCAATTCACTAAAGGATCAATTCCACTAAGCTTAATGTATGGGATACATTATAAAACTATGAAAACAATGTTCAACACCAAAGCCCTATATCATGGAGCCCACAGAGAAACAATTCTGTGGGAAATAGACATGCATAGAGCTAACCTCCAAATACTCTAGTATATTAAATGGCATGAGGTAAGTCTGTTTGACACCTAAAAACTTGAAAATTTTTCTATCCTTCTCTGTGGGAAATAGACATGCATAGAGCTAACCTCCAAATACTCTAGTATATCAAATGGCATGAGGTAAATCTGTTTGACACCTAAAAACTTGAAAATTTTTCTATCCCAAAGACTCCTTTGGCAATGGATGTGAATAAAATTACTCAACATAGAGATGGTAGTGTTAGCATATCTTTTGTTAGACACTCCATAAGTGCTAGATCTAAATCTATTAAGGACGAAGATCTTGAAACCCAAATCTCAAATTATTTGCAACGTAGCCTTTTTGTGAGATAACTATTTAGCACCTATGCTCAAACTAGCAGTACAAGAGGTGTAGATCAATGTGGATAGGTCCCTCAAGCCACTTATGCATCACCACAATAAGAATCACTAGAATCTCCTGTATCCTTGGCATCATAGGTCTAGTTTCATATTGAGCCTAAGATATATCTTGAGCTCCATATTTTGGAAAAAGATTTTGTGATTAAAAATGAAATTTTAAGAAAATAATTTTATGGCCAGCATAATGTTGAAAAAAGAGAGTGGTTTTTCAAAAATTTTCAAAATGAGAAAAAACTAAATGTCTAGCAAGACTATTATGATTGGATGACCAGAAACAAAAAGCATGTTTTATTCTTTGATTGGTTTAATGAGTACTATTTTCAATGAGGATATGAGTACTTGTGATCATATTTCACAAAGGAAGATGAATTACAAGCTTAAATCCAATCACAACAATGCAAGTTAATGAATGGCTCAAAAATAGAGTCAGTTCATCCTCCATCATGTGATAATAAGGCTTCTCTTTCCATTTCAAGGACTCATTCACATAAAATGATTACATAATTAACTTTTGTGTCAACATTAAACATTATATTACTTGCAACAAGCTCATTCGTATATCTTTGAATTCTAAATCCAATGAGTTCCATCAAAAAAAGGTGTGATTGGTCTATATTATCTTTTCTTATATGTATAGAGTGTTTCAATACTGAAATAAGAGCTTCTCTTCATTTCTAGCAAATAAGGCTCCTTCCTTCATTACAAGGACTCATTTACATAAAATGATGGTGAAATTAACTTTTATGTCTACATAAAACATTATATTCATTGGAATGAGCATGTTTGCACACCTTAGTACTCTAAATCCATTAAATTCCATCAAGTAAATAAGTCATTAATCTCAATTAGTTTCCTTATAGGGAATGGTTTAATTCTTCAATAATGAGACCACCTCTTCATTTTTGATAACAAGGCTTCTCTTTTTGTTACAAGCCCTCATTTCCACAAAATGCTCTTGCAATTAATTTTTTATGTCAACATCAAACATCATATTCATTGCACCAAGCTTGGTTATTCATATTTGGTACTCTAAATCCTAGAATTCTATAAAAAAAAAAAAGGTGTGATTGGTCTAGATTACCTTTTCTTATGCATATTGAGTGTTTTAATTGTTGAATAATGAAATTGTCTTTTTATTTCTAATTGACAAGGCTCCTTCCTTTGTTACAATGGCTCATTTACACAAAATAATGGTGAAAATAACTTTTGTATCTACACAAAACATTATATTCATTGAAATAAGCATGTTTGTACACTTGTGGTACTTTGAACCTATTGAATTCCATTAGGTAAATGAATCATTGATCTTAATTCACTTTGCCTTCATGTATTGAATAGTTTAATTCCTAAACTATGAGAGTGCCTCTTCATTTTTTTGATAACAATGCTTATCTTTTCATTGCAAGGACCCATTCCCATAAAATAATCTTGTAATGACCTTTTGTGTTAACATTAAACATTACATCAATCACAATAAGGTTATTTTTCCATTTTTGGCACTATATATCCATTAAATTCCATTAAAAAAAAGACTAGTTTAGATCACCTTTTCTCAATGTATTGAGCATTTCAATTCTTGAATAATGACACCATAATGTGAATCCCAAAAAATATGGTTTAGGGATCTAACATAGACAAGAAATCAAATAAAGACCCAAGAAAGCTAAATTAGGTTTCAATTATGCAAGTCCTAGATCTAATATTCAAGGAACACAAACCTAAGCTATAAAGAAGGATAGGAATGGCACCCTCCAGCAAAGAAGGGATTTGAGAGTGATAAGTTCAGTTGAACATTACAAGAAAAGTTAGTTTTTGATAAGTTCTTTAATTCTTTAAAGAATTAAATCAAAAAATCTTACTTTTATTTTTACTAATATTCTACTCTTTTTAACAATGAAATTAGACATATTTATAAGTTGAATTAACAATCCTAAAAATAAAGACAATGACAAACTCCTAAAATATAAGAACACTCTTATTTTATTATAAACTCTTATTTTATAACAAACTTCTATTTAGGAGTGAATTTTATTGTAACTTTAGCCCATTAAGTACTCCAATGTAATTAATAAAGCCTTGGGCCATGTTAAGATGTGCTTTGCTACCCTTTAAGCTTGAATTATCTTCTTTGGCCCAAATTTCTTTAATTAGCTTACTAGGTGCCTCTTTCATCCTTTTAGCTCTTAAACACATCAGTGGCCCTTCTTGAATGTTCAATGGACCCTTAGAAGCCCTTCATGGATCAGTTTCTTCATGGATCTGCTCATTTCCCTCCCTTTAAAAAGATCTATCTCAAATCATCCATTGCATAAAAAAAAAATGCTAGGAACAACCTCACACGCACTCCTTCACATGTTTCACTCCACTCCCTCATTTCATGATAGTCACTCTTGTGTTTGCACATTATATAAATTTGGGTTTTCTTTATCATTCCTTTTTTGAACTAAACAAATAGAATTAGAGTCACCTTATAACCAACTAATTCTAAGAAATTAGAATCAAAGAAAAACACGATAAGATTAAATTGCAAAACACATAAGAAAAAAGATTAATTATATCCAAATCATTGTAGGAATTAGAATGAAATAAGGAAATAAAGCCTCTATAGAATGTGGCTAGCAACCTAGTGTTTGTAGATAAAAATAAAAGAAAAGCTAGTGTTCATATATTCAAAGAACAAGAGGTTATAGAACATGGATAACAAGAAGAACAAAAGAAAAACTCAAATTTTAGATAAATAAACCTGTAATCTTTAAAGCTTTGATACTAACTAATGTGAATCCCAAAAGACGTGTCTTAAGGACCCATCATATACAACTAATCAATCAAGAACCTAAGAAAGCTAAATCATATTTCAATGATGAAAAACCTAAACCCAAAGTACAAGGAATGTGAACCTAAGGTATAAAGAAGCATATGGATGTCATAGTTTAACAATGAAAGGATTGATAAGTTAGGTTAAATGCCACAAGAAGAGTTATTTCTTGAAAGAACTAAGGAAGAAAATTCTCACTTTTGTTTTTACTAATGTTTTACACTTTTAAACAACAAAATTAATTTTATTATAGGATGAATTAACAACCTTAAAATCCCTAAAAATAAGGACAATGATAAATTCTTAAAATATAAAACACTCCTATTTTATTATAGGCATGTATTTTATAAAAAAAAAAAAAAAACTCCTATTTAAGAGTGAATTTTATTATAACTCCAACCTATTAAGTACTCCAATTAAATTAATATAGCCTTAGACTGCATTAAGATATGCTTTATTGCCCTTTAGGCCTGAATTATGAGAACATGCTCATTTGTACATCTTTAGTAGTCTAAATCTATTGAACTCTAATAAAAAAAAAGGTGTGGTTGGTCTAAATTATCTTTCTCATATGCATTGTGTGTTTCAATTCTAGAATAATGACATTATCTCTTCATTTCTAATTAACAAAGCTCCCCACTTTATTACAAGGACTTAGTTGCACAAAATGATGGCAAAATTAATTTTTATGTCTACACAAAACATTATATTCATTGGACCAAGCACATTTACACACCTTTTGTACTATAAACCCATTGAATTCCATTAAGTAAATAAGTCATTAATCTTAACTAGTTTTCTTTATAGGTATTGAATGGTTTAATTTTCAAACAATGAGTCCACTTCATTTTTTGATAACAAAACTTCCTTTTTCATTGCAAGGGTTCATAACCACAAAATGATCTCATAATTAACTTTTGTGCCAACAACAAACATTATATTCATTGCAACAAGCTCATTTGTACATTTTTGGTGGTCTAAATCCATTGAATTCTTCCATTAAAAATAGGTGTGATTGGTCTAGATTAACTTTTATTATACTAATTGAGTGGTTTAATTGCTAAATAATGAGATTGTCTCTTCTTTTCTAATTAACAAGGTTCCTTCCTTCATTACAAAGACTCCTTTACACAAAATTATAAAGAAATTAACTTTTGTGTCAACACAAAACATAATATTAATTTAAACAAGCACATTCGAGTGCCCTTGGTATCTGAACGCATTGAATTCCATCAAGCAAATGAGTCATTAATCTTGATTAGCTTTCCTTACAAGTATAGAATAGCTTTATTCACAAACAATGACATTACTTCTTCATTTTTTTATAACAATGCTTCTCATTTCATTACAAGGACTCATTCCTACAAAATGATCTCATAATTAACTTTTGTGTCTACAACAAACATTATAATCAGTGCAACAAGCTCATTTATGCATCTTTAGTGTTCTAAATTGATTAAATTTCATTAAAAAAAATGTTCGATTGGTCTTGATTAGCTTTTCTCATATGTATTGAGTCTTTGTTGATTTGAACCTTTGAATTCCAACAAGTAAATGAGTCATTGATCTTCATATGTTATCTTTATAAGTATTGAATGGTTTAATTCTTGAATAATAAGGCTATCTCTTAATTTTTTCATAACAAGACTTCCTTTTTTATTATAAAGACTCATTAGCTTTTGGGTCGACAACAAACATTACATTTCGTGCAACAAGTTCATTTCTTCATTTTTGGTGCCCTAAATCCATTGATGTCCATAAAAAAAAAAAATGTGTGATTGGTCTAGATTACCATTTTTTTATACATAAAGAGTGTTTCAATTACTAAACAATCTCTTCATTTCTAGCTAATAAGGGTCCTTTGTTAGAAGGACTCATTTACTCAAAATGATGGTGACATTAACTTTTATGTTGACAAAAAAAAATTATATTTTTTTGGAACAAGCACATTTGCACACCTTTAATACTCTAAACCCGTTGAATTCTATCAAGTAAATGAGTCATTGATTTTGATTAGGTTTCCTTACAAATGTTGAATGGTTTAATTCTTAAACAATGAGAATAACTCTTCATTTTTTGACAACATCGCTTCCCATTTCATTACAAGGACTCATTCACATAAAATGATCCAAAAATTAACTTTTTGTCAACAATAAGCATTGTATTGATTGTATGAAGCTCATTTCTACATCATTGGTACTCTAAATCCATTGAATTGCATCAAATAAAGGTGTGATTGGTCTAAATTAGCTATTATTATTTGTATTGAGTGCTTTAATTCTTGAATAAGGAGATTGTCTATTATTTATAATTAACTTTATTTTTGGGTTTTTAAGATTATTAATTCAGCCTATAAATAAACTTGATTTTATTATTAAAAAAAAGCATAACATTAGTGAAAATTTTCTCCTTTGATTTATTTCAAAAACTAATGAACTTATGAAGAACTAACTCTTCCTGCAGTGTTCAACGTAACTTATCACTCCCAAATCCCTTCTTTGCTAGAGTGTGGCATCTATATCCTACCTTATACCCTATGTTTATGATCCTTGAACATTGGGTCTAAGTCTTGCATGATTTAAATATGATTTAGCTTTCTTAGGTTCTTATTTGATTTCTCAAGTGTGTTGGTTCCTAAGCCATGTTTGTTAGGATTCACACCATTTTGTGTCAATGCAAAAGATTATATTCATTACAACAAGCATGATTGTAAACCTTTGGTACTCTAAACCTATCAAATTCCATCAAGTAAATGACTCATAGATCTTGATTAGTTCTCCTTATAAGTGTTAAATGGTAAAATTCTTGAACAATGAGACCTCTTTTTCATTCATTGATAACAAGTCTTCTCCTATCTGATGAGAACCATAGAGATGATGGGTGGAAGGCTCCAATGGTTGCAAGAGGTCCATTGCACATCCCAGAAGGCCCAATAACACAAGTTAGAGCCAAAAAGATTAAAGAAGCACTAAATGGGCTGATTCAGGACATCCAGGCCAACCCAGCTTCAAATGGGGCGAATTCAAGTTTGACAAGGAGTCCAGCCCTAATTAATATAATTAGAATACTTAAATAGGTTAGAATAAGTAATAGCATTTCTTCCTAAATAAGAGTTTATTATTTATGTAGGAATTTATTCTCAATTAGGAATTCCTCTAAAATAAGGATTTGTCCTAAGTAGGAATTTGTGCCTCTTTAGGATTGCTATCTTAGTCTATAAATAGGCTCCCCTTGTAAGCTCTGGAAGGGCAGACAACTTTGAGTGAAATAGAAAGTAAGGGTTTTTTTTTTGGTTCTTTTAGGACTAAAGAACTTATCAAGAGGTACTTCTTGTGGCGTTCTAATCGACTTATCACTCCCAATTCCTTTCTTTTCTGGAGTGTGGCGTCCATATCCTTCTTAAATATGCTAGGTTCATGTTCCTCCCCAGAGTGGGTCTAGGGTTTGTGATATTAAACTCTGGTTTAGCTTTCCTCATTGTTCTTTGATTCCTTGTGTGTGTTGGGTCCCTAAGCCACGTCTTTTTGGGGTTTTTCGCATCAGTTGGTATCAGAGCAGGGTTCTAAATTAGGTTGAATCCACTCACTCTTCAATTTTCTATCTTTTGATTTATTTATTGTTGTTTAGTTTGTCTATTATGTGCATTATTATTCAAATGCACAAATCTGTTTATTTGCAATCCTTCTCTCTTTGCTTGTTTGTTTAAGCTCATAAACGTGCTAATTTCAATTCCAATTGGTATGTTCAAGTATTCTACTATTATTTTGTGCTGAAAAAAAAAACCAAAAAAAAAAAAGGGAAGAACAAAAGAAAGAAAACATCAAATTCAAAGTTATTGATAAGGTTAACAATTTGGTCATATTCGCCACAATAATAATAAAGTTTTCTTGCTCAACTCCAATTCTACCATTTGTTTTCCTATTTTGTTACCCAAGTTGTCCTCTAGATTATATTACCCATATCCTGATTTTTGTGAATTTAGTTCATTAAATCCGTTTGTGTTGACATCCTTTTTCACTTGATTCTTGTTCTCCAATTTGTTCAATTCTACGCCGTTTAGCTTATTCTGTTCAAAATCAATACCCTTGATGATGCGAAAAACCCTAAAAAGACATGGCTTAGGGACCCAACGCACACAGGGAATCAAAGAACAACCAGGAAAGCTAAACCAGAGTTTAATATCACAAACCCTAGACCCACTCTAGGAAGGAACACGAACCTAGTGTATTTAAGAAGGATATGGACGCCACACTCCAGAAAAGAAAGGAATTGGGAGTGATAAGTCGATTAGAATGCCACAAGAAGTACCTCTTAATAAGTTCTTTAGTCCCTAAAAGAACCGAAAGAAAAACCCTTACTTTTTATTTCACTCAAAGTTGTCTGCCCCTCCAGAGCTTACAAGGGGAGCCTATTTATAGGCTAAGATAGCAATCCTAAAGAGGCACAAATTCCTACTTAGGACAAATCCTTATTTTAGAAGAATTCCGAATTGAGGATAAATTCCTACATAAATAATAAACTCTTATTTAGGAAGAAATGCTATTACTTATTCTAACCTATTTAAGTATTCTAATTATATTAATTAGGGCTGGATTCCTTGTCAAACTTGAATTCGCCCCATTTGAAGCTGGGTTGGCCTGGATGTCCTAAATCAGCCCATTTAGTGCTTCTTTAATCTTTTTGGCTCTAACTCGCGTTATTGGGCCTTTTGGGATGTGCAATGGACCTCTTGCAACCATTGGAGCCTTCCACCCATCATCTTTATGGTTCTCATCACTTGATTTACGTTGTTTAGTTCTTTATAGAGCTGAAAAGGAAAATCTGAGTAGTAAAAGGTAAGAGTGAAAGTTCATATAAAAAAAAAAAAAACCATAAAGAGTGTAAACACGAGGGAGTGTGACATAATCTTTTGAGTGAAACACGTGAGGGAGTGTTCTGTGAGGTATCCCATTTGTTTTGTGTAGAAGTAAGACTATGGCGTCCAAAGACAAAGGTGTAGCTCAAGAGGGAGCTGGTGAAGTGACCTTCATGATCAAAGCTATGCAACAACAATTTGAGTGCATGAATACTAGATTTGATGCTATGAGGGAGAGGATGGAGGAGCAAGCTATTACAATAGCAGAGTTGCAAAGGAAACATAGGGAATATGAGGCTCCCAAAGCAAGAAGGCAGTTGACACATGCCTATGACCATGAAGATGATGTAGAAGATGATGAAGTTGATGATCAAACTACGATGGTTAGAACTGGTAACAATAGAAGGGATCGAAGAGAATTTGGGAGGCAAGGCACCTACGATCATAATTTGGGTAGTATTAAAATGACAATTCCTTCATTCCAAGGTAAGAATGATCCTGATGCATACCTAGAATGGGAAAAGAAAGTTGAATTGGTTTTTGATTGCCACAACTATTCCAAGGAGAAAAAGGTAAAGCTTGCTGCCGTTGAATTTACTGATTATGCTATTATTTGGTGGGATCAACTTGTTTTGACTAGGAGAAGAAATCATGAGCGGCCTATTGATACATGGGAGGAGATGAAGGCTATCATGAGGAGGAGGTTTGTCCCTGGTCACTCTTACAGGGAGTTGTACCAAAGGTTGCAAGGGCTCACTCAGGGCACCAAAAGTGTGGAGGACTACCACAAGGAGATAGAGATTACCATGATTAGGGCCAATGTAGAAGAAGATAGAGAGGCAACCATGGCTCGATTTCTGCAAGGGCTAAATAGGGACATAGCAAATATGGTTGAATTGCAGCACTATGTGGAATTGGAAGACATGGTGCACATGGCCATGAAAGTTGAAAGGCAACTTAAACGAAAGGGCTCCACACGGGTTGGGCAGAATTCTAGTTCTACCTCATCGTGGAAGCCAAACTGGAGTAAAAGGGACGAGATGGCCAATTACAAGTCCAAAGCTGAGCTACCCAAGCACAAGAATGTGGGTTCTAGCAAGGAGACAGATGATGATTCTGTGCCACTGTCAGAGGGTGAATGTGATGGAGAGGAGTATCCAGTTAACGGAGTAACTCTCATTACGAGGCGAGCATTGAATGTACAAGTAAAAGAAGAAAATGAGGTGCAACGAGATAACATCTTTCAGACAAGGTGTCTCATCAAAAATAAGGTATGTAGTATGATTATTGATGGTGGGAGTTGCACTAACGTTGCTAGCACAACTATGGTTGAGAAGCTGGATTTACCTACTATGAAGCATCCTAGACCATATAAACTACAGTGGTTGAATGAGAGTGGTGAAGTGAAGGTAAATCAGCAAGTGCTTGTATCATTTTCCATCGGAAGGTACCGTGATGAAGTTTTATGTGATGTCGTACCCATGCATGCGGGACATATTCTATTAGGAAGACCATGGCAATTTGATAGGCGAGTTATGCATGATGGCTTCAAGAATCGATATTCCTTTGTAATGAACGAAAAACCTATCATTCTTGTACCATTATCACCTCAACAAGCATATGAGGATCAATTAAGGATTAAAAATGAGAGTGAACAGAAAAGAGAGATTGATAAAAGAGAAGAAAGAGAAGAAAATGTGAGGACACAAGAAAAAGAGAAGAAAAAAGAAAATCTCTATGCAAAAGGAAGTGATGTCAAAAGAGCATTCTATGCCAAACAACCTATGATTATACTTTTGTACAAGGAGACTTATTTTAACACTAACAAGTTTGACTCATCTTTGCCTAGTGTTGTTGTTGCATTATTGCAGGAATTTGAAGATGTATTCCCTGACGATATCCCAAGTGGATTGCCACCTAATAGAGGAATTGAGCATCAAATTGATTTCATCCCAGGTGCATCCATCCCTAACCGGCCAGCATATAAGAGTAATCCTGAGGAGACAAAGGAGCTTCAAAGGTAGGTTGAGGAGCTTATGTCCAAAGGATATGTGAGGGAAAGCATGAGTCCATGTGCTGTGCCTGTCCTACTTGTACCAAAAAAAGATGGGACTTGGAGGATGTGTGTTGATTGTCGAGCTATCAACAAAATCACTGTAAAGTATCGTCACCCCATACCTAGATTAGATGACATGTTAGATGAATTGCATGGGTCATGTGTTTTTTTCTAAGATTGATTTAAAAAGCGGATATCATCAGATTAGGATGAGAGAGGGAGATGAGTGGAAAACAACTTTCAAAACTAAGTATGGGTTGTATGAGTGGCTAGTTATGCCATTTGGTCTCACTAATGCACCAAGCACTTTTATGCGACTAATGAATCATGTTTTACGTGCATTCATTAATAAATTTGTAGTGGTGTATTTTGATGATATCTTGGTCTATAGTAAAACCATAGAAGATCATTTTGATCATTTATGTTCTGTAATAAGTGTTTTACATTCTGAGAAATTGTATGCTAACTTACATAAATGTTCCTTTTGTACTGATTAGATCACATTTCTTGGCTATATTGTCAGTGCTAAAGGTATTGAGGTTGACGAGGAAAAAGTTAAGGCAATTCGTGATTGGCCTACACCTAAGTCAACTAGTGACGTGCATAGCTTTCATGGTCTAGCTAGTTTCTATAGACACTTTGTTAAAGACTTTAGCACCATTGTCGCACCACTCACTGAGCTTATCAAAAAGAACATGAGTTTTAGGTGGGGTAGTGACCAAGACAAGGCTTTTAATTGCATCAAGGAAAAATTAAGTTCTGCACCTTTACTTGCTTTACCTAACTTTGCAAAAGCTTTCAAGATTGAGTGTGATGCCTCAGGTATTGGCATTGGAGCTGTTTTGATGCAGGAAAGGCGCCCAATTGCTTACTTTAGTGAAATGCTAAGTGGAGCTAGCCTTAATTATCCTACTTATGATAAAGAGATGTATGCATTAGTACGGGCTTTGGAGACATGGCAACATTACCTTTGGCCTAAGGAGTTTGTCATCCATACTGACCATGAATCTTTAAAGCACTTGAAGGGACAAGGAAAGTTGAACAAAAGACATGCCAAGTGGGTTGAATTTATTGAGACCTTTCCCTACATCATCCAATATAAAAAAGGTAAGGAAAATGTGGTAGCTGACGTGTTATCTCGCAGGTATGCCCTTATCTCTACACTTACTGCAAACTTATTAGGATTTGAACACATTAAGGATTTATATGTGAATGATCCTGACTTTGCTAATGTATATAAAGCATGTGAGGTGTCAGCCTTTGAGAAGTTTTATAGGCATAAGGGTTTCTTATTTAGAGAAAATCGTTTATGCATGCCTATGAGTTCTTTGAGGGAGTTGGTTGTAAGAGAAGCTCATAAGGGTGGTCTAATGGGTCATTTCGGAGTTAGGAAAACCCTAGATGTCCTAAATGAACATTTTTTTTGGCCACGAATGAAACGAGATGTTGAGAGGATATGTGTGAAATGCATAACATGCAAACAAGCTAAATCTAGAGTTTTACCTCATGGCTTGTATACCCCTCTACCCATACCTAACCATCCTTGGGTTGATTTATCTATGGACTTTGTACTTGGATTGCCACGAACAAAAAGGGGTAGGGATTCTGTATTTGTTGTTGTTGATAGGTTTTCAAAGATGGCACACTTCATCCCATGTCATAAAACTGATGATGCAAACAACGTGGCTGACTTATTCTTTAGAGAAGTAGTACGTTTGCATGGCATGCCACGAAGCATTGTTTCAGATTGGGATACAAAGTTCTTAAGCTACTTCTGGAAGACTTTATGGGGTAAGTTAGGTACTAAGCTATTGTTTTCAACTACTTGTCATCCACAGACTGATGGGCAAACTGAGGTAGTTAATTGAACTCTTTCTACTCTTTTGCGTGCTATTCTTCGAACAAATTTGAAAACATGGGAAGATTGTTTACCACATGTCGAGTTTGCGTATAATCGGAGTGTTCATTCTCCTACTAGTTACTCTCCATTTGAAATCGTATATGGTTTTAATCCATTAACTCCTTTGGATTTGGTACCTATACCTGTCAATGAGTATGCCAGCTTAGATGGGGAGCGCAAGGCTGACATGATAAAAAAATTGCATGAGAAGGTGCGACAATATATTGAAAAACGAGCTGAGCACTACACATCCCATGTCAACAAGGGACGAAAGAAGGTGGTGTTTGAACCTGGTGATTGGGTTTGGGTGCATATGCGCAAGGAACGGTTCCCAGCTCAAAGGCGTTCGAAGCTACAACCCAGAGGAGATGGTCCCTTTCAAGTTGTAGCCCAAATTAATGACAATGCTTATCAATTGGATCTTCCTGGTGAGTATAATGTGAGTGTAACATTTAACGTTTCTGATCTTTCCCCTTTTGATGTAGGTGATGATTCGGGGACGAATCCTTTTGAGGAGAGGGGGAATGATGAGAACCATAGAGATGATGGGTGGAAGGCTCCAATGGTTGCAAGAGGTCCATTGCACATCCCAGAAGGCCCAATAACACAAGTTAGAGCCAAAAAGATTAAAGAAGCACTAAATGGGCTGATTCAGGACATCCAGGCCAACCCAGCTTCAAATGGGGCGAATTCAAGTTTGACAAGGAGTCCAGCCCTAATTAATATAATTAGAATACTTAAATAGGTTAGAATAAGTAATAGCATTTCTTCCTAAATAAGAGTTTATTATTTATGTAGGAATTTATCCTCAATTAGGAATTCCTCTAAAATAAAGATTTGTCCTAAGTAGGAATTTGTGCCTCTTTAGGATTGCTATCTTAGTCTATAAATAGGCTCCCCTTGTAAGCTCTGGAAGGGCAAACAACTTTGAGTGAAATAGAAAGTAAGGGTTTTTTTTCGGTTCTTTTAGGACTAAAGAACTTATCAAAAGGTACTTCTTGTGGTGTTCTAATTGACTTATCACTCCCAATTCCTTTCTTTTCTGGAGTATGGTGTCCATATCCTTCTTAAATACGCTAGGTTCATGTTCCTCCCCAGAGTAGGTCTAGGGTTTGTGATATTAAACTCTGGTTTAGCTTTCCTCGTTGTTCTTTGATTCCCTGTGTGTGTTGGGTCCCTAAGCCATGTCTTTTTGGGGTTTTTCACATCACTATCATTGCAAGGACTTATTCCCACAAAATGATCTCCTTTCATTGCAACAAGCTCATTTATATAACTTTGGTACTCTAAATATATTGAATTCCATAAAAAATGGGGTGTTATTGGTTTGGATTATCTTTTCTTATACATATTGGGTGATTCAATTACCAAATAATAATACTATCTTTTAATTTCTAACTAAAAAGGCTTATTCCTTTGTAATTACCTTTTATGTCAACAAAAAATATTATATTCATTGCAACAAGCTTATTAGTACATCTTCAATGCTCTAAATTCATTGAATTCCATCAAATAAATGAGTCATTGATCTTGATTAACTTTCCTTATAGGTATTAAATGGTTTAATTCCTGAACAAGGTGATCATCTCTTTAATTTTTGCTTGCAAGGATGTCTATAATCATTATATTCATTGCAACAAGCATGTCTATACAACTTTGGTACTTTAAACTAATTGAATTCCTACATATAAAGGTCAAATTGATCTTAATTAGCATTTCTTTTAGCTATTTAAGTTTTCAATTCTAGAATAATGAGTTCATCACTTTATTTCTAGTTAATAAGGCTCTTTCCTTCAATGTATGGAATTATTTACATAAAATGATAGTGAAATTAAATTTTGTGCAACACAAAACATCCTATTCAATGGAACAAGCATGTTAATACTCCTTTAGTACTATAAATTCACTAAATTCCATCAAGTTAATGAGTCATTGATCTTGATTAGCTTTCCTCATAAGCATTGAATGGTTTAACTTCCAAACAATGGCCCTATCTCTTCATTTTTAATAACAAGGCTATCATTTTGTTGTAAAGAGTCATTCACACAAAATGATCTCATAATTAACTATTGTGCCTTACATGTTTCAATTCCTAAATAACAAGACCATCTCTTCATTTCTAAATAACAAGACTCCTTCTAAATGTTATAAATATCACAATTCCAAGTCTAAATATGACAATGTAGAGTTTTAAAAACATATGAATTGTTGAAAAGGAAATAATTTAGAATATAGTGATTTTTGGGGTATATATAGAAAATTATATATGTTGTATCAATTAAGGTTATCCATTAAGGATTCTTTCTTATTGTACAACTAATACTTCCTTAGTAAGCAAGTCCCTTTGTAATATATATATATGTATGTAACCTTTCAACTTTGATCAATAAGAAAAATTCATTATTTTCTCCATAATATTCTACATGGTATCAAAGCAGACCTTGTCTCTATAATTAAAAATAAAACCCTAGCTACTTATAGTTTTTTTTAAAACCCTAATTATTTAACCTATACCTAGCCTATTCTCCCATTTAGCCACAAATTAGCAGTTACCACCATGTCTGAAATCCAATCCAACTCTATAGCCACTAATCCTTCTTCATCTGAAACACCTATCTCAATCAATTAGCAAAATGGCTGCATTAATCTTCCCATTGCACATGAGGCAGAAGCTATCCCATTTAGTCCACAGCAAGTGGATCGTATTCTCAGTTTACTAAAATCTAACATTGGATTATCAGATACTCCTAATGCTTCTCTTGCACAAACAGGTTATTAATTAAATGCCTTGGTTTGTTATTTTATTTCACAATTAGCACCTTGGATAATAGACTCAGGAGCATCTAACCATATAACTAGCTTTTCCAATTTATTCCACACATATAATCCTTGTTCTAGACAAGAGAAAATTTGTATAGTAGATGGATTGTATCTTCTATAGTTGGAAAAGGTTTGATTAAACTATCAAAAACATTATCTCTCAAATCAATCCTTCATGTACCTTAACTTGCTTGTAACCTTTTATTTGTTTGTAAATTATCCAAAGATTCTAATTGTCATATTACTTTTTTTGAATCTCATTATATTTTCCAGGACCTAAATTTGGGGAAAAAGATTGGTAATGCTAGGATGATAAATGGTCTCCACTACTTTAAAGATGATGATTCTAAGTATAAATTACCTCAGGGATTAAGTGGTGTTAGTTATGTTTCTGTTAAGGACAAAATAATGCTTTGGCACTATAGGTTAAGATACCCTAGTTTTTCTTATCTTAAGAAATTATTTCCTTCTTTATGTAGTGGAAGTGATTGTTTTCATCTTCAGTGTGAACATTGCATTTTATCAAAAAGTCATAAAATTACTTAATTTCCAAATCTTATAAACCCTCTCAACCTTTTTGCCTAATTCATAGTGATGTTTAGGGACCTTCAAGATTTCAAACTTTTTAAGGACAAAAATGGTTTGTGACATTTATTGATGATCACACTCGATTATGTTTGGTATATTTAATGAATGACAAATATGAAATTTAAACCCTATTCTAAAGGTTTTACACCATGATTGAAACACAATTTCATACACAAATTGGAATTTTACACACTGATAAGATTGCCAACCCAAAGAGGAATATGAGAGGCTCATTCAAGAGTTATGTGAGTCAGACAAAAGAAGCTGATGAGGAGGCATCAGCACAAGTTGGTAGCTCAACCTCTAAAGAGGAAGAGGAAGTTGATGAAAAAGAGCCAGATCTTGAAGTTGAGCTGGAAACAGCTTCAAAGGAGATAATCAGAAGGGGTAGAACCATAAAAGGGTTAGAGGCCCATATAAAACAAGTTGAAGTAAAGTTTGAGGAAGCTGAAAGTCAAAAGGATGAAATAAGGGCTGAGCATATTGACTTGAAGAGAAGATTTGAGGAACAGATCAAAATATGTGAAGACCTTACAGTATAGCTTGGCTCAAGGGCTTCAAAAATCGAAGAAATGGAGAAAGAGTTGCTGAGACTTCAGCAACAACTCAAAAGTAGCAAAGAGAACTTGCAGAAGCTTGAAATGATAGGAGAAACAAGTTTTGAAAAAGGAGAGAAGAATGTAGAGCAATCTAAAACTGCATTAGCTAAAGAAAATAAGAATGTGCCATAAAAGTTGAAAGAAAAGGTTGTGACTCAGAAGAAGATAGCTGAGAATAAAGAAGATCTGAATAAGCAACCTAAAGTGGCAAACAAGAAGGAAGAAAAGAAAGTCAGCCAGCAGAGGGCTACGACTGAATAGAAGAAGGAGAAGAAGGTGACTGAAATGAAAGTCACCCAAGCAAAGAAGCCAGCTACTTTGCCTATACAGCAAATGATGAACAGAAGAAGACAAGCTGTGATCAGACCCAAGAAGAGGTAGTTTCAAGGTCATTGCCTTTATTGTGGAGTTTGGGGTCATAAGGTGAGTAACTGTTGGTGGAGAAGGCCAGTATATGTCTCCAACTTGAAAAGATACGATGTTGCATACAAGGTGAGACAATACAGAATTCAGGAGAGAACACCTGTCGTGAGTTCTTGCACATACTGTAAAAGGCAAGGACACGCTGATAAGGATTGTTGGTGAAAGCCCAAACCAGTGGTTTTAAAGAACAAGTTTGCTATATTGGCAGACTTGGAACAGTGTGAAAGGTACGGGCAGGATGGCCATAATGCCAAGAGATGCATGACACTTCTCCCTGAGTAAAAGAAGGCATTCAATGGCACAGTGGAAATAAGCGGTGCAGTCAAAGCTGAGAAAAAGGAGAAAGCTATCTTCCAGCTAGTTCAAAAGAAGGAATATAAAGCTAAAAGGGAGGTGGCTAATATAGTTGAAATTGCACTCAAAACTAACTGTAAGGATAAGCAGTAGATCCTTGGTAGTGGATGCACTTCGCACATGACGGGAGATAAGAGTAAATTATCAAAGCTAAACAAATCAAGAGAAGGCAGAGTCAAATTTGGCAATGATTATTCACTCAACATCAATGGTCAGGGGTCAGTAAAGATTGGAAGAGGAAAGCTGAAAGATATTCTGCACGTTGAAGGATTCAAATATAATTTAGCATCTGTCAATCAGCTATGTAACGAAGACCATAAGGTAATATTTACAAAAACAGGTTGCCAGGTAAAGAGTAAAGAAGGCAATATTATTGCAGCCAAGAAGAGAACAACTGGAAATTTATATGTGATTGATGAGGATAAGACAAGTAGTTGTTTACTCACCAAAGAAGAAGAAAATCAACTCTAGCATAGGAGGCTAGGACACTTATCACAGAAGAACATGAGGAAGTTGACCACTACTCATGCAATTAGAGATAATCTCGACCTCAGGAAAGAGAGAGAGTATGTTTGCTTAGCATGCTCTAAAGGAAAACATGTTAGAAAGTTGTATAAGACCAAAGAGTTCAGTTCTGAAGCAGCGCTTGACATTGTGCATACTGATTTGTGTGGGCCGATGAGAACAAAAGGGTTGAATGGTGAGAGGTACTTTGTCTTGTTTGTTGATGATTATTCTAGAAGGACCTGCATCATGCACCTCAAACACAAGTCCGAAGTTTTGAATTACTTCAAGAGATACAGAAAATTGGCTGAAAATGAGAGTGGAAGGAAGATCAAAGTATTGAGGTCAGATTAAGGCACTGAATTTACAAATGAAGCTTTTGAAGATTACCTTGAGAAGCATGGTATTCACCATCAGATGGCAGCAGCGAGAACATCTCAACAGAACGGGGTGGTATAGAGGAAGAATAGAGTTGTGGTTAAAATGGCAAGAACCCTACTGCTGGAATCCAAGCTTCACACAAGATTTTGGACAGAAGCAACATTTACAGCTGTGCACCTACTGAACAGAGTTCTACTAAGGCCCAATACTGATAAGACTCCATATGAGCTATAGAGTGGGAAGAAGACAACAGCCAAGTATCTCAAAGTCTTTGGCAGCCCATGTTTTATGAAGAACAAGGAGCGAAACTTGGGAAAATTCAATGTTAGGTTTGATGAAGGCATCTTTGTGGGATACTCAGCAAAGACAAAAGGTTATAGAGTTTTCCTACATAAGCTGGGAAAAGTGATCACTTCCAATGATGTGAGAATAGATGAGAACTGGAAAATAATGCAGAATGGAGAAACTAAGGACAATGAAGAAGATGACTTCAATGTAGATGAAGAATCAGACCAACCTGAAGAAAAGGAACAAGAAGTAAGTTCAGACTTGGAGAAGAGTGAGTTTGAAGATGAAGAAAGAGATCCTCTTACAACTAAGACGGTGTAAGGAAGAAGGATAAAGAAAACATGGACTAGTGCTCATCAAGGAGATCAGATCATAGGTGACTGATTAGTAGGAGTTACAACAAGAAGAAGAATTGTGGGAGCTACTGCTCTACTCTCACAAGTTGAACCTAAATTTGTTGAAGAGGCTATTCAAGACAAAGCCTGAGTCAAAGTTATCAATGAGGAGCTGGATCAAATTGAGAAGAATGATACATGGGAGCTGGTTCCAAGACCCATTAATAAGAATGTCATAGGAACAAAGTGGGTGTTTAGGAATAAACACAATGAAGATGGCAAGGTGGTGAGGAACAAGGCTAGGCTGGTTTGCAAAGGCTATACTCAGATAGAAGGGGTAGATGATGATGAAACTTTTGCACCAATAGTAAGGTTAGAAACTATCAAAAGATTCTTAGCTTTGGCAGCACACAAGAGGTATAAAGTCTATCAGATGGATGTGAAATCTGCCTTTCTGAATGGGCTCCTGAAAGAAGAAGTGTATATTGAACAACCTGATGGAGTACAAATCATTGAGGATGAGACACATGTGTGCAAGCTGAAGAAAGCTTTGATGGTCTTAAGCAAGCTCCAAGAGCATGGTATAGTAGGCTAAATGCGTACTTAAGAAGGTTGAACTTTAGAAGAGGAACGGTTGATAATAACCTGTTTGTGTTCAACTCAGAGAAAGGCCAGTTGATAACCATATTATATGTAGATGACATCATCTTTGGAGGGATCACTCTAAGCTATGCCAAGATTTTGCACAGAAGATGAGTGAGGAATTTGAGATGTCATTGATTGGAGAAATGACGTACTTTCTTAAACTACAGATAAAGTAGTGTGAAGAAGGTATCTTTATTTCTCAGATGAAGTATGCCAAAGAGATGCTAAAAAGGTTTGGCATAAAGGATAGCAGATCTATCAGTACCCCTATGACAGTGGGTTGCAAGTTAACAAAAGATCAGGAGGGAAGGAGTGCAAGCCTTACAGAGTACAGGAAGATGATAGGGAGCCTTTTGTACCTTACGGCATCAAGGCCTGATCTTATGTAAGCTGTGTGTACTACCAGCAAATTCCAAGCTGATCCTAAGGAGTCTCATGTGTTGGCAGTGAAAAGAATCCTAAGGTACCTCAAAGGAACACTGGAAATGGGCTTGTGGTATCCAGCCATGGATTCTATTTAACTACAAGCATACACTGATACAGACTGGGCAAGAAGTATATATGATAGAAAATCAACCAGCAGCTACAGCTTTTACTTGGGTTCAAAGTGTGTTGCATGGTTAAGTAGAAAGCAAAACAGTGTTGCTTTGAGCACAGCTAAGGCTGAGTATATGGCCACTTGTGCAGCATGTACACAGGTGATATGGATGCTAAGACAATTGGCAGACTTGGGTGTTGAAGTGAAGTTACCAGTGAGTGTACTTCGTGATAATCAAAGTACTATTGATCTCAGCAAGAATCCAGTTCAACATTTGAGGAGCAAGCATATTAACATCCGGTATCACTTCATCAAAGATCAAGTGGAACAAGGTACAATTTAGTTGGAGTATGTTGGCACTAAAGATCAAATTTCAGATATTCTAACTAAACCTCTGTCCACAGAGCTGTTTAAAAAGCACAGATTGAGTCTGTCTATGCAAATGCCTCCTCAAGGTTAAAGTTCAGGTGAATCCTCCATCTCCACTTTGTGAGTTTTTTAAATTTGTAATTAGTTGAAAAAGGGGGAGAGAAGTAACAGTGCAAGGAGAGCTGTTAAGAAAGGGGGAGTGCATATTTAGGGGGAGTTGAAACTGCTGTATAGTGGCTTTTGTTATGAGTGTTGCCAACAATTACAAAGGGGGAGATTATTGTTCCCATAGCCTTATATGGGTTGTAATTGTTGTCAACTAGGTTTAAGTGTGTAAGAAAGTAAAGCCACATGGAAGGGCAAGAACGTAAAAGCCACATAGAGGGGCAAGAACGTAAAAGCCACATGGAAGGGCAAGACAGTAAATTCACCGCAAGTAAGCCCTATTAGGGTGTCATGGAGTAGTATATAAAGGCCATTGGAAGACAACAAAAATAGTCAGACAATTGAGCAAAAACGGATAGAAAACCTAGACAACCAGCCGACCAAAGAGAGAAGCCGTTGGAAGAGAGAGATCCGGCTGGACGATGAGAGAAATTTGGCTGGATGGCATGAGACCAGAATGTGTGGCTAGATGGTGAGAGAGATTCAGCTGAATGGTGAGAGATCTGGCTAGACGGCGTGAGACAAGAACATGCGATGGCTTGAGACAGAGAGATCCGACTGGACGGTGAGAGAGATTCGACTGAACGGTGAGAGATTTGGCTGGACAACGTGAGACCAGAACATGCGACGGCTTGAGACAGAGAGATCCGACTGGACGGTGAGAGAGATTCGACTGGACGGTGAGAGATTTGGCTGGACAACGTGAGACCAGAACATGCGACGGCTTGAGACAGAGAGATCCGACTGGCCGGTGAGAGAGATCCGACTGAACGGTAAGAGATCCGGCTGGACGGCGTGAGACCAGAATGTGCGTCAGCGTGAGACCAGAAACGTGCGTGAGGCATGAGACCAGCAAAGGGTGCAAACCAGAAACGTGTGTGAGACGTGGAACAGTAAACCAAAATGTGAGGTAAGCCGTGAGATAAGGAGACGGGAGAGACCGTGAGACAGTGAAAGCAGGAGCTGTGTGAGACAACTTAAAGAAGGAATTCGGCGAAGTATCGGAAAGAATTCAATGTATTTCCAGATTTTTTCAAGAGAGGTTAGAGAGCATTGCAGTGAACTTCTAAGCGGCAGTGGAGCAGCCTTTCAATTCAACAAAGACAAGATAAGCTAGAAGAAGGGTAGACACAGTAAGTGACACTCTTTGTATTATACTTGTTTAGTATTTGCAATAGTGAAAGGAGCATAGGATTAAGACATCCATTGCAACTGGAATTCTTAAGCACAGTGGGTAGTCTCGGTAAGGGAGAGTCCCTACCATCGTGGATGTACGTCACGTTGATGGAACCACGTAAATCTTGTGTGTCCTTAATTTGCTTTACGTTCTATGTTTTGAATTGAGTTGTGAACGTAGCTAAAGTATCAGCTAACCCATAACCTAACGAAGGCCTAAACAAGAACATCTGAATTGTCTATTAGGCAAGGTGTCTAAAAGGTGACTTTGGGAACTATTGTGATTAATAGGTAGCAATAGATCTACCTTAGTCGAGTTTGAGAAAGAATTCGCTTTTAAGAAGAGGTTGAAGTTGTTCACTTACTTGCAAATTGTGAATTGTGGTGATAATGATTCACCCCCCTCTCAGTATCACAAACTAGTAGATCCTAAGGAGAAGTTGGGAACTTCAGTAACTATTGGTCACATTCATATTTGATAAATTTTGAGTCACCTTTTACTAAAATTACAGATATTATAGTAAGCAACTTTAAATTTCAATAATGATTAGAATAATGTATTTGTATTGATTAATGCGAATGACACCATTTAGTTTTAATCCAAATTTGACAAATAGATTGGGTTTTCACATTAGTGTAAATGTTAACTTGGAACTAAGGAAGTAAGATCATTTGAGGTCTAGTACTTGGAAGGATTACCAATTGTCTTAAAATGCCATCAAACCACAAGTTACTAAAAAAACTTTGATGCTTTTGAACTAAATCTCAAACATTGGATTACTAAAATTTGGTTACAAACATTCTATATGCACCATTCATTGAAATTGTAAGAATCATTGTCTATTAGTTTTTACTAACCAAGTGATATTGAGTAACAATGTTTTTGTAACTTTGACACTCAATCTATTCTAATCCAAATATCACAATCAAACCAAAGGTTGTAAATATGATTAACATTCAATTTGAGTATTGTAATCTTTTATTATTTAATTTTTAGTGACTTTAAACTTTTGAAATTGAGTGTAATGCTTCAAGTATTGGCAAAAGGACTATTTTAATGAAAGAGCATTGACCTATTGCATTGTTTAATGAAAAATTAAATGATGTTGCACTTAATTATTCAACTTAAGAAGTTATATTCTTTAGTAAGGGCCTTAGAGACATGGAAACACTACCTTTGGCCTAACGAGTTCATGATCCATCTAACCATGAGTCATTAAAGTATTTGAGACAAGGTAAGTTTAGTAAATGACATGCTAAATGGGTGGTATTCCTTGATATGTATTCATATGTGATCAAGTATAAGGAAAGAAAAACATATTGTTTGATGAAATTAAATGAATTTAGTTAGCCAATGGTGTAACAATGTGCTTGTTGCTTTGAATATAATGTCTAAAGTAGGCACAATAGTTAATTTTAGGATCATTATGTGTGAAAGAGTCCTCAAAATAAAAGTAAAAGTCTTCTTAGCAAAAAATAATTTAATGGTCTCATTGTTCAACAATTAAACCATTCATCACCCATAAGAAAAGCAAATCAAAATCAATTAGTCATTTCCTTGATGGAATTCAATGAATTCAGAGCACCAATGGTGTGTAGACATCAATTGCATGAAAGGGTGCACCAACACATTGAAAGGAGGATTGAGCAATAAACAATTCAAGCCAATAAAAGGCAAAACAAAGTTGTTTTTGAACCTAGTGATTGGGTTTGGGTGCATATGTGCAAGGTATGATTCCCTTCAAAAAGGCATTCAAAGTTACAACAAGGAGGAGATGGACCATTCCAAGGATTAATGACAAAGCCTATAAAATGGAACTTCTTAGCTAGTATAATGATAATGCTACTTTTAATTGTTTTGATCTTTCTTCTTTTGATTAGGTTACAATTTAAAGACAAATCCTTTTGCAAAGAGGAGAAATGATGGGAATCAAGTTAGCACTTGCAATGATCCATTACACATACATGAAGATCTAATAACAGTAGCTAAAGGGATGCAAGAACTTAAAAATCGGCTTATTGAAGTTATTTGGGCTAAAAGCAATGCATAAAAAAAAGGATCAATGCTTAGAGGAACATCAAGCCTTAATAAACTTCATACAAGTTGAATGGCAGCTTATTTTAGGAGTTTTGTTTGAATTCTATACTTGGCCTAATACTTGTTTCTTTGGAAGGCCATGCATGTTATTTAGTTATTTTACATTTGTAATGGGACAAACAATGTTTCAATTTAAGCCCAATCCTTTATTAAATAGTTTGTTCGGCAAGTTAGTTGTTTTCTATCCTATTTTGGATTTACTATTTTATTTTCAATTCTATATTAAGGCACATAATCCTTTTTTGTGGGTAGCTAATTAATTTTTAAAAATTTTCAGACATTTCTCTTTGGTTCTTTTAAGCATATTAGCTCAAGTTATAAGTACTTTATCTTATTATCATAAAAGAATATTAACTCTCATTAGCAAGGATATAAAATTATCCATATTAGGATGGTTCAAGTAGCTTTAAAATCTACTACAAGAATGGGTTTCAATAGCTTAGCTATAATTTGTGTTACAGATAACAGACATAATTGTCTTCATGATTCCTCATTAAAAGTAATTGAATCAAGTTTAAGTGAAGGACCTTTATGGTTCTCATGTTTTCTTAATTTTATGTTATCATTATTAGATCCTAATTTAATGCATGCTTTATGCCTAGATATTAAAACAAATAGATTTGATATGATTCCTACATCTAAAACTTTGATTTTTATTTATAAAATCAATTATAAGGTTACAAACACCATATTTCTTGGTATAAAAGAAATACCTTCTAGGTATATTGATAAAGGAACTACTACCTTTTTTCTAACTAAGAGATTTAGAGCTAATGCTATAGTTCCTAGAACCATAACATGGGATTAGGTTAAGTTACCTAAAAAATGGAGTTTAGAAAAGGTAGTCAAACCTGTTAAATAGGTAATTGACAACTTGAAGAAGTTATTAAATATCAAGATGGAGATGTTAAAACTTGATTTGTTTTATAAAAGTGTGAGGCTAACCTTGAAAAAGGAAAAGATCTTAATGATTTAAAACCATGTAGATAATTTACTTCTTCTATTCCATTAACAAAGTCAGATGGAATTAGAAGGATAAGGGAACAATTTAGTCAACCATAATATAACATTGACTTTCCTCCCTCTATTTCTACCTTTATGGTTAGTGAACCACTATATCATACCTCAAGACCTAAATCTCCCTCTTTATTTGATATCAGTTATTATGATGAAGACTAGAATATCTATTTCTTACTACCTATAATAAAGTTAAAGAACAAGCTAAAGAGTTATTTTACTCTTCTAAAAATGTGCTAAATAGAAAATGGTTTTTTATGACCTTTACACCTATTTTGCAAGAGCAATGCTTGTGAAGTCATAAAAAATATATCACCAAGATGGCTGAGATGTGCTTGTCACAATGAATATAATGTTTGGTATAGATATTAAAGTTAATTTCATGATCATATTATGTGAATTGGTGCTCATAACAATTGGAGAATCCATGTTAGTAAGAAATGAAGTGACAATTTACTTCTTCAAGAATTAAACCATTCAATACTAGGAAAAGCTAATCCAAATCCATTACTCTATACCTTGATGACATTTAATGCATTCAAAGGACCAGAGTTGTAAGGATAGCCTTGTCACAATGTATATAATGTGTGGTGTAGGCAAAATGGTTCATTTGATAACCATTTCATATCAATGAGACCTTGGAATGATAAGAGATACCATGTTACCAAGAAATGATGTGACGATTTAATCTTTTAGGAATTAAACATTCAATACTTGTAAGAACAACAAATCAAGATCAATGACTCTCTTGTTTAATTGAATTCAAGGGATTTAAAGTGTTAAAGTCTTGAGGATAGCCTTGTTGTAATGAAGTTAATGTGTGGTGTGAATATAAAGGCTAATTTCATGATTATTATGTGTAAACAAGTCCTTATGATGAAAGGAGAAATTGTTGGTAAGAAATGAATGGATGGTCTCTTCTTTAAGATTTAAACCATTCAATAGCTAAAAGAAAAGATAATGAGGATTAAGACATGTTCATCGTAATGAATATAGTATTTGGTATAGACACAAAAGTTAATTTCATGATCAATTTGTTTGAATAAGTCCATATAACTAAATAAAAAAACATTTTAAGCTTTAACTAAAGGGACATTCTAGTTATTCTATAATTGATCCATTTGATTGCTGTATGAAAAATGAATAATGATCAATGACTCCTTTATTCGATGAAATTCAATGGATTCAGAGTTTTAAAGAAGTAAGGGCATGCTAGTCACAATGATTATAATATTTGGTGTAGACACAAAAGTTACTTCCATGTCCATTTTGTGTAAATGATTCCTTTGAAAGAAAGGAGAAACCTTGTTAATAGATAAAGAAAAGGCCATCTTATTCTTTAGGTAAATTTAAACATTCAATACCTTTAGGAACTAATAGTGTATGGACATACTAGTTGCAAGTTATAGACATAAAAGTTAATTTGAGGATTATTTTATATGAATGAGTGCTTGTAATGAAAGAAGAATCCTTATCAACAAGAAATAAAGTGACAATCTAATTCTTTTGGGATTGATCCATTAAATACTTGTTAGAAAAGCTAATTTAAATAAATAACTCATTTGTTTGATAAAATTCAATGTATTTAGAGTACTCAAGGTGTAAGGATGTGCAAATTACAATAAATATAATGTATGGAGTAAATTAGTCTATTAAATACCTTACAAAAAAGGGAGAAACATTATTAGTAAAATTACACTAATGCTCTAATCATTTAGGAATTAAATCATTCAATATGCATAAGAAAAAGTAATAATATCAATGAGTTGTTTGTTTAATGGAATTCAATGAGATTTGAAAGTCAAAGGTGTAAGAACGGGCTTATTGTGATGAATATAATATTTGGTCAAGAGTCAAAAGTTAATTTCACTATCATTTTACATGAGTGAGTCCTTACAATGATTAGATAAAACTTGTTAGCAAGAAATAAAGTGATGGTCTGAAGTTAAAAGAATTGAATGATTCACAACCTTTAATAAAATTTAATCAAGAATAATGACACCTTTATTTAAAAGAATTTGAAAGATTTAAAGTATGAAATTTCTAATGATAGCTTGTCACATTAGATATAAATTTAATCAAGAATAATGGCACCTTTATTTAAAAGAATTCAAAGGATTTAGAGTATGAAATTTTTAATGATAGCTTGTCATGTTAGATATAATGCATGGTGTAGGTGCAAAAGTTAATTTCATGATCATTTTGTGTGAATGAGTCTTTGTAACAAAAGGAGAAACATTGTTAATAGGAAATGAATGATAGACTTATTTTTTAGGAATTGAACCATTCCTATAAGAAAAGCTAATTGAGATCATTAACTCCATTGTTTCATTGAATTCAATGCTTTAAAAGTGACAAAGGTGTAAGGATTTGCTTGTCATAATGAAGATAATGTTTATTTATCTTATACACAAAAGGTATTTTCAGGATTATTTTGTGCAAATGAGTCCTTGCAACAAAAGGAGAAACTTTATTGTAAATAAATGAAGTGATGCTCTTATTATTATGGAATTGAACCATATAATACCAATAAGAAAAGCAAAATTAAGAGTAATGTCCCTTTTGTTTGATAAAATCAATAGATTTAAAGTGCTAAAGGCTTAAGGATTTGCTTGTAGGAATGAATATAATGTTTGTTGTTGAAATAAAATTTATTTCATGATCACATTGTGTAAATGAGTCATTACAATGATAGGAGAAACCTTATTAATAAGAAAAGAAGTGACAATCTAATCCAATAGTAATTTAACTATTCAATATTTGTGAGGGAAGTTAATCAAGATCAACGACTCTTTTCTTTGATGGAATTCAAAGAATTCAAAGTGCCAAAGTTTTAAGGGTGGTCTTGTCACATTGAATATAAAGTGTGGTGTAGACACCCAACTTAATATCATGATCATTTTGTGTGAACAAGTCATTACAATGATAAGAGATACTTTGTTAGTAGGAAATGAAGGGGTAGACTTTTTTTTCATTTTGGAATTAAACCATTCAATACCTATATGAAAAGCCAATCAACATCAATAACTTCTTTATATTTAATGGATTCAAAATGCTAAAGTTGTAAGGATGACCTGTTTGCAATGATATTATTTTATGTGTGAATGAGTCCTTGTAACAAAGGGAGAAACCTTCTTAGCAAGAAATGAAGTGATAATCCTATGCTTCAAGAATTAATCCATTCAATACCTATAAGATAAAGTAATCATGATTAGTGATTCTTTTGTTTGTTGGAATTCAATAGATTCAGAGTGCTAGATGTGTAACAAAGTGTTTGCCACAATGAATGTAATGGTTGGTAAAGACACAAAAGCTAATATCATGAAAATTATGTGAATGAACTCTTGAAATAAAAAGCAATACCTTGTTAGTAGACAACAATGTGACTATTTAATCCTTCAAGAATTGAATCATTCTTTATTAATAATAAAAGCTAATCAAATTTACTAACTCATATGCTTGATGGAATTCAATGGGTTTAAAGTACCAAGGGAGTAAAAACATACATTTTGCAATAAATATATTGTTGAGCATAGAATCAAAAGTTAGTTTCATAATTATTTAGTGTGAATGAGTCTATGCAATTATAAAAGAAACCTTATTAGTAAAAAGTGATGGTCAAATCCTTCTAGAAGTAAATCATTCAATACTTCTAAAAATTGCTAACCAATATCAATGACACTTGCTTGATGGAAGCCAACAAATTCAAAGTACCAAAGGATAAGAACATGCTAGTTGCAATGAATATATTGTTTGGTGAGACACAAAAATTAATTTCATGATCATTTTGTGTGAATGAGTCCTTATAATGATAAAAAAAAATAATTTTACTAAGAAATAAAGTAATGATCTAATCATTTAAGAATTAAACCATTCAAAACTTATAAGAAAAGCTAATTAAGATCAATGACTCATTTGTTTGATAGAATTTAATGGATTTAAAGAGCCAATGTTGTAAAGAGGGCTTAGTCACAAAGAATATATAATATGTGTTGTAGACACCAAAGTTAATTTCATTATCATTTAGTGTTAAAGAGTCTTTGGAACAAATGATGAAACCTTGTTAACAGGAAATAAAGGGACTATCTCATCATTTACAAATGTAGCCATTCAATACCTATAAGAAAAGCTAATCAAATTTATTGACTTTTTTGTTTGATGAAATTTAATCAACCCATGGGCTATGTGTTGATCTACATAAATCTAGATCATTAAAAGTCATTGGACTGCTCCCACTTAGCCACATCTTTGACAACTAAGACTAGTCCAAGAAGGGGTTTTAGCCTCTAATTTGTCTTTCTTCACCAGTGACACACCTGTTTTGATCCTTAACATTGTTGTTCCTCCACCTTAAGCCTACTACTCCATCAAATGTCCATTTTGGTGTCACTACCAATCCATCATGCATTGTTATCTAATGCAACCTGTATTATTGGAGTTACTATCCTTAGCCCTACTACCTACAATCTCAAGCATCCTTTTGACATTGACTAAGTGTCTGTTGAAGCCAGCCACCAACAATGTTTCATTTCTTTCAGTAAAAAATAAAGTTAAAAAAAGGTTAGAAAAAATCTTATTAATATATTATTTTAGCATTGGTTCTCAATTTCTTAAAGTTAAAAAATAAAAGATAAAAATTAGTTATTTTTTAGTCTTTTCTAAAGAGAAACAAAAAACAATAGACAATGTGAAAAAAGATAAAAAAAAAATGGCTTATTCTTCAAAAAAGCATATTTGGTGTGCTGAGCTTAGCTTGTAAAGCCCTCTAGCATATATTTATGAACTCATTTTTATTCTCAACCAAGTTAAATATTTCTTGTCAATTGTAAAGCAATTGTGTTTGAAAACTAGTTGCTCTACATCCCTTAATGAAAGCATTGGTTGATAATCAACTTTTTTGAAGTTCCCAACTTCACCCTAGGATCTACTAATCTGTGATACTAAGAGGGAGGGTTAATCAATATCACACCCCTTAAAAAAAAACTTTGATAACTTAAACCAAAATGAACTCTTTCCAGAATCAACTAAGGTAGATCTATTGTTACCTACTAATCACAATAGTCCCCAAAGTTACCTTTCAGACACCTTGCCTATTAGATGAATCGGTTGTTCTTAACTAGGTCTTTTTTTAGGTTATGAGTTTGATGATTCTTTAGCTATATTCACAACTCAATTCAAAACACAGAATGTAAATTCAAAGTAAGGACACGAGAGATTTACGTGGTTCCGTCAATGTGATGTACTCCACGGTGGTGGGGATTCTTCCTCTACCGAGACAATCCACTATACTTGAGAACACCAGTGTGGTATCCCCTATGATTACAATGGATGTCTTAATCTTCTACTCCTTTCACTATTACAAATACAAAGCAATCACAATACAAAGAGTGTCACTTACTGTGTCTACCCTTCTTCTAACTTGTGTTGCCTCTGTTTGATTTGAATAAGCTGCTTCACTACCGCTTGGAAGATCACCAAAACACTATCTAACCTCTCTTGAAGAAATTTGAAAATTCGTTGAGTTCTCTCAAATACTTCACCGAATTTCTTCTCTAGGTTGTCTCACCCAACTCCTAGTTTCACCGTCTTACAGTCTCACCCGTCTTCTGGTCTCACCGTCTCACAGTCTCACCCGTTTTCTAGTCTCATCGTCTCACCTGGTCTGGTCTCACCTGTTTTCTGGTCTCACCGATACTGGGTCTCACGGTGTGTTCTGATGTCACACGTTTCACCCTTTTCTGGTCTCACTAATTCTGGTCTTCTGGTGTGTTCTGCTGTCACCCATTTCACCCTTTTTTGGTCTCACGCCTCATCTGGTCTCACGTCTTACCTGGTCTCATGCCTCACCTGGTCTCACGTCTCACCTGGTCTCACGTCTCACCTGGTCTCATGTCTCACATGATCTCACGCCTCACCTGGTCTCACCAGAATCTTATGTTTCACTTGCTCTAGGTCTGGTCTGGTCTCATCCGTTCCAGGTCTGGTCTTGATCTGCTCTCACGTTTCCAGGTTTGGTCTTGATCTATTCTCACATTTCCAGGTCTGGTCTTAATTTGCTCTCATGTTTCCACGTCTGGTCTTGATCTGCTCTCACGTTTCTAGTCTTGGTCTTGATCTATTCTCACGTTTCCAGGTTTGGTCTTGATATGCTCTCACGTTTCTAGGTCTAGTCTTGATCTGCTCTCACGTTTCCAGGTCTGATCTTGATATGTTCTTATGTTTCTAGGTCTTGGTCTTGATCTGTTCTCACGTTTCCAAGTCTGGTCTTGATCTGTTCTCACATTTCTAGGTCTGGTCTTGATCTGCTATCACGTCTCCAAGTTTGGTCTTGATCTGGTCTCACATTTTTAGGTCTGTTTCACCATCGAACGTTTCTAGTCTGCTCACACCGTCGCACTTTTCTGGTCCGCTCACACCGTTGCACGTTTCTGGTTTGCACACACCGTCACACGTTTCTGGTCTGCTCACACTGTCGCACGTTTCTAGTCTGCTCACACCCTCGCATGTTTCTTGTCTGCTCACACCATCGCACGTTTCTGGTCTGCTCACACCATCGCACGTTTCTAGTCTGCTCACACCGTTGCACATTTCTGGGTCTACTCACACCATCGCACGTTTCTGGGTCTGGTCTCACGTCTCTGATTTCCTCTCTTACGATGGTTCCACCAATTCTGGTCTACTCTCACCGATTCTGATCTGCTCTGTTTCACTATTTTTCGGGGGTTTTTTTTTTTTCCAAAAGAGATAAGTCTTGGTTTATATACTCCCTTTTATGAAAACCCTAGTAGACCTTACTGTAACTACAGCGAATTTCCTTTCTTGCCCCTCCATGTGGCTTCATAGTACTGTTCCATTCAAAATTCAGCATTATCCTCCTTCTTAATTTTATTTTTCTTACCCTTTTCTTTCTACTGAAAACTCATCCCTTAAATGTTTGAATGAGTCACTTCTACTTGCACACTTAAATCTAGTTAACAACAATTACAACTCATACAAGGCTATGGGAACAACAATCTCCCTCTTTATAATTGTTGGCAACACTCACAACAAAAGCCATTATGTAGTAATCCAGAAGTAGATGCATTACACCTCCCCCTAAATATGCACTCCCCCTTCCTTAACAGCTCCCCCTGCACCGTTGCTTCTCTCCCCCTTTGCCAACCAATTACAAATTTAAAAAACCCACAAAGTAGAGATGGAGGATTCACTTGAACTTCAGGCTTGAGGAGGCATTTGCATAGACAGACTTATTTTGTGCTTTTCAAATAGCTCTATGGACAGTGGTTTAGTTAGAATATCTGAGATTTGATCTTTAGTGCCGACATACTCCAACTGAATCGTGCCCCTTCCACTTGATCCTTGATAAAGTGATATCGGATGTCAATATGCTTGCTCCTTAAATGTTGAACTGGATTCTTGCTGAGATCAATTGCACTTTGATTATCACAAAGTATATTCACTGGTAACTTCACTTCAACACCCAAATCTGCCAATTGTTTTTGCATCCATATCACCTAAGTACATGTTGCACAAGCAGCCATATACTCAGCCTCAACTGTGCTTAAAGCAACACTATTTTGCTTTCTACTTAACCATGCAACACACTTTGAATCCAAGTTGAAGCTGCAGCCACTAATTGATTTTCTGTCATCTGTACTTCCTGCCCAGTTTGTATCAGTGTATGCTCAGAGTTTTATAGATTCTATAGCAGGATACCACAAACCCATTTCCAATGTCCCTTTGAGGTATCTTAGGATTCTTTTCACTACCAACACATGAGATTCCTTAGGTACAGCTTGGAATCTGCTGGCGATGCACACAGCTTGCATGAGATCAGGCCTTGATGCTATAAGGTACAAAAGGCTCCCTATCATCTTCCTGTATTCTGTGGGGCTTGTACTTCTTCCTTCCTGATTTTTTGTTAACTTGCAGCCCACTGTCATAGAAGTGCTGACAGGTCTGTTATCCTCCATGCTAAACATTTTCAGCATCTCTTTGGCATATTTTGTCTAAGAAATAAAAATACCTTCTCCACACTATTTTATCTATAATCCAAGAAAGTAAGTCATTTCTCCAATCAATGACATCTCAAATTCCTCACTCATCTTTTGTGCAAATTCTTGGCATAGCTCAGAGTGATCCCCTCCAAAGATGATGTCATCTACATATACTATGGTTATCAATTGGCCTTTCACTGAGTTGAACACATATAGGTTATTATCAACTGTTCCTCTTCTAAAGTTCAACCTTCTCAAATACCCATCCAGCCTGCTGCACCATGCTCTTGGGGCTTGTTTAAGGCCATACAAGGCTTTCTTCAGCTTGCACATGTGTGTCTCATCCTCACTGATTTGTACTCTATCAGGTTGTTCAATATACACTTCTTCTTTTATGAGCCCATTTAGAAAGGCTGATTTCACATCCATCTGGTAAACTTTATACCTCTCATGTGCTGCCAAAGCTAAGAACATTCTGATAGTTTCCAACCTTGCTACTAGTGCAAAAGTTTCATCAACATCTACTCCTTCTATCTGAGTGTAGCCTTTGCAAACCAACCTAGCCTTGTTCCTCACCACCTTTGCCATCTTCATTGTGTTTATTTCTAAACACTCATTTTGTTCCTATGACATTTTTGTTAGTGGGTCTTAGAACTAACTCCCATGTTTCATTCTTCTCAGTTTGATCCAGCTCCTTATTGATAGCTTTGACCCAGGCTTTGTCTTGTGCAGCCTCTTCAACAGATTTAGGTTCAACTTGTGAGAGTAAAGAAGTAGCTCCCACAATTCTTCTTCTTGTTGTAACTCCTGCTGATGGGTCACCTATGATCTAATTTCTTTGATGAGCACTGGTCCATGTCTTCTTTGTCTTTCTCTCTTGCACAGTCTTAGTTGCAAGAGAATCTCTTTCTTCATCTTCAGACTCACTCTTCTCTGAGTCTGAACTTACTTCTTTTCCCTCTTCTTCATGTTGGTCTAATTCTTCATCTATCTTGAAGTCATCTTCTTCATTATCCTCAGCTTCTCCATTATGCATTATTTTCCAATTTTCATTTATTCTCACATCATTGGAAGTGACTACTTTTCCCAATTTATGTAGAAAAACTCTGTAACCTTTTGTCTTTACTGAGTATCCCACAAAGATGCCTTCATCTGACCTAGCATGGAATTTTCCCAAGTTTTGCTCCTTGTTCTTCACAGAACATGGGCTGCCAAAGATTTTAAGATACTTTGTTGTTGTCTTCTTCCCACTCCATAACTCATATGGGGTCTTATTAGTATTGGGCCTTAGTAAAACTCTGTTTAATAGGTGCATGGCTGTAAATGTTGCTTTTGTCCAAAATCTTGTGTGAAGCTTGGATTCTAGCAATAGAGTTCTTACCATTTCAACCACAGCTCTATTTTTCCTTTCTACCACCCTGTTCTATTGAGGTGATCTTGTTGCTGCCATCTGATGGTGAATTCCATGCTTCTCAAGGTAATCTTCAAAAGCTCCATTTGTGAATTCAGTGCCTTAATTTGACCTCAATACTTTGATCTCTTTCCACTCTTATTTTCAGCCAATTTTCTGTATCTCTTGAAGCATTTCAAAACTTTTGACTTGTGTTTGAGGTGCATGATGCAGGTCCTTCTAGAATAATCATCAACAAACAAGATGAAGTACCTCTCACCATTCAACCCTTTTGTTCTCATCGGCCCACATAAATCATTATATACAATGTCAAGCACTGCTTCAGAACTGAACTCTTTGGTCTTATACTGCTTTTTGACATGTTTTCCTTTAGAGCATACTGAGCAGACATACTCCCTCTCTCTCTTGAGGTCTAGAATGTCTCTGATTGCATGAGTAATGGTCAACTTCCTCATGTTCTTCTGTGTTAAGTGTCCCAGCCTCCTATGCCAGAGTTGATTTTCTTCTTCTTTTGTAAGTAAATAGTTGTTTGTCTTGTCCTCATCAATCACATATAAATTTCCAATTGTTCTCTTCCCGGCTGCAATAGTATTGCCTTCTTTACTCTTTACTTGGCAACTTGTTTTTGTGAATATCACTTTATGGTCTTCATTGCATAATTGGCTGACAGATGCTAGATTATATCTGAGTCCTTCAATGTGCAGAACATCTTTTAACTTTCCTTTTCGAATATTTACTGACCCTTGACCACTGATGTTGAGTGAATCATCATTGCCAAACTTGACTCTGCCTTCTCTTGACTTGTTCAGCTTTGATAATTTACTATTGTCTCCTGTCATGTGTGAAGTGCATCCACTGTCAAGGATCCACTACTTATCCTTGTAGTCAGCCTTTAGTGCAATTTCAGCTATATTAGCCTCCTCCCTTTTAGCTCTATATTCCTTCTTTTGAACTAGTTTGAAGATAGTTTTCTCCTTTTTCTCAGCTTTGACTGTACCAGTTGGTTTTACTGTGCCATTGAGTGCCTTCTCTTGCTCAGGGAGAAGTGTCATTCATCTCTTGGCATTATGGCCATCCTGCCCACACCTTTCACACTATTCCAAGTCTGCCAATATAGCAAACTTGTTCTTTGAAACCACTAGTTTAGGCTTCCACCAACAAACCTTGTCAGTGTGTCCTTACTTTTTACAGTATGTGCAAGAACTCACGACAGGTGTTCTCCTCTGAATTTTGTATTGTCTCCCCTGTTATGTAGCATCGATCTTCTCAAGTTGGAGACATATTCTGGCCTTCTCCACCAGCATTGACTTTCCTTCTGACCCCAAACTTCATAATAAAGACAATAACCTTGAAACTGCCTCTTCTTGGGTTTAATCACACCTTGTTTTCTTTTGTTCACTACTTGCCATATAGGCAAGGTTTCTAGCTTCTTTGCTTGTGTGGCTTTCATTTCAGTCACCTTCTTCTCCTTCTTATATTCAGCCATAGCTCTTTGCTGGCTGACTTTCTTTTCTTCATTTTTGTTTGCAACCCTAGGTTGCTTCTTCAAATCTTCTTTATTTTTATCCTTCACTGTTCCTGGTTGATCAGTCTTTTCTTTCTGAAACTTAATCTTCTCTTTCAACTTCTATGGCAAAGTGTCATTATCTTTAGGCAATGTAGCCTCAAATTGCTACACTTTCTCTTCATTCTTCTTTTCTCTTGTAGAGCTTGTTTCTCCTACCACTTCAAACTTCTGCAAGTTCTCTTCACTCTTTTTGAGTTATTGTTGAAGTCTCAGCAACTCTATCTCCATTTCTTCAATTGTTGAAGTCCTTGAGCTAAGCTCCAGAGTAAGGTCTTCACATATTTTGATCTGTTCTTCAAATCTTCTCTTCAAATCAATATGTTCAGCCCTTATTTCATCCTTTCGACCTTCTACTTCATCAATCTTTGCTTTAACTTGTTTTATATGGGCCTTCAACCTTTTTATGGTTCTGCCCCTTCTAATTATCTCCTTTGAAGCTGCTTCTAACTCAGCTTCAAGATCTGGTTCTTCTTCATCAATCTCCTCTACCTCTTCAGAGGTTGAACTACCATATTAAGCTGATGCCATAAAGGCATGCTTATCTGATGAGTCTACATCTTCCTCCTTATTAGCTTCTTTTGTCTGGCTCACAAAACTCTTGAATGAGCTTCTCTTCTTCTTCTGTGGGTTAGCAATCTTCTTACTGGATTTCCTTGACTTAGATGATGGTCTTCTCCATTTTGAATTCTGCTCATCATCACCATCCTCATCTTCATCATCAAGTTTCACTTTGCACTGAGAAGTAAAGTGTCCAATCTGCCCACAATGATAATATTTCAAGGACAACTGTCCTTTTCCCTTCTTAGACCCCTTTTTGAATTTCCTTGTGAAGTAAGCCAACACTTCACCTTCACTTTCTTGCTCATCATCATCATTATCCTTATTGGATGATTCTTCCTCTTCTCTTATCTTCAAGTGTCTCATAACTTTGAAAGCTGCCTCCTTTGATAGCTTTGATGTTAAGAAGCTTTTAGTTGACTTTATTCTCATCTCATATGCAATGAGATTGCACTAGAGATCATGCAGTGACATAGAATTGAGATCTCTACTCTCCTCTATGGCTGCCACCTTTGAGGCAAACCTCTCAGGCAGAATTCTCAGAATTTTCTTCACAATAGATGAGTCCTTCTTGTTCTTCCCATGACTTCTAAGGTTGTTTATAGCATTAATAACCCTGGTGAAGAACTCTTGGACTGTCTCATTTTTCTACATTCTAAGGGATTCATATCTCTCCTTGAAAACTTGAAGCTTAGCCTCCTTCATTCTGCCATCACCTTCATAGACCTTTTGCAATCTGTCCCATATCTCCTTAGTAGATTTGCAGCCCATGACTTTAGCATATTCCACATCTGTAAATGCTAAAATGATGACATTTGAGGCCTTCCCATTGATCTCAAACTACTTTAATTCCTCTAGGGTTGGATCTTTACCTTCTTTTGGAGGTTCAAAACCCTTCTGTATAGATTTCACCACGTTCATGCCTATGGTTGCAAATACCACCTGCATTCTCGGTCTCCACATATGGTAGTTGGTACCATTAAAGATTGGAACCTTCTTATTGTAAGTAGTGCTGGTGCTGGTACTGACATCCATTTCTCAGTATGCTGAACAAGTTAAAACTTCTGAAACCCTTCAAACTAATACACCAAGCTATTAAGTTTCAAATTGGTGAACCTGTGCTCTGATACCAATGAAGTTCCCAACTTTACCCTAGGATCTATTAGTCTGTGATACTGAGAGGGGGGTGAATCAGTATCATACCCCTTAAAAAAAAACTCTGATAACTTAAGCCAAAATGAACTCTTTCCATATTCAACTAGGGTAGATCTATTGTTACCTACTAATCACAATAGTCCCCAAAGTTACCTTTCAGACACCTTGCCTATTAGACGAATCGGTTGTTCTTGACTAGGTCTTCTTTTAGGTTATGGGTTTGATGATTCTTTAGCTGTGTTCACAACTCAATTCAAAACACAAAATGTAAATTCAAAGCAAGGACACGAGAGATTTACGTGGTTCTGTCAATGTGACGTACTCCACAGTGGTAGGGATTCTTCCTCTACCAAGACAATCCACTATACCTGAGAACACCAGTGTGGTATCCCCTATGATTACAATGGATGTCATAATCTTCTACTCCTTTCACTATTACAAATACAAAGCAATCACAATACAAAGAATGTCACTTACTGTGTCTACCCTTCTTCTAACTTGTGTTGCCACTGTTTGATTTGAATAGGCTGCTTCACTACCACTTGGAAGATCACCAAAACACTATCTAACCTCTCTTGAAGAAATTTGAAAATTCGTTAAGTTCTCTCAAATGCTTCACCGAATTTCTTCTCTAACTTGTCTCACCCAACTCCTGGTTTCACCGTCTTATGGTCTCACCTGTCTTTTGGTCTCACCATCTCACCATCTCACGGTCTCACCCATTTTCTAGTCTCACCTGGTCTGGTCTCACCCATTTTCTGGTCTCACCGTCTCACCTAGTCTAGTCTCACCCGTTTTTTGGTCTCATGATACTGGGTCTCACGGTGTGTTCTGATGTCACACGTTTCACCCTTTTCTCTTCTCACCAATTCTGGTCTTTCGGTGTGTTATGGTGTCACCCGTTTCACCCTTTTCTAGTCTCATGTTTCACTTGGTCTCATGTCTCACCTGGTCTCATGCCTCACCTGGTCTCACGCCTCACCTGGTCTCACGTCTCACCTGGTCTCACGTCTCACCTGGTCTCACGTCTCACCTGGTCTCATGCCTCACTTGGTCTCACGTCTCACCTGGTCTCATGTCTCACCTCGTCTCACGTCTCACTTGATCTCACGCCTCACCTGGTCTCATGCCTCACCTGGTCTCACGTCTCACTAGGTCTCACGTCTCACCTGGTCTCACGTCTCACCTAATCTCACGCCTCACCTGGTCTCATGCCTCACCTGGTCTCACGTCTCACCTAGTCTCATGTCTTACCTGATCTCACGCCTCACCTGGTCTCACCAGATCTGACATTTCACTTGCTCTAGGTCTGGTCTGGTCTCATCCGTTCCAGGCCTGGTCTTGATCTGCTCTCACGTTTCCAGGTCTGGTCTTGATCTGTTCTCACGTTTCCAGGTCTAGTCTTGATCTGTTCTCAGGTTTCCAGGTCTGGTCTTGATCTACTCTCACGTTTCTAGGTCTGGTCTTGATCTGTTCTCACGTTTCTAGGTTTGGTCTTGATCTGTTCTCACGTTTCCAGGTCTGGTCTTGATCTGCTATCATGTTTCTAGGTCTGGTCTTGATCTGGTCTTGATCTGGTCTCATGTTTCTAGGTCTGGTTTCACCGTTGAACGTTTCTGGTCTGCTCACACCGTCACACGTTTCTGGTCTGCGCACACCGTCACACGTTTCTGGTCTGCACACACCGTCGAACGTTTCTGGTCTGCTCACACCCTCGCACGTTTTTGGTCTACTCACACCGTCGCATGTTTCTGGTCTGCTCACACTGTCGCACGTTTCTGGGTCTACTCACACCGTCGCACGTTTCTCGTCTGCTCACACCGTCGCACGTTTATAGGTTTACTCACACCATCGCACATTTATGGGTCTGCTCACACCGTCGCACATTTCTAGTCTGCTCACACCGTCGCACGTTTTTGGGTCTGGTCTCACGTCTTTGATTTCCTCTCTTACGATGGTTCCACCAATTCTAGTCTACTCTTACCGATTCTGATCTGCTCTGTTTCACTATTTTTTGGAGGTTTTTTTTTTTCAAAAGAGATAAGTCTTGGTTTATATACTCCCTTTTATGAAAACCCTAGTAGGGCTTACTGTAGCTGCAGCGGATTTCCTTTCTTGCCCCTTCATATGGTTTCATATTACTGTTCCATTCAAAATTCAGCATTATCCTCCTTCCTAATTTTATTTTTCTTACCCTTTTCTTTCTACTGAAAACTCATCTCTTGAATGTTTGAATGAGTCACTTTTGCTTGCACACTTAAATCTAGTTGACAACAATTACAACCCATTCAAGGCTATGGGAACAACAATCTCCCCCTTTGTAATTGTTGGCAATACTCACAACAAAAGCCATTATGCAGTAATCCAGAAGTAGATGGATTACACCTCCCCCTAAATATGCACTCCCCCTGTACCGTTACTTCTCTCCCCCTTTGCAAACCAATTACAAATTTGAAAAACCCACAAAGTAGAGATGGAGGATTCACTTGAACTTCAGGCTTGAGGAGGCATTTGCACAGACAGACTCATTCTGTACTTTTCAAACAGCTCTGTGGACAGTGGTTTAGTTAGAATATCTGAGATTTGATCATTAGTGCCGACATACTCCAACTGAATCATGCCCTCTTCCACTTGATCCTTGATAAAGTGATACCAGATGTCAATATGCTTGCTCCTTAAATGTTAAACTGGATTCTTGCTGAGATCAATTGCACTTTGATTATCACAAAGTATAATTCACTGGTAACTTCACTTCAAAACACCCAAATCTTTGCCAATTGGTCTTTACATCCATATTCACCTGAGTACATGTTGCACAAGCAGTACTCAACCTTAACTTGATGCTTAAAGCAACACTGTTTTACTTTCTACTTAACCATGCAACACACATTTGAATCCAAGTTGAAGCTGTAGCACTGGTTGATTTTTCTGTCATCTGTCTTCCACCCAGTTTGCATCAGTGTATGCTCGAAGTTTTTATAGAATCCATGGCAAGAAATACACAACCATTCTCCAATGTCCCCTTTGAGGTATCTTGGGATTCTTTTCACTGCCCTAACATTATGAAATTCCTTAGGATCAACTGGAATCTAGCTGCGATGCCACACAGTTGCCATTGAGATCAGGCCTTGAATGCTATTAAGGTACAAAAGGCTCCCTATCATCTTCCTATATTCTGTAGGGCTGTTGTACTCCTTCCTTCTGATTTTTTTTGTTAACTTTCAGCCTTTGTCAAAGGAGTGCCCTGACAAGTCTGTTACCTCCCATTGCCCAAACCATTTTCAGCATCTCTTTGGCATATTTTGTTCCTGAGAAATAAAAATACCTTTCTTCACCACTATTTTAATCTGTAATCCAAAGAAAGTAAGTCATTTCTCCAATCAATGACATCTTCAAATTCCTTCACTCATCTTTTGCGCAAATTCTTGGGATAGCTCAGCAGTGATCCCCTCAAAGATGATGTCATCTACATATACTATGGTTATCAATTGGCCTTTTCTCTGAGTTGAACTACATATAGGTCTATTATCAATTGTTCCTCTTTTTTGAAGTTCAACCTTCTCAAATATGCCATTAGCCTACTGCCTACCATAGCTTTTGGGCTTGCTTAAGGGCCATACAAGGCTTTCTTCAGCTTGCCATACATGGGTGGTTCTCATCCTCTCTGATTTGTTTTACTCCATCAGTTGTTCAATCTACACTTCTTCTTTTTTGGAAGCCCATTCAAAAAGGCTTGATTTTCACATCCATCTGCCCGTAAAACTTTTATACCTCTTATGTGCTGCCAAAGTTTAAAAAACATTCTGATTTATTTTAATTTCCAGCCTTGCCTATTTAATTGCCAAAAGTTTCATCAACATCTTACTCCTTCTATCTGAGTGTAGCCTTTGCTTAAACAGCCTAGCCTTGTTCCTTCACCACCTTTGCCATCTTCATTGTGTTTATTTCTTAAACACTTCAATTTTGTTCCTATGCAAACATTCTTGTTAGTGTGTTCTTGGAACCAGCTCCCATGTTTCATTCTTCTCGATTTGATCCAGCTCCTTATTAATAGCTTTGACCCAGGCTTTGTCTTGTAGCTGCCTCTTTAACAAGATTTAGGTTCAAGCTTGTGAGAGCCTAAAGCCAGTAGCTCCCACAATTCTTTCTTCTTGTTGTAAATCTTGCTGATGCGGGTCACCTATGCATCTGATTCCTTGATGAGCACTGTCCATGTCTTCTTTGTTCATCTCTCTCTT
>CM075432.1:11238790-11260790 GCA_037832385.1 Rhizophora apiculata
CTATCATGTTTCTAGGTCTGGTCTTGATCTGGTCTCATGTTTCTAGGTTTGGTTTCACCGTTGAACGTTTCTGGTCTGCTCACACCATCGCACGTTTCTGGTGTGCGCACACCGTCACACGTTTCTGGTCTGCACACACCGTTGCACGTTTCTGGTCTGCTCACACCATCGCACGTTTCTGGTCTGCTCACAATGTCGCACATTTCTGGGTCTGCTCACACCGTCGCACGTTTCTAGTCTGCTCACACCGTCGCACGTTTTTGGGTCTGCTCACGCCGTCGCACGTTTCTAGTCTGCTCACACCATCGCACGTTTCTGGGTCTGGTCTCACGTCTCTGATTTCCTCTCTTACGATGGTTCCATCAATTCTAGTCTGCTCTCACCGATTCTGATCTGCTCTGTTTCACTATTTTTCAGAGGTTTTTTTTTTTCAAAAGAGATAAGTCTTGGTTTATATACTCCCTTTTATGAAAACCCTAGTAGGGCTTACTGTAGCTGCAGCGGATTTCCTTTCTTGCCCCTCCATATGGTTTCATATTACTATTCCATTCAAAATTCAGCATTATCCTCCTTCCTAATTTTATTTTTCTTACCCTTTTCTTTCTACTGAAAACTCATCTCTTGAATGTTTGAATGAGTCACTTCTACTTGCACACTTAAATCTAGTTGACAACAATTACAACCCATACAAGGCTGTGGGAACAACAATCTCCCCCTTTGTAATTGTTGGCAATACTCACAACAAAAGCCATTATGTAGTAATCCAGAAGCAGATGGATTACACCTCCCCCTAAATATGCACTCCCCCTTCCTTAAGAGCTACCCCTGCACCATTACTTCTCTCCCCCTTTGCAAACCAATTACAAATTTGAAAAACCCACAAAGTAGAGATGGAGGATTCACCTAAACTTCAAGCTTGAGGAGGCATTTGCACAGGCAGACTCATTCTGTGCTTTTCAAATAGCTTTGTGGACAGTGGTTTAGTTAGAATATCTGAGATTTGATCATTAGTGCCGACATACTCCAACTGAATCATGCCCTCTTCCACTTGATCCTTGATAAAGTGATACCAGATGTCAATATGCTTGCTCCTTAAATGTTAAACTGGATTCTTGCTGAGATCAATTGCACTTTGATTATCACAAAGTATATTCACTGGTAACTTCACTTCAACACCCAAATCTGCCAATTGTCTTTACATCCATATCACCTGAGTACATGTTGCACAAGCAGCCATGTACTCAACCTTCACTGTGCTTAAAGCAACACTGTTTTGCTTTCTACTTAACCATGCAACACACTTTGAATCCAAGTTGAAGCTGTAGCCACTGGTTGATTTTCTGTCATCTGTACTTCCTACCCAGTTTGCATCAGTGTATGCTCGAAGTTTTATAGAATCCATGGCAAGGATACCACAAACCCATTTCCAATGTCCCTTTGAGGTATCTTAGGATTCTTTTCACTGCCAACATATGAAATTCCTTAGGATCAACTTGGAATCTGCTGGCGATGCACACAGCTTGCATGAGATCAGGCCTTGATGCTATAAGGTACAAAAGGCTCCCTATCATCTTCCTATATTCTGTAGGGCTTGTACTCCTTCCTTCCTGATCTTTTGTTAACTTTCAGCCTACTGTCATAGGAGTGCTGACAAGTCTGCTATCCTCCATGCCAAACATTTTCAGCATCTCTTTGGCATATTTTGTCTGAGAAATAAAAATACCTTCTTCACACTATTTTATCTGTAATCCAAGAAAGTAAGTCATTTCTCCAATCAATGACATCTCAAATTCCTCACTCATCTTTTGTGCAAATTCTTGGCATAGCTCAGAGTGATCCCCTCCAAAGATGATGTCATCTACATATACTATGGTTATCAATTGGCCTTTCTCTGAGTTGAACACATATAGGTTATTATCAATTGTTCCTCTTTTGAAGTTCAACCTTCTCAAATATGCATTTAGCCTACTGTACCATGCTTTTGGGGCTTGTTTAAGGCCATACAAGGCTTTCTTCAGCTTGCATACATGTGTCTCATCCTCTCTGATTTGTACTCCATCAGGTTGTTCAATCTACACTTCTTTTTTTGGAGCCCATTCAAAAAGGCTGATTTCACATCCATCTGGTAAACTTTATACCTCTTATGTGCTGCCAAAGTTAAAAACATTCTGATAATTTCCAGCCTTGCTATTAATGCAAAAGTTTCATCAACATCTACTCCTTCTATCTGAGTGTAGCCTTTGTAAACCAGCCTAGCCTTGTTCCTCACCACCTTGCCATCTTCATTGTGTTTATTTCTAAACACTCATTTTGTTCCTATGACATTCTTGTTAGTGGGTCTTGGAACCAGCTCCCATGTTTCATTCTTCTCGATTTGATCCAGCTCCTTATTAATAGCTTTGACCCAGGCTTTGTCTTGTGCAGCCTCTTTAACAGATTTAGGTTCAACTTGTGAGAGTAAAGCAGTAGCTCCCACAATTCTTCTTCTTGTTGTAACTCTTGCTGATGGGTCACCTATGATCTGATTTCCTTGATGAGCACTGGTCCATGTCTTCTTTGTCTTTCTCTCTTGCATAGTCTTAGTTGCAAGAGAATCTCTTTCTTCATCTTCAGACTCACTCTTCTCTGAGTCTGAACTTATTTCTTTTCCTTCTTCTTCATGTTGGTCTAATTCTTCATCTATCTTGAAGTCATCTTCTTCACTGCCCTCAGCTTCTCCATTATACATTATTTTCCAGTTTTCATTTATTCTCACATCATTGGAAGTGACTACTTTTCCCAATTTATGTAGAAAAACTCTGTAACCTTTTGTCTTTGCTGAGTATCCCACAAAGATGCCTTCATCTGACCTAGCATGGAATTTTCCCAAGTTTTGCTCCTTGGTTTTCGCCAAACATGGGCTGCCAAAGATTCTAAGATACTTGGTTGTTGCCTTCTTCCCACTCCATAGCTCATATGGAGTCTTATTAGTGTTGGGCCTTAGTAAAACTCTATTCAGTAGGTGCACGACTGTAAATGTTGCTTTTGTCTAAAATCTTGTGTGAGGCTTGGATTCAAATAGTAGAGTTCTTGCCATTTGAACCACAACTCTATTTTTCCTCTCTACCACCCTATTCTGTTGAGGTGTTCTTGTTGCTACCATTATGGTGAATTCCATGCTTCTCAATGTAATCTTCAAAAGTGCCATTTGTGAATTCAATGCCTTGATTTGACCTCAATACTTTGATTTTCTTTCCACTCTTATTTTCAGCCAATCTTCTGTATCTCTTGAAGCATTTCAAAACTTCTGACTTGTGTTTGAGGTGCATGATCCAAGTCCTTCTAGAATAATCATCAACAAAGAAGATGAAGTACCTCTCACCATTCAACCCTTTTGTTCTCATCGGCCTGCATAAATCAGTATGTATAATGTCAAGCACTGCTTCAGAACTGAACTCTTTGGTCTCATACTACTTTCTAACATGTTTTCCTTTAGAGCATACTGAGCAGACATACTCGCTCTCTCTCTTGAGGTCTAGAATGTCTCTGATTGCATGAGTAATGGTTAGCTTCCTTATGTTCTTCTATGTTAAGTGTCCCAGCCTCCTATACTAGAGTTGATTTTCTTCTTCTATTGTAAGTAAATAGCTATTTGTCTTATCCTCATCAATCACATATAATTTTCCAGTTGTTCTCTTCCCGGCTGCAACAGTATTGCCTTCTTTATTCTTTACTTAGCAACCTATTTTTGTGAATATCACTTTATAGTCTTCATTGCATAGTTGGCTGACAGATGCTAGATTATATCTGAGTCCTTCAACATGTAGAGCATCTTTCAGCTTTCCTTTTCCAATATTTACTGACTCTTGACCATTGATGTTGAGTAAATCATCATTGCCAAACTTGACTCTGCCTTCTCTTAACTTGTTCAGCTTTGATAATTTATTATTGTCTCTTATCATGTGTGAAGTGCATCCACTGTCAAGGATCCACTGCTTATCCTTGTAGTCAGCCTTTAGTACAATTTCAGCTATATTAGCCTCCTCCCTTTTAGCTCTATATTCCTTCTTTTGAACTGGCTTGAAGATAGTTTTCTCCTTTTTCTCAGCTTTGACTGTACCAGTTGGTTTTACTGTGCCATTGAGTGCCTTCTCTTACTTAGGGAGAAGTGTCATGCATCTCTTGGCATTATGGCCATCCTGCCCATACCTTTCACACTGTTCCAAGTCTGCCAATATAGCAAACTTGTTATTTAAAACCACTGGTTTAGGCTTCCACCAACAAACCTTGTCAGTGTGTCCTTGCTTTTTACAGTATGTGCAAGAACTCATGACAGGTGTTCTTCTCTAAATTTTGTATTGTCTTCCCCTGTATGTAGCATCGGATCTTCTCAAGTTGGAGACATATACTAGCCTTCTCCACCAGCATTTACTTGCCTTATGACCCCAAACTTCATAATAAAGACAGTAACCTTGAAACTGCCTCTTCTTGGGTTTAATCACAGCTTCTTTTCTTTTGTTCACTACTTGCTGTATAGGCAAGGTTTCTGGCTTCTTTGCTTGTGTGGCTTTCATTTCAGTCACCTTCTTCTCCTTCTTCTGTTCAACCGTAGCTCTTTGCTGGCTGACTTTCTTTTTTTCATTTTTTTTGCAACCTTAGGTTGCTTCTTCAAATCTTCTTTATTTTTAGCCTTCACTGTTCTTGGCTGATCAGTCTTTTCTTTCTGAAACTTAACCTTCTCTTTCAACTTCTATGGCAAAGTGTTATTATCTTTAGGCAATGTAACCTCAGATTGCTGCACTTTCTCTTCATTCTTCTTTTCTCTTAAAGAGCTTATTTCTCCTACCACTTCAAGTTTCTACAAGTTCTCTTCACTCTTTTTGAGTTGTTGCTGAAGTCTCAGCAACTCTATCTCCATTTCTTCAATTGTTGAAGTCCTTGAGCCAAGCTTCAGAGTAAGGTCTTCACATATTTTGATATTTTCTTCAAGTCTTCTCTTCAAATCAATATGTTTAGCCCTTATTTTATCCTTTGGACTTTCTGCTTCCTTAATCTTTGCTTCAACTTGTTTTATATGGGCCTCCAACCTTCTTATGGTTCTACCCCTTTTGATTATCTCTTTTGAAGCTGCTTCCAACTCAGCTTCAAGATCTGGTTCTTCCTCATCAATCTCCTCTACCTCTTCAGAGGTTGAACTACCACATCAAGTTGATGCCATAAAGGCATGCTCATCTAATGAGTCTACATCTTCCTCCTCATCAGCTTCTTTTGTCTCACTCACATAACTCTTGAATGAGCCTCTCTTCTTCTTCTATGGGTTAGCAATCTTCTTGCTGGACTTCCGTGACTTTGATGATGGTCTTCTCCATTTTGAATTCTGCTCATCATCACCATCCTTATCTTCATCATCAAGTTTCACTTTGCATTGAGAAGCAAAGTGTCCAGTTTGCCCACAACGATAACATTTCAAGGACAACTATCCTTTTCCCTTCTTAGACCCCTTTTTGAATTTCCTTGTGAAGTAAGCCAACACTTCACCTTCACTTTCTTCCTCATCATCATCATCATCCTCATTAGATGATTCTTCCTCTTCTCTTATTTTCAAGTGTCTCATAGCTTTGAAAGCTGCCTCCTTTGATAGCTTTGATGTTGAGAAGCTTTCAGTTGACTTTATTCTCATCTCATATGCAATGAGATTGCACTGGAGATCATGCAGTGACATAGAATTGAGATCTTTACTCTCCTCTATGGCTGCCACCTTTGAGGCAAACCTCTCAGGCAGAATTCTCAAAATTTTCTTCACAATAGATGAGTCCTTCTTGTTCTTCCCATAACTTCTAAGGTCATTTATAGCATTAATAACCCTGGTGAATAACTCTTGGACTGTCTCATTCTTCTGCATTATGAGGGATTCATATTTCTCCTTGAAAACTTGAAGCTTGGCCTCCTTCATTCTGCCATCACCTTCATAGACCTTCTACAATTTGTCCCATATCTCCTTAGCAGATTTGCGGTACATGACTTTAGCATATTCCACATCTGTGAATGCTAAAATGATGACATTTGAGGCATTCCATTGATCTCAAACTACCTTAATTCCTTTAGGGTTAGATCTTTACCTTCTTTTGGAGGTTCAAAACCCTCCTGTATAGATTTCACCACATTCATGCCCATGGTTGCAAATACCACTTGCATTCTCGCTCTTCACATATGGTAGTTGGTTCCATTAAAGATTGGAACCTTCTTACTGTAAGTAGTGCTGGTGCTGGTACTAGCATCCATTTCTCAGTATGCTGAATAAGTTAAAACTTCTGAAACCCTTCAAACTAGTACACAAAGCTATTAAGCTTTAAATTGGTGAACCTGTGCTCTGATACCAATTGAAGTTCCCAACTTCACCCCAGGATCTACTAATCTGTGATACTGAGAGGGGGGGTGAATTAGTATCACACCCCTAAAAAAAAAACTCTGATAACTTAAACCAAAATGAACTCTTTCCAGATTTAACTAAGGTAGATCTATTGTTATCTACTGATCACAATAGTTCCCAAAGTTACCTTTCAGACACCTTGCCTATTAGACGAATCGGTTGTTCTTCACTAGGTCTTCTTTTAGGTTATGGGTTTGATGATTCTTTAGCTGTGTTCACAACTTAAATCAAAACACATAATGTAAATTCAAAGCAAGGACATGAGAGATTTACGTGGTTCCGTCAATGTGATGTACTTCACAGTGGTAAAGATTCTTCCTCTATTGAGACAATCCACTATATTTGAGAACACTAGTGTGGTATCCCCTATGATTACAATGGATGTCTTAATCTTCTACTCATTTCACTATTACAAATACAAAGCAATTACAATACAAAGAGTGTCACTTACTGTGTCTACCCTTCTTCTAGCTTGTGTTGCCTCTGTTTGATTTGAATAGGCTGCTTCACTACTGCTTAGAAGATCACCAAAACACTCTTTAACCTCTCTTGAAGAAATCTGAAAATTCGTTGAGTTATCTTAAATGCTTCACTGAATTTCTTCTCTAGGTTATCTCACCCAACTCCTGGTCTCACCGTCTTATGGTCTCACCCGTCTTCTGGTCTCACCATCTCACCATCTCACGGTCTTACCCGTTTTCTGGTCTCACCGATACTGGGTCTCACGGTGTGTTCTGATGTCACACGTTTCGCCTTTTTCTGGTCTCACCAATTCTGGTCTTCCAGTGTGTCCTAGTGTCACCCATGTTTCACCCTTTTCTGGTCTCATGTCTCACCTGGTCTCACGCCTCACCTGGGCTCACATCTTACCTAGTCTTACGTCTTACCTGATTTCACGCCTTACCTGGTCTCATGTCTTACCTGGTCTCACGCCTCACCTAGTCTCACGTCTCACCTAGTCTCACATCTAACCTGATCTCATGCCTCACCCGGTCTCATGTCTCACCTAATCTCACGCCTCACCTGGTCTCACCAGATCTCACATTTCACTTGCTCCAGGTCTGGTCTGGTCTCATCCATTCCAGGTCTAGTCTTGATTTGCTCTCACATTTTCAGGTCTGGTCTTGATCTGTTCTCACGTTTCCAGGTCTGGTCTTGATTTGCTCTCATGTTTCCAGGTCTGGTCTTGATCTGTTCTCACGTTTCTAGGTCTGGTCTTGATCTGTTCTCACCTTTTCAGGTCTAGTCTTAATTTGCTCTCACGTTTCCAGGTCTGGTCTTGATTTGCTCTCACGTTTCCAGGTCTGGTCTTGATATGTTCTCATGTTTCCAGGTCTGGTCTTAATTTGCTCTCACGTTTCTAGGTCTGGTCTTGATCTGGTCTCATGTTTCTAGGTCTAGTTTCACTGTCGAACTTTTTGGTCTGCTCACACCGTCGCACGTTTCTGGTCTGCTCACATCGTCGAACATTGCTGGTCTGCTTACACCGTTGCACATTTCTGGTCTGTTCACACCGTCGCACATTTCTGGTCTACTCACACCGTCGCACGTTTCTGGTCTACTCACACCGTCGCACGTTTCTGGTCTGCTCACACTGTCGCACGTTTTTGGTCTGCTCACACCATCGCACGTTTCTGGTCTGCTCACACTGTCGCACATTTTTGGTCTGCTCACACCGTTGCATGTTTCTGGGTCTGGTCTCACGTCTCTGATTTCCTCTCTTACGGTGGTTCCACCAATTCTGGTCTACTCTCACCGATTCTGATATGCTCTATTTCACTATTTTTTGGGGTTTTTTTTTTTCAAAAGAGGTAAGTCTTGGTTTATATACTCCCTTTTATGAAAACCCTAGTAGGGCTTACTGTAGCTGCGGCAGATTTCCTTTCTTGCCCCTCCATGTGGCTTCATATTACTATTCCATTTAAAAATTCAACATTATCCTCCTTCTTAATTTATTTTTCTTGCCCTTTTCTTTCTACTGAAAACTCATCCCTTGAATGTTAGAATGAGCCACTTTTGCATACACACTTAAATCTGGTTGACAACAATTACAGCCCATACAAGGCTATGGGAACAACATCTTTGAACATCCCAATGTTGATATCATAGTTGCAATTACTTCATGCCTTAGTGAGATTATAAGGATAACTACTTCTAACATTCTTTGATATGATGATTTAACAAACGATGTATTTTAGTTGATGGTTTATCTTTCAAACATTTAGTTGACTACACTAGTTGCTTATATGGCAAACATAGTTCAATTTTTAAATTTCTTAGAAGGGTACAATCATATTTTATGATGTTAAATTTTGAATAAGATGCATTAATAGTTGAAATGTTTGAAAATTTTCTTAAAACTTTTAAAGAATATCATCCATAGGAAGTGATTATTTTTATAGGAAAATTACGACCATTTTGCTAAAGGAAAGTGTAGAAATCTCTTATAAGTTGATAACTTTGCTATTTATTAGTGAGATGAAGAGCAATCTTATTGTTCAAGAATTATGGGTGAACATCCATACTAATTGTTCTTCTAAAGTTTCACATTATCCTTCTCTTCTTATTAAGGATGTCCTTGAAATATTACAATCAAAATTGTTAGATGAAGTTGATTAGATTATTAATGGGACAACAACATATATGAAGTTGCCTAAACAAGTTAATCTGATGGATGAAAACATGGTCACTACTAAGCTTTCCACATTATTTAGAGAAAAATTTATGAATGATGGCAATTGATGCAAAAGTTAATTTCATGATCATTTTGTCATAATGAGACATTGTAATGAATCGAGAAACCTTGATGGCAAAAAATGTAGAGACAACCAAATTGTTTAGGAATTGAGACACTTAATATGTGTAAGAAAAGCTAATCACATCAATGACTTTGTTGTATGATGAAATGCAATTAATTTAAAGTACTAAAGGTATAAGGATGTGCTTATAATAATGAATCTAATTTTTGGTATAAACACAAAAGTTAATTTTAAAAACATTTTGCATGAATAAGTCCTTGCAAGAAAGGAGAAACCTAGCTATTAAGCAATAAAGTGACAATCTCATCCTTAAGGAATTAAATTAATGAATACTAGTAAAAAATGCTAACCAAGATCAATGACTCCTTTTTTGAAATGGATATAGATTTGATGTAGACATAGTAGTTAATTTCATGATTAAATTGTATGTATGCATCCTTACAAAGAAAGGAAAGATCTTGTTTGCAAGAATTATAGCAATTATCTGATACGAACTCCGATTATATGTAAACATAACCCAACACCAATATTGATATAGGATCGTTCTAACAAAGGTTAAGGGATTTGAAGTTCTGACCCAATGGTTATAAATAACCAAAAACCAAAACTATAAGATTCAGATGTCACTCCTAACAACAACAACATTGAAGAAGATAAGTCTATTAAACCAACACACTCAAGTATGAAAGTTTAGAATTAGTTCTCAAAGAACTAGAGAAAATAGCTCATACATTCATCAAAAATCTGTTCTGCCTCTAGCCATCCTTTCTGCCCTTTTTATATGCTATTCCCCAAAAACCCTAGCTAATAAGATGGGCTTATTAAGGAAATTCGTACCCCCCAAAACTCTAGCTAATAAGATGGGCTTATTAAGGAAATTCATACCCCCAAAAACCCTAGCTAATAAGATGGGCTTATTAAGGAAATTCGTTCAACCCACTACTTAACAATATAACCCATGAAAATAATCCATTTAAATGCCTAAACATGGGCTCTCAAATCCAACATCCTTCCCAAGGCTATGGTTCTCAAATTGCTCCATAAATGGCACATTTGCAAGCCCTGATGAAGCCTCCATCATCCTTAACTCGTACCTAGCAACTTCCTGATGATAAATGTCGCACAATAAGTTGTTGAGAGCTTCCTTTATTTTCTTTAACCTTGCCCTTGTCATTGGTCCTCCAAGGTTTTGCAAAGCATCAACTCCCTTATTGATTTGAGCTGGTACAATATGGCTTCCATCATTCTCGCTCTCCTCAAAATGATTTGTCCTCAAATTAGCACCTACATCATCAAAGAGAAAAGGAGAAAGGTCAAAAACATTAAATGTTGCACTCACATTATACTCACTTGACAAGTCCCAAAAGCTAGCTCAAGAGTGGAGGGTTGACCCAACCCTTATAAACAGCCCAAAGACTCCCTTAAGAACCAATGTGGGACACATCATTCCTAACCCTTTTAAACTACACGTCCCCATGTTGCCTCAGTTGGCGATTGGCACGGTGGCAGGGAACCTTTTTCCATGCACCCACTGAGGTTTGGCTTTGATACCACCTGATAAGAGATTGAACCCTAACTCCACTACAAAAGCTAGCTCAAGAGTGGAAGGTTGACCTAACCCTTATAAACAGCCCAAAAACCCCTTCAAGAACTGATGTGGGACACATCACTATCCCATCCATGAAGAATCAAACTATTAAATACCTATAAGAAAAACTAATCAAGACCAATGACTCTTTTGGTTAGTGAAATTTAATGTATTTAAAGTATGAAAGGTGTAAGGATATACTTCTCAAATTGAATGTAATGTTTGATGTAGACACAAAAGTTAATTTCATAATCATTTTATGTCAATTAGTCATTGCAATGATAGAAGAAACTTGGTTAGTAGGAAAGAAAGTGACATTCTTAACCTTCAAGAATTCAACCATTCAATACCTTTAAGAAAAACTATTCTAAATTAGTTACTCTTTCGGTTTGATGGGATTCAAAGGATTCAAATTGCCAAAGTTCTAAGGAATTAAACCATTCAATGCCTGTAAGAAAAGCTATTCAATATCAATGGCTCCTTTACTTTAGGGATTTCAATTGATTTAAAGTACTAAGGGTCTAAGGGCATGCTCACTTCAAAGAATATCATGTTTAGTGTAGAGGTAAACATAATTGATTAACATTATAATTGGATTTATGTCACCATAAATTTACCAAATCTAGATTAGTAACCACTATCACATACAATTTGATTATTAAGACTAATCTACTATTATGATTAATTCCAATGACATTTTTGAATTTTATGTATTCTAACGTATCAAATCATAATTCAATGAGTATTTAATCCTTGTTACTAACTCTTGGACAAATTAGAACTTCATAGTTATTATTACAACAAAGCTAACATTTAGTTGATCAATGATTAACTTGTTGGTCAATGAGCTCATCATAAGGGTAATGATCACTAACTAATGGCCATAGGCAATTGACTTTAGTAATTGTAAATTCATTGGTTATTATGTTAATTGATATTTGTACTAGAAATAGTGTCTCGAATAACCTAATTGCTAATATTGGGGTTGAATAGATTTAGTACCCATTACTTAATTTTCCTATAATATACAAAAGATTGAAACCATTTAGTAACCTAATGATCAGTTATTTAAAGCAATTACTTAATAAATGAATATTGTTTGTAAATAAGTAACCAATCTAGAGTAACAACAACATTAACTAATGTAAATAGATCATATTCTTGGTTATAATCATTTTCATCTAGTTCTAATTTACGTAAAACAAATTAGTCAACCAAAGTAACCCTTAATTTTAGTATGATTCATTGGCTTTACATAGAACAAATGTTATTCTACCATTATCTAGTACTAGATCCTTTATGTTAATCTTATTTAAATGGTCTAATTACCATTTGTTAATATCTCTACATTGGGATATTAACTATCTAATCACTATGATTGGATCATATGTGGTTAATGATGACAATATAATCCCATTGACCATATTATATTCATATTACAATCATAAACCAAATAATAAAAGATGTTAACATAACCTTATTAACATTAACTGATCATTAACTAACTTAATCAAATGAATTGTGTAAAAGGTTAGATTTTAATAAAATTAGACATGTAATAAAAGAATTGATAAAAGATAATTATAAAAAATTACTAATTTTAGAAACATTTTGAATTAACTATAATGTAAACTTAAGTAAATTAGAATCATTTGATCAATTGACTAACAAATGAAATATTAATAATAATAGAGTCCATAAATTTGTAAAGGTAACATATAATTTGAATAACAACCTAATAAATATTTTTGGTTAATGATTACTCACAAAGTCTTTTATTAATCAAATTACACTATAAATATATTAATGATTATAGGGTTAAATGATTGTAATGATTAATTACATAGATTTGGTAAATGATTGGTTAATGTTAATCCAAAATTAAGTGACATTTAAGTGTAAGTCTAGCCAATCATTTAAATAAATGATATTAAAACAAACAAAATTATTACGATTAGAATTAATAGTATGAATGACCTTTAAGTTTAAATTTAAATGGTAATGTTACTTTTAGTTTATACCAAAAAAAGTGACCATTTATATGCATTTGGGTAAGTAATCTCAATGGTTACTCTTTTTAACCAATGACTATTGGTATAGGGTAATGTTAACGAATTCAATGACTATACCTAGTTAATTTTGGTAAACATCATTAATTACCATCTGTAGTAATCTTCCTATCAATGAATACCCAATAGTTACCCTAATATAAATTTTAGGATCTCTAAACCTAATTTGTGACTCTAATTTTAGATTATATGACATTGGTAACCTAAAGATTAAATGTTAACCATTTAAATTGTCTAATATAAACTCAATCAGTTAGAATTAAATAAATGTTGTAATCATTAGTTACTTAAATGGTTACATTTACAACACATTGTAAATGGTGGCTACTCATTATTAGTAACCAATTTTTAAAATATTTCAAAAATGTCTCCATCATAATGTTTGTTCATTAATCCAATTGCAAAGTATGCTCAATTAGTTACTCAAGAAATTAAATGTTACTCAAATAGGTACAATAATTTACTCGATCATAGTAGGGTAATACTATACTGGTCATGAATCATAACCTACATGGAATGATTGATGGGATATTCTACTAAGACAATTGAATTTGGTAAGAATGATTTGTAACATTGGTTAGATAATAGCATTGGTAACTGTTAGTTGCTCAATCATTATTTGGGTTACAATAGTTGCCTCATCTATTACTATCATTTACCTAGATTAAATCAGCTAATTACCTATGATGTCAATCCATTAAAATGTTTTAATTTGATACTCCAACTTACAAGTAACCATATTTAACCCATAATCAATTACCTCTTGATTATCAAATTATCATTTCAGTAATTTTTCTAAATAGACCCATATAATCTATGGTTACTAATAATAGTCACCAAAAAATAATGGTAAAACAATTATGAATTTGATTACCTTTAAATTCAATTTTGGAATTCTTAACCCAATTTGATATATTGTGTCTACATAATGGTTCTACCTTATGATCATGCACTATTCAATATGGTAATAACCTCATTTGAGTAATTGTTATACAACTGGAATCTACATTGGTTAGATTTAGTGGCCATTCGTATTTTCATTAAATGATCTCTAATGTTAGATGTAGTAACATTTACAAAATCCCATATTAGATCTAGTAATTAGTTACTAAATAGGGTATGTACAATTGCATTGGTAATTTAAACTTAAAATAATGTTACATCAATAATTTATTAAAATGATTTTGAATTATCTTAAGTCAAATACTTGATTTGGGAAATAAGATTTGATTAATAGGTTATTAAATTTGTAGAAATGTTTTAGAGAGATTACAAACCAAATGGTGACCTATATTTTCATTAAAATAATTTGAGTCAAGTTATCAATTCAAGGTAATTTGGTTAATTACATTTGGTTATTCATTTGGAACCAATCCCCATTATTATTAGTAAAGGATGTTATTGATCCCCATTATAATCTTAAAAGGTTTCATAGGTTACATTTGATATAGAAAAGGATTACAACATTAGTTGAGGTTGTTTGGTAGTATAGTAATGAATTACCCTTGAATATCATTTTTTTTTTATTTCATTCAACAATCAAACCAAATGCATAAACCCACATTTCATGTCAATTAATTTAAATTAGTGGACATTTATGGTCGCAAAATGTAATTCAATAATTTTGAATGTAGTAAATTCATCAAATTTGACACAATTAATCAATTTATTAATTATTGATTTATCACTAATATGACATTAATTATTAAAATCTAAATTTTTTTATTAAAACTTGACAACTATTGTTGGTTATTTCCTAGACAAATGAATTACCTTTAGTAATGGACAACAATTAAAGTAATTCATTTGATATGATTAACCAAATCAATCTATGATATCCATACTTTATCCCATTGGTTGTTATTGAACCCATATAATCCAAGATGGTCATTTAATAAATTTTGGGATCAATTACTCAATGAAAATTATAGTAAACAAATAATAACATTGATTAATGGATAAGATTAAGTTAACTCCATCGACAATAGGTTATTAATCACCAACATTAGTAACATATCCTAATGGAAAATTCATCAAATATTTACCAAATGTCAAATAATGTTGAATAAACATTATTACTATATTGATTGTTTGGACTAACTTACCAGCTGATAAGGTTAAATTACTTGATGGTGAATAACAATTAAGTAACTTTGTATTAACATGAATTGCTACTAATAGGTGAATTCAAATAATATTAGATTGGTTGATCTATCGGGTGAATATTACTCAATATTCATTATCAAGTTATGTTATTCATATATAGTTCAAATTCATGTTAGCCACATGAATTTAAGTAACATCAATTTTGTTAAATAACATTTGGATTGATTTAAATAAAATAAAATATAATATTCATAACCCCATATTCAACATTCATGTCTTTTTACATAATCATATACAAATATGATTTAATTTGGATTTTGGTGCAAACATTTGGTTTGAATTAAAAAATGTATTTAGATTATAATGGATTTAAGTAATTATATTTTCTAATTTAACTGTTAATACCCAATGAGATTACATAAAGATTTATGTAAATCTTTTCAAATCAAATGTTATTCAAATTTGATTCAACCTAAAGTCTTTTTACATAAGACCTAATTCATTTAGTAATTTTAGAATTACTCATTATATTAAATGTTTCAAAAGTTTTTAAATTGGTGAATTTTACTAATTTGAGTAAAAGTAACAATTACTTACTAATGTAACATAGGTTGTCTCTATGGTAAATCAACATTAAAATTATCAATAAATGTAACTAGTTATTAAGTAATCAAATTGAATAGTTACTAATTTAAATATTAACCATACATATAACCATGAATGTTGGTAATGAATTTGAGTTCCCATAAACTTGAATAGTATCTTAAATTTGAATAACGTTTAAACTAAAAAATTTAATTACTTAAATCAATTTTTTATTCAAATATAGTTAATTTTATTTTTTGGTAAATATTGAGTAACTTTTTATTAAAATTACAAATATTATAATAGAAAATTTTAAATTTAAATAACATTTAAATTAATTTATGTGGTTATCAAAATTTTGAATTTTGTGTGAAAAAATTTCATTTTTACTTTTTCATGAAATGTGAATAACCTAATAGTTAAATTCTATAAATTATATAAAAAGATATTAAATTTGAATAATAGGAAAAGTAGAAAATGTAATTAGTTAAATCAATTATTTTTTTATTCAAATAGTGTTTATTGAAATTGTAAAATTTACCACAAAAGATTGTAAATTTACATAACATTTGATTTAATTTTACTTTTTACTTTTCATAAATATTCACTAACTAGTAACTTTAATTGTATAAATAACTAATTGTTTTTTATTGAAATATAATTTATTTTACTTTTTAATTAATTTAGAATAATTTTTTACTAAAATTAAAAAAATTATAGTAGATGACTTTGAATTTAATTAACATTTTGATTAATATATGTAGTTACTAAAATTTTAGAATTTTATTAAAAAATTTTTTTTACATTTCATGAATATGAAGTCACTTCATAATTAAATTATATAAATTATGTATAATGAATTTAAATTTGAATAACAATTAAAATAGAAATTAAATGTTCAAATGAATTGTTTTTTTATTCAAATATGATTTATTTTATTATTTAATGAATTTAGTGTAACCCTTCACTAGAATTGTAAAAATTATAATGAAAAATTGTAAATGTTAAATAATATATGATTTATTTTTAATAGCTATTAATATATATAATTTTGAATCCAAAAATGTTATTTTTTATTGTTAACAATTACTAATTAACTTATTATTTAAATTGTTTAAATAATATAAAATGAATTTAAATTTAAATAATGATTAGAATAAAAAATAATTTCTAAATCAATTGTTTTTTATTCAAATATAATTGATTTTACTTTTCAATGAATTTTAAGTACCTTTTCACTTAAATTGCAAAAATTATAGCAAATTATGTAAATTATATAAAAAGATACTAAATTTGAATAATAGTTAAATTAGAAAATGTAATTATTTAAATCAGTCTATTTTTATTTAAATAAAGTATATTTTACCTTTTATTAAATTATAGAAATTATAATAAAAATTATAAATTTAAATCACATTTGGTTTGATTTAATAAACTACTAAAATTTAAGGTTTTATATTCAAAAATATCATTTTTCTTACTTTTTATAAATGTTCTCTAACTTTTTAATTCAATTACATAAATAAAATAAAATAAAATAAATTTAAATTAAAATTAGAATAAGTAATGCGATTATATAAATCGATTATCTTTGATTCAAATATAGTTTATTTTATTTTTTAGTTAATTTAGAATATTTTTTACTAAAATTAGAAAAAATTATAGCAGAAGAGTTTAAATTAGAATAACATTTTAATTAATTTATATAATTATTAAAATCTTAAATTTTACATTCAAAAATATTATTTCTTGCTTTTTCTTGAATTTTGAGTAAAATCATAGTTAAATTGCATAAATTATGTAAAATGATATTAAATTTAAATAATAGTTAGATTAGAAAATAAAAATATTCATTTCTTTTTTTTCAATTCAAATAGTATTTATTTTACTTTTAGTTAATTTAATATAATTTTTTACAAAAATTATAAAAATTATAATAAAAGATTTTAAATTTGAATAACATTTGGAGCACAAATATTTGATTGTGTTAATACACTTGTATATGCAGTTACAAATCATTTTATTGGAACAACCACTTTGCCATTTAACAAAACTTATAATCAACTTTATTAATGTAAGATATCTAGATTTTTCTCACTTAATGTAGTATCGGTATGTATTCTCCTTAAATGTTTTACTTGGGAGGATAGTCAAAGTGATTTTTGGAAGGAAAAGTTTTCAACAGGGAGGATAGTCACAGTGATTTTTGGAAAAAAAAAAAGAAGGTTTATATTAGGACTTCTTACTCTATTTGCTAAAAGAGAAAAAACTAGGCTTAAAGCCTATCATTATGGGATAATAAATTATAATAATTATACTTAAGGAGAATTAGTAGCTAAGGCTGTTGCTGAAGGACTATGTAATGAAATCTTGCTACATTGACAATTATAAAGTGAAAAGGCTTAAGGGAAAAAAGAGCTTTAGGAGATTTCTATGAAAAAATGGGTTGTTGACCCATAACATATCCCATAGACCTTTGATGAAAAAGAAAATAAATAAATCTAAAGAGAAGTTGTTTTATTAGATGAAAACAAAATAAAGAAAAGGCCTAAGGTAAAGAGAAAGAAAGCAATTTTTTGCTATAAATGTGAGAAAATAAGACATTATGCTAATAAGTGTAAAACAAAACATAAAATTCAAAAAATATCAAAAGATAAAGACCTTAAGAATTTATTAATAAATATCTTTTTATCAAAAAGTAACTTAAATCAAGAGGATTTAGAATTAGAGATCATTGAAGAAGATAGTTCTTCTAATGTTAATTTGACTCTGAAAAAGAGTTGTCAAGGTCAATGTGATTATTTTAAGGAATTTTGGAAAAGGAAAGACTTATTAGTCTTAACTAGAGAATATAATATCACACTTAATCTCATAAATAAAATTTTAGAGCTAATAAAAAAAGAAGAACTATAGAAGCTTTTACATCTAGCTAATGAGGAAAAATCCAATATGAGAGGTGCTTCAAAAATTTTTGTCCAAGATGAAGGTTATACCTAAAAGTAGTAATCCAATGAGTTAAAACGGTTAATTTTATAATAAAACAAAAGGAATCTTTTATACAAGAGCTTAAAGTTGAAATTAATGAACTTAAAATAGGAATAAGATAATTGAAAGATAGGATTATTATGCTAGAAATAATGATAAGATCCATTGAGGGGCTAATGAATAAAGGGCTTTTAAGAATCCATTGAGCATTTAAAAAGAGCTAATGATACATTTAAGAGTAAAAAGGATGAAAGTGGCATATAGTTATTATGTTACATATCAATGCCATGAATGAAATTAATGTTTGATACACACATGGATACTAATTGTATGATCATCTTTTGTGAATTATTCCTTGCAAGGAAAGGAAAAACCTTATTATTAAGGAATTAGATGACTGATTCTAGTTTTAACTAATGAATGATTCATTCCAAATAATGAAAGCTAATCAAGAGTAAGAGCTTTTTCATTCAATAGACTTCAATGGATTCAAGCTTCATAGAGGAGAAAACCCTATTTTCAAGTAATCAAGGGATGATATCATGTTTAAGCAATGAATAATTTACTTATAGTTATGAAAGTTAATCATGAGTAATGCCATTTTAATTAAATGGAATTTTGACATCAACCCAAAAATACATGGCTTAAGGACCTAACACACATAAAAAATTGAACAAGAACCTAGGAAAGTTAAATCAAATTTCAATCATGCAAGACCTTGACCTAATGTTTAAGGAACATGGAGCTAAAGTATGAAAAAGGACATGCCCACCATAGTCCAAAAAAGTAGGGATTTGGGAATGACAACTTAGGTTGAATGCCATAAGATGAGTTAGTTCTTAATAAGGTTTTTAGTTCAAAGAGAAAATTCTCACTTTTGTTTTCACTAACATTTTACCATTTTTAACAATGAAATTAAGTCTATTAATAAGTTTAGTTAACAACCCTATAAACCCTAAAATTAAAGACAATGATAAACTCTTAAAATATAAGAATACTCCTATTTTATTGTAAATTCATATTTTGTAACAAACTATTATTTAATAATGGATCTTACTATAACCCTAGCCTATTAAGTACTCCAATTAAATTAATATAGCCTTAGCCTACATTAAGATATGCTTTACTACCTTTCAAGCTTAAATTATCTTCTTTAGCCCAAATTTCTTTGATCAGTCTACTAAATTCATTTCCCTTTTTTTAAAAAACATTCATCCTTAAATCATCACTTGCATGAAAAGGAAAATGATTAGAAACATTTAAGGTTGCACTCATATTTGACTCATGAGGAAGGTCTAACGTGTAGGCATTGTTAATAATTCGTGCCACCACTTGAAATGGACCATCTCCTTTAGGTTATAGCTTTGAACGCCTTTGAGTTACAAACCTTTCCTTATGCATATGCACCTAAACCCAATCAGTAGATTCAAACATTGCCTTCTTTCACCCTTTGTTGGCGTGGATGCATATTACTTGGTTTGTTCAGGAATTTGTTGCCACACCTTCTCATGTAACTTCTTCACCATTTGGGCCTTCTGTTCACCATCTAAGTTAACATCTCATTAATAAGTAGGCATTAAAGCCAAATGAGTCAAAGGATTAAAATCATACATAATTTCAAATAGAGATTAACAAGTAATAGAATAAACGCTACTATTATATGCAAACTCTACATGTGGAAAACAATCTTTCCACATTTTCAAATTCATATAAACAATAGCACACAATAAGGTAGAAAGAAATTGTTCATTAATGACCTTAGTTTGCCCATGTTTCTATGAATGGCAAGTAGTTAAGAATAATATTTTAGAACTTAACTTACCACATAAATTCTTCCAAAAGTAGCTCATTTACTTTGTATCTTGGTCTAAAATAATGCTTTAAGGTCTACCATGCAAGCATACTACCTTTCTTAAGAACAATTTAGCCACATTGTTTGCATCATTAGTTTTATGGCATTAAATGATGTGTTTCATCTTTAAAAACCTATACCTATCAACAACAAATATGGAATTCATATCCTTTTTTGATTGTGGTAGTCCTAGCACAATGTCCATCGATTAATAATTAAATCGCAAGTTGTCGTTAGGTTAGGTAAAGGAGGGTACAAGCATGGCCTAAAACTTTATATTTGGCTTATTTGCATGTTTTCACTTCTCACACCCTTTTAAACATCTCGATATCGTTTCAAGTATAGCAAAGCAAATGTTCAACTAAGACGCTCTAAGGTTTTTCCTAACTCCAAAATGACATTAGACCCAACCCTATTTGCTATTCTCAACAAACTAACTTCGCCCTTAAGGAACTCATAGGTACACAATAAACAATTTCCCTGATCATAAAAAACCCCCATGCATTTATAAAATTTCCTAGAGGATGAATTCTCACATGCTAATAAGCATTTAGATAAAAGTCAAGATGTTTCATATATAAATCTTTTAATATATTCAATCCTAAAACAATTTTGCACTAAGTGTAGAAATATGAGTACATAATAGGTGAATGGAAAGGCGCTATAATGTACCAAAGTTCAAATCAACAAGGGAGTTTGATACTTTGTAAACTGGAGGACCAATGACAAGGGCAAGGTCAAAGAAAAATAAATGAAAGCTCTCAACGCAACTTGTTGTGCGATCATTTACTAAATCAGGAAGTTGTTAGTAACGAGTTACGGATGATGGAGGCTCCACCAAGGCTTGTATGCAAATGTGTGCATCTGTTGGAGGAATTTGAGAAGCCATTACCTTGGGAAGAAAGTTGGATTTGGAAGCCCAATGTTTGGGGCATTTAAATGGATTATTTTTCATTGGGTTAATGTAGTGGGTTGAACGAATTCCTTAAATAAAGTTCATGCTTATTAGCGTATGGGTTTTGGGGGGTTTAACATAATAAAAAGGGCATAGAAAGGGTGGATTGGAGGGAGAAGCCAATTTTTCATGAACTGTAGAGGTTCCTTAAGAACTAAATTCTGAACCTCATACTTGAGTGGTGTTGCTCAATAGAGCTTATCTTCTTCAACGTTGTTGTTGTTAGGAGTGGCGTCTGAATCTTATAGTTTTAGTTCTTGGTTGATTATAATCATTGGGTCAGAACTCCAAATCCCTTAACCTTTGTTAGATGATCCTATAACCAACATTAGTGTTGGTTCCGTTTACATATAATCAGAGTTCCGTTATCAAAAATGGCGAGATAAAATGCCATTAGTTACACATTTCCCCTTTTTATTTTAATGACCATGAAAATGGTCTCAATGATTTAACCGCATTGGCATGATCTTTTGCTCAACTTCCCTTTTCTTTTAAGTGCTTTTAAGGATTTATGGTTGTATGGATGACAAACTCCTTGGGGCCAAAGTAGTGTTGCCATAATCTCCAAAGGGCTACCATGCATACTTCTCTTTTATCAATAAAAAGGATAATTAAAAAGGCTACTTTCTATCTTAGCTTTTGAATGAAAGTAGGTTAAATTGGTGCACCTTTCGCCACATCAAGAACATCGG
>CM075432.1:11261290-11286290 GCA_037832385.1 Rhizophora apiculata
CTTCAAAGGCAGGTTGAGGAGCTTATGTCCAAAGGATATGTGAGGGAAAGCATGAGTCCATGTGCTGTGCCTGTCCACTTGTACCAAAAAAAGATGGGACTTGGAGGATGTGTGTTGATTGTCGAGCAATCAACAAAATCACTGTAAAGTATCGTCACCCCATACCTAGATTAGATGACATGTGAGATGAATTGCATGGGTCATGTGTTTTTTCTAAGATTGATTTGAAAAGCGGATATCATCAGATTAGGATGAGAGAGGGAGATGAGTGGAAAACAGCTTTCAAAATTAAGTATGGGTTGTATGAGTGGCTAGTTATGCCATTTAGTCTCACTAATGCACCAAGCACTTTTATGCAACTAATGAATCATGTTTTACGTGCATTTATTAGTAAATTTGTAGTGGTGTATTTTGATGATATCTTGGTCTATAGTAAAACCATAGAAGATCATCTTGATCATTTACATTCTGTTATAAGTGTTTTACGTTCTGAGAAATTGTATGCTAACTTACATAAATGTTCCTTTTGTACTGATCAGATCACATTTCTTGGCTATGTTGTCAGTGCTAAAGGTGTTGAGGTTGACGAGGAAAAAGTTAAGGCAATTCGTGATTGGCCTACACCTAAGTCAACTAGTGATGTACGTAGCTTTCATGGTCTAGTTAGTTTCTATAGATGCTTTGTTAAAGACTTTAACACCATTGCCACACCACTCACTGAGCTTATCAAAAAGAACATGAGTTTTAGGTAGGGTAGTGACTAAGACAAGGCTTTTAATTGCATCAAGGAAAAATTAAGTTCTGCACCTTTACTTGTTTTACCTAACTTTGCAAAAGCTTTCGAGATTGAGTGTGATGCCTCAAATATTGGCATTAGAGCTATTTTGATGCAGGAAAGGCGCCCAATTGCTTACTTTAGTGAAAAGCTAAGTGGAGCAAGCCCTAATTATCCTACTTATGATAAAGAGATGTATGCATTGGTACGGGCTTTGGAGACATGGCAACATTACCTTTGGCCTAAAGAGTTTGTTATCCATACTGACCATAAATCATTGAAGCACTTGAAGGGACAAGGAAAGTTGAACAAAAGACATGCCAAGTGGGTTGAATTTATTGAGACCTTTCCCTACATCATCCAATATAAAAATGGTAAGGAAAATGTGGTAGCTGACGCGTTATCTCACAGGTATGCCCTTATCTCTACACTTACTACGAACTTATTAGGATTTGAACACATTAAGGATTTATATGTGAATGATCCTGACTTTGCTAATGTATATAGAGCATGTGAGGTGTCAGCCTTTGAGAAGCTTTATAGGCATAAGGGTTTCTTATTTAGGGAAAATCATTTATGCATGCCTATGAGTTCTTTGAGGGAGTTGGTTGTAAGAGAAGCTCATAAGGGTGGTCTAATGGGTCATTTCAGAGTTAGGAAAACCCTAGATGTCCTAAATGAACATTTTTTTTGGCCACGAATGAAACGAGATGTTGAGAGGATATGTGCGAAATGCATAACATGCAAACAAGCTAAATCTAGAGTTTTACCTCATGGCTTGTATACCTCTCTACCCATACCTAACCATCCTTGGGTTGATTTATCTATGGACTTTGTACTAGGATTGCCACGAACAAAAAGGGGTAGGGATTCTGTATTTGTTGTTGTTGATAGATTTTCTAAGATGGCACACTTCATCCCATGTCATAAAACTGATGATGCAAACAACGTGGCTGACTTATTCTTTAAAGAAGTAGTACGTTTGCATGGCATGCCACGAAGCATTGTTTCAAATCAGGATACAAAGTTCTTAAGCTACTTCTGGAAGACTTTATGGGGTAAGTTAGGTACTAAGCTATTGTTTTCAACTACTTGTCATCCACAAACTGATGGACAAACTGAGGTAGTTAATTGAACTCTTTCTACTCTTTTGCATGCTATTATTCAAACAAATTTGAAAACATGGGAAGATTGTTTACCACATGTCGAGTTTGCGTATAATTGGAGTGTTCATTCTACTACTAGTTACTCTCCATTTGAAATCGTATATGGTTTTAATCCATTGACTCCTTTGGATTTGGTACCTATACCTGTCAATGAGTATGCCAGCTTAGATGGGGAACGCAAGGCTGACATGATAAAAAAATTGCATGAGAAGGTGCGACAACATATTGAAAAACGAACTGAGCACCACGCATCCCATGTCAACAAGGGACGAAAGAAGGTGGTGTTTGAACCTGGTGATTGGGATTGGGTGCATATGCGCAAGGAACGGTTCCCAGCTCAAAGGCGTTTGAAGCTACAACCCAGAGGAGATGGTCCCTTTCAAGTTGTAGCCTGAATTAATGACAATGCTTATCAGTTGGATCTTCCTGGTGAGTATAATGTGAGTGCAACATTTAACATTTCTGATCTTTCCCCTTTTGATATAGGTGATGATTCGGGGACGAATCCTTTTGAGGAAAGGGGGAATGATGAGAACCATAGAAATGATGGGTGGAAGGCTCTAATGGTTGCAAGAGGTCCATTGCACATCCCAGAAGGCCCAATAACACGAGTTAGAGCAAAAAAGATTAAAGAAGCACTAAATGGGCTGATTCAGGACATCCAGGCCAACCCAGCTTCAAATGGGGCAAATTCAAGTTTGACAAGGAGTCCAGCCCTAATTAATATAATTAGAATACTTAAATAGGTCAGAATAAGTAATAGCATTTCTTCCTAAATAAGAGTTTATTATTTATGTTGGAATTTGTCCACAATTAGGAATTTGTCCAAAATAAAGATTTGTCCTAAGTAGGAATTTGTGCCTTTTTAGGATTGCTATCTTAGCCTATAAATAGGCTCCCCTTGTAAGCTTTGGAGAGTCAGACAACTTTGAGTGAAATAAAAAGTAAGGGTTTTTCTTTCGGTTCTTTTAGGGACTAAAGAACTTATCAAGAGGTACTTCTTGTGGCGTTCTAATCGACTTATCACTCACAATTCCTTTCTTTTCTGGAGTGTGACGTCCATATCCTTCTTAAATACGCTAGGTTCATGTTCCTTCCCAGAGTGGGTCTAGGGTTTGTGATATTAAACTCTGGTTTAGCTTTCCTGGTTGTTCTTTGATTCCCTGTGTGCGTTGGGTCCCTAAGCCACATCTTTTTGGGGTTTTTTGCATCAATTTTGTAAAATTCAGCAAATTGACATTCATTTTTCAAAATAACATTTTTTTAATACAAAACATCAGATTTTAATAGCTACATGAATTAATATGAATATTATTTAAATTTACAATTTTTTATTGTAACTTTTGTAATTTTGGTAATTAAATTAAATGTTACTTTATTCATTTGAGGCAACAATAATTGATTGGATAAATGATTAATAATTGATCAGTTACCAATGGACAATATCATGTTTAAAATTAGGAATATGATTCAAATTGATTATTCATTTATGGTCAATTTGTAATGTTCCTTTGATGTCTAATCAAATTAACTAATTACTCTACATAATGTTACCATAATTTAAACCATTTACAATCTAATGGTTACTTAACTTAGTTAAATGAAATTAGTACATTGATAAAATGTTTATGTTACCAAACATAATCAAATCCTTTCCATTTACATAATTAGTTTGTATTGGATTCAATAGTGATTCAAGGTGACAATATTGGACTATTAATGAAATTTATGATTTGGTTACCTTAAATTACTGAATGAGTATTCTAATCCAAATGTAGTAGACATTTGAAATTTATACCATGAGTTATTAATTGTAATAAATAGTTAGTTAGATTACTAAATCAATATTATTTAGTAACCAATCATTTGTAACTCCATTACTTAAATCTTGTACTATTATTGGTAATAGGGTAACCAAATAATTCCATTTAAATTATAAACCTATTATTGCTTGAAATTTTTACTAATATTTCCATTTCTATATCAATTATTACAATTATGATAATATAATTATTGATTATTAATGATACAAATGTAACTATTGAAATATGTTAACCACCAACCACTAGATTATCAATAGATAATTGAATTAGTAACATGTAATTAAATTATTTGCAACTCATTAACCTTTTAACCTATTCATCTATAACCAATTTCTTTTAGCACCTATTTAAATCAAACAATCAATTACTTTTATGCGCTAACCTATTACTAATTAACATTATTGGTTATTCATTGTAATGTAATGATAATTTACATTTTAAGTACCTATAAATGATGGTAATCCAAATGAATTAAATTATTAGTTGCAATAACCTTTTAATAAATAATTTAAGGGTTACTTAAATGTTATAGAAATGACATTTAGAGAAACTAATAATGGCCATTTTTTATTTAAACCTATTACACACCAAAGGTTTGAAAATATGTAGTTTTTATGAATCATTAGTTTGGATTACGCAAATTTGATTGGTTACTCAACTCTAATGGAAATAGGGTCATTATTGTTACATTAATAGTATTAATCAATTATATGTAATTTTTACTTAGTTATAACCCTTAGATTAATTTGTACTAATTTTTACACAAATTATAGTTGAATGACCCTTTAAATATTAATGTCATGAAAGGAGTAAAGTGTAAATTAAATTAATTTCACATTTGAATTACATTTGTAATTCATCAAACATGTTGATTTAAGTAACTAATCTAAGGTTAAAGAATTTATTTTAAGAACCTAGGTTGGGGAATTAGGGATTTGAAATAGGGATTGGGAATTGGGGATTGAAAATAAGAATTTTGCAGAAATAAAAAGGATAAAATTGATCTCTTCAAGGGGATCAGCCTCCAATGATTACTTTAAGGGGATCGGCCTCCAAAGATCTCTTTGAGGGGATCAACCTCCAATAAGTTAAACGTCCTGATAATATTATTAATTACTTGATTCCAAAAGTCATAAGGCATTACAAATATATAAAGTTGACAAACTAATATTATAAATATAATTCCATCTATTAATTTGAAAATAACAAAAATAAATATTAAATAAAATAGTTAATAATAATAATTTCCTAACTAGAAAGATCTCATCATTCGCCTACTCTTTGAATTACCCTTATCCTCAAGGCTTGTCTCAACCAACTATCTTCTTTAGTCCAACCTTTTTCCATGAAACTTTTTCCAATGGCTTATCTCAATCAATGATCTTCTTCAATCTCACCTTCTTCCATGGAACATCTCTCATATGATAATTGAATGTTGCTTTGCTTTTAACATAATAATTTCTTTTTGACAAATGCCATAAAATATCAATTGTGACTTGTATATTGAGCTTGTTACACATCTTCAAAGGAGTAAGTTGTTTGACCAACTTTTCATCCATGAACTCATTTGTTCTATTTAATTCAACCATAATAACTTGCTCTTCCATGATGGCGAAATTAACTTTTGTACTGACACAAAACATTGTATTCATTTTAACAAGCAAGTTTGCACACCTTTGGTACTTCAAACCCTTTGAATTTTGTCAAGTAAATGAGTCATTGATCTTGATTAGCTTTCCTTATCGATACTAAATGGCTCAATTGCCAAACAAAGAGATTGTCTCTTTATTTTTTGATAACAAGACTTCTCTTTCCTTGCCAGGGCTCCTTCATTCAAAATGATCTCCTAATTAACTTTTTGTGTCAATTGTTAACCTTATATTCTTTACAACAAGCTCAGTTGTATATCTTTGGTATTTTAAATTTATTGAATTCCTTCAAACAAAGCTCTAATTGATCTTGATTAGTTTTTCCTATGTCTATTGAGTGTTTTAGTACCTAAATAATGAGACCATCTCTTAATTTCTACCTAACAAGGCCTTTTCATTCATTGTAATGACTCATTTACTCAAAATGATAGTGAAATTAACTTTTATCTCCACACAAAACATTGTATTCATTGGAACAAGCATGTTTACACAGCTTTGGTACTTTAAACCCATTGAATTCTATTAATTAAATGAGTAATTGATCTTTCATCAGCTTTCTTTATAGGTATAGAATGGTTTAATTTTTGAACAATGACATCCTCTCTTCATTTTTTGATAACATGACTTCTCTTTTCACTGTAAGGGAACATTCAAACAAAATGATGTCATAATTATATTTTGCATCGATAACAAGCATGATATTAATTGCATCAAACTCGTTTCTACATCTTTGGTGCTCAAAATCCTTTGAATTTCATTAAGAAAAGGGTGTGATTGGTCTAGATTAATTTTTTCATAAACATAATGAGTGTTTCAAATCTTGAATAATGTGACCATCTCTTCATCTCTAGTTAACAAGGCTCCTTCCTTTAATGCAAGGACTTGTTTACATAAAATAATGATGAAATTAACTTTTATGTCCACATAAAACATTGTATTTATTGGGACAAGCATGTTTGCACATCTTTAATACTCTAAACCCATTGAATTCCATCTAGTAAATGATTAATTAATATTTATTAGCTTTCCCTATAGGTCTTGAATGGTTTAATTATTGAACAATGAGGCTATTATTTCATTTTTTAATAACAAAGCTTTACTTCTCATTGTACGATCTCATTCACACAATATGATCTCATAATTAACTTTTATGTTAGCCATAAACATTATATTCATTGCAACAAACTTGTTTGTACATCTTTTGTACTTTAAATCCATTGAATTTCATCAAAAAAGGGTACAATTGGTCTAGATTACCTATTCTTATATGTATTATGTGTTTTAACTCCTGAATAGCAAGACCATCTCTTCATTTCTAACTAACAAGACTCCTAAATGTTATAAACTACACAAGTCCAGGTTTGAATATGACAATGTAGAGTTTGTAAAACATAAACAAATTGGTCCATCACCTAAACTTGATTCAACTACTCATAATAAGCAGTCATGAAAATGATTGTGTTGTTTATCACTTACATAGATAATTGTTGAGTTGTTTAAACCCAATCAGGAAGCAAGATTTAATGTTATCCCAAGATGGATGAATTTGTATTTCTGTTAATGTGAACTAGGCTCTTGGGTTTATTGTAAGCACCAAACATTATATGTATCATGACAATAATGACCTCATAACTATGACACTTTGAATACATTGAATTCCTTCAAACAAAGGAGTCATTCATCATAATAATCCTTTCTTGTAGGTATTGAATGGTTCAATTCAAGAAGCTATTACTTCATCTCTTGTTAACATGCTTTCTCTCTTAATTGCAAGGACTCATTCATAGATCATAAAATTAACAATGGTGTTTGCACCAAACTTTATATCACTCACAACAGTAACAACCTTATGACTTTGGCACTCTAAGTGAATGGATATAATGTTATCCCAAGATGGATCCTACAAGTATTGAATGGATCAATTTTAGAAGAATGTAATTGCCACTTCATTTCTTGTTAATAAGTTTTCTCGTTTAGTTGTAAGGTCTCGGTCTTATTCACACAAATTGATTATGAAATTATCATTAGCATATGCACTAAACATTATATTAATCACTACAATAACTACCTTATGGTATTCACATTATTAATCCATTGATTTCCATTAAACAAAAGAGTAATTCAAAAGATTATCCTTTCTTGTAGGTATTAAGTGGTTTAATTCTAAAAAATTGAAATTGTCACTTCATTTCTTCCTAACAAACTTTCTTTGGCTCAATTCCTTATGCAATCTAGATTTGCCAATAACCAAATTTCATATCAAAATTTGAAAAGATTTTGGCTTCATAAAGCTAGTTTAGTAAATCCTTTTTATTAGGCACGGGGTACAAATCTGGCATAAAACCTTATTTAAAGGTTTGTAATTAATTACCAATTGTGGAACTTCTTATTCCAATTTAGCTGCATTTTCAACATATAATGCAAGACAACTTTAAGGGCTATTACTTTTTCTAATAAGTCCTTTCTTTAAGAGTTCAGTAATTTTTGTTTTACAAATTTGTAAATCACTAGGCCTCCAAGCAATAGGCCTGGCTTTGGTAAGAATTTGACTTCATTAAAAGTCAACTCATAAGGCAATTCCATAATATGTTTATTCCTACTCCATAAAGCACTTAGGATTTTTGTATGTATCAAAGAATTCATTGCTGATTGAACATCTTGTATTTTTATTGTAATAACAAGAAAGTTATGGTAATCCATCCAATTTGGAGGATTCCTTTCAAGCCTTTCAAATAAGGGTTTATGATCATAAGCTAACTCTTTATAAAATTTTGAAAGACAATTCAAACTTCCAAAAGCATTGTAACTATTGATTGTCCATACTTTCATCAAGAAAATTAGAGGCAATTCAATTGCTTGATTTATGAGCATAATAATTCCATTTTCAATGAAGTGATCAATGAAGCAAATCTTGAATTGAAATAACTTCATTATTTTAGAAGAAGCAACTAGACCTAAACATTTCATGTTATTTAAGAAAAGATTCAAAAGCTTAAAATGTTGCTTAATGGTGTTAGAAAAAAACAATACATCATTGAATTAAACAAGAATAAATGCTAAATAAGCATTAAATATTTTGTTCATAATTTTTAGAAATTTAGGAAGAGTATTTTTTTAAATGAGGCATAAATTGTTGAAATTGAATTAAATCATTCAATATTTATAAGGAGAGCTTACAAAGATCAATGACAACTTGATGGAATTTAATGGATCTAGTGTACCAAAGATGTACAAATAAGCTTGTTGCAATGAATATAAGGTTTTCTATTGACATAAAAGATAATTATGAGATCATTTTGTGTGAAGGAGTCCTTGCAACAAAAGGTGAAGTCTTGTTATCAAAAAATGAAGAGATGGTGTCATTGTTCATACATTAAACCATTCAATACCTATGAGGCAAGCTAACAATCAATTAATTATTTACTTGATAAAATTCAATGGGTTTAAAGTACCAAAGGTGTGCAAACATGCTTAATCACAAGAATATAATGTTTTGTGTAGATACAAAATTTAATTTCACTACTATTTTGTGTAAATGAGCCCTTGCAATGAAGGAAGAAGCCTTGTTAGTTAGAAATGAAAAGAAAGCCTTATTGTTCGAGAATTAAAGCACTCAATATATAAAAGAAATGGTAATCTAGACCAATCACACTTTTCTTTGATGTAATTAAATGGATTTAGAACACTAAAGATGTACAAATGGGTTTATTGCCAAGAATATAATGATTATTATTGGCACAAAAGTTAATTACGAGATCATTTTGGGTGAAAGAGCCCTCACAACAAAAGAGAAGTCTTGTCATCAAAAAAATGAAAAAATAGTCTCATTGTTTGGGCATAAAACCATCAAATACCTATAAGGAAAGCTGATTAAGATCAATGACTCTTTTACTTGATAGAATTCAATGCATTTAGAATACGAAAGGTATACATATGTGCTTGTTCTAATGAATAAAATGTTTTGTATAGAAATAAAAGTTAATTTCATCATCCTCTAACCAATATGCATGTTACAGGATTATCTAGATAGCTCAAAGGCTAGTAGGATCACATGCTCACTCAACTGACCACAAGAGCATTTTCCAAGCTATCAAGAGAGATGTTCTTTTCCAAACTAGAAAAGTTTTGCATGATAGTTACAAGAACCATTATTCTTTCACCATGGATGGAAAACCATTTACACTTGTTCCATTGACTCCAAAACAGATGTATGAAGACCAAGTGAGACTTTATGAATTATTGCAATAAGTTCATTTATACACCTTTGGTACATTAAATCCATTGAATTCCATCAAGTAAAATGAGTCATTGATCAATTACACGTATTGAATGGCTTAATTCTTAACCCAATTTTTCATAACAAGAATTTTCTAATCATTGGAAGGACAAATTTACACAATATGATGATGAAATTAACCATTGTATCTACACAAAACATTATAATCATAGCAAAAATCTTGTTTGTAAATCTTTAATACTTTATATCCATCAAATTCCATCAAAAATTGTGTGATTGGCCTATATTGCCATTTTTGATTCATAATTTGTGTAAATGAGTGCTTGCAATGAAAGAAGCTTTGTTAGTTAGAAATGAACAGATGTTCTCATCATTCAGGAATTAAAGCACTCAATATATATAAGCATGTTTGTGTCTTCTCAAAACATTACTTTGATTGGAACAAAGCACGTTTGCACACCTTTCCTTATAGGTATTGAATAGTTTAATTATTGAACAATGAAACTGTCCAATTTTTCATAAGAAGATTTCTCATTTTATTTGAAGGACAAATTTACACTAAATGATGATGAAGTCAACATTTATGTTTACATAAAACATTATATTCATTTCTACAAGCTCATTTGTACATCTTTAGTTCTCTAAATGCATTGAATTTCATAAAAAAAAAAAGAAAAAAAAAGTGTGATTAATGTAGATTACCGTTCAATTATGTATTTAGTGTTTCAATTCCTAAATAAGACAATCTCTTCATTTCTAGCTAACAAGGCTCCTTCCTTTGTTGCAAGGGCTTTCAAACAAAATGATCTCATAATTAACTTATATCATCAACAAACATTATATTTATTGCAACAAGGCTATTTGTACATCTTTGGTACACTAAATCCATTGAATTCCATCAAAAAATGGTGTAATTGGTCTAGAGCACCATTTCTTATACATATTTTGTGTAAATGAGTGCTTGCAAAAAAAGAAGGAGCTTTGTTAGTTAGCAATGAAGAGTTAGTGTCATTATTTAGAAATTGAAACACTCAATACATATAATCATGTTTATGTCTACACAAAACCTTATGACCATCACTGTTTAAACACCTTCAGTACTCTGTAGCCATTGAATTCCATCATGTAAAATGAGTCATTGATCTTCATTAGCTTTGCTAATAAGTATTGAATGGTTTAATTCCTAAGCAATGAGACTACTCTTTAGTTTTTCATAACAAGAATTCTCTTATCATTGGAAGGACAAATTTACAAAAAATGTTGATGAAATTAACAATTTTGTCAACAAAAAAGGTTAATGATGCTGATTTGTAAATCTTTCATACTCTGAATTCATTGAATTTCAACAAATAAAAAAAAAGTGTGATTCATCTACATTACCTTTTCCAATATGCATTTAGGGTTTTAATTCCTGAATGAGACAATCACTTCATTTCTAGCTAATAAGGCTCCTTCCTTCATTGTAAGGACTCATTCACACAAAATGATCTTGTTATTAACTTTTGTGTCCATAACAAACATTATATTCATTGTAATACTATTCATTTCAGGACCAACATCAATTAAGGTGATAGAAAAGAAAATATATTCTTTATTAACAATTACTATAATATTTATATGCCATTTATGGGTAATAAATTTATGAACAAGTTTAATATATTGAAGACTTTCAATGTTCACATCTTCCTTTAAGGAAGTTTCTAGAAGCATTAAAGATGTTTCTTCCTTATTAGGTAGAAAGCTTGTTTGTAAATCTTTGGTACTCTATATCCATTGAATTCCATCAAAAATTGGTCTGATTGGTCTAAATTACCATTTTTGATTCATATTGTGTAAAATAGTTCTTGCAATGAAAGAAGAAGCTTTGTTAGTTAGAAATGAAGAGATGTTTTCATTATTTGGGAATTGAAGCACTCAATATGTATAAGCATGTTTGTGTCTTCTCAAAACATTACTTTTAGTGGAACAAAGCATGTTTGCACACCTTTTCTTATAGGTATTAAATGGTTTAATTCTAGAACAATGAGGTTATTTGTTCAATTTTCCATAACAAGATTTCACATTTAATTTAAAGGATAAATTTACACTAAATAATGATGAAATCAACATTTGTGTTTACATAAAACATTATATTAATTGCTCTAAGCTCATTTGTACATTTTTGGTACTTTAAATGCATTGAATTTCATAAAAAAAAAAAATGGTGTGATTGGTGTAGATTACCTTTTCAAAGATGTATTTAGTGTTTCAATTCCTAAATGAGACAATCTCTTCATTTCTAGCTAACAAGGTTCCTTCCTTTATTCCAAGAGCTCGTTTAGACAAAATGATTTCATAATTAACTTTTGCTTCATCAACAAACATTATATTCAATGCAACAAGGTTGCTTATACATCTTTGGTACACTAAATCCATTAAATTCCCTCAAAAAATGGTGTGATTGGTCTAGAGTACCATTTCTTATACAAATTTTGTGTAAATGAGTGCTTACAACAAAAGAAGGAGCTTTGTTAGTTAGAATTGAACATTTAGTCTCATTATTTATGAATTGAAACACTCAATACATATAAGCATGTTTGTGTCTGCACAAAACCTTATAACGGTGCTTGTTTGAACACCTTTGGTACTTTGTAATCATTGAATTCCATCATGTAAATTGAGCCATTGATCTTTATTAGCTTTCCTAACAAGTATTGAATGGTTTAATTCCTAAGAAATAATACTGCATTTCAATTTTTCATAACAAGACTTCCCTTAACATTGGAAGGACAAATTTACAAAAAATGATCATGAAATTAACAATTTTGTCTACTCAAGACATTAGATTCATTGCAACAAGATCATTTGTAAATCTTTTGTATTCTAAATTCATTGAATGTCAAAAAAAAAAAGGGGGTTTTATTCATCTACAATCCCTTTTCAAATATGTATTTAGGGTTTAAATTCCTAAAAGAGACAATCACTTCATTTCTAGCTAACAAGGCTCTTTCCTTCATTGCAAGGACTCATTCTTACAAAATGATCTTGTATCTAACTTTTGTGTCCACAATAAACATTATATTCATTGCAACAAGCTCATTTGTACATCTTTGGTATGCTAAATCCATTGACTTCCATCAAAAAATGGTGTGATTGATCTAAATGATAATTTCTTATACATATTTTGTGTAAATGAGTGGAAGAAGGAGCTTTGTTAGTTAACAATGAAGTGACAATCTCATTATTTAGGAATTGAAATACTCAATACATCTAAGCATGTTTGTTCCTACACAAAACCTTATAATCATTGGAACAAACACATTTGCACACCTTTGGCACTTTGTACCCATTGAATTCCATCAAGTAAACTTTCATTTATTGAATGATTTAATTCCTGAATAATGAGATTGCCCCTTTAATTTTTTATAACAAGACTTCTCTTATCATTAGAAGGACAAATTTACACAAAATGATGATGAAATTAACATTTGCGTCAACACAAAGCATTATATTCATTGAAACAAGCTTGTTTGTACATCTTTGGTGAATTTAATCAAAAATTGGTGTGATTAGTCTAGATCATCATTTCTTCTACATATTTTGTGTAAATGAGTAATTCCATCTAATGAAAAAGCCATGTTAATTTGAAATGGAGAAACAAGATCATTATTCAGGAATTGAAACATTAGATATGTATAAGCACATTTGTGTCTATATAAAACATTATATTTATTGGAACAAGCATGATTGTGTAACTTTGATACATTATACCCATTGAATTCCATCAAGTAAAATGAGTCATTGGTCTTTATTATCTTTCCTTATAGGCATTGAATTGTTTAATTCCTAAATAATGAGACTATCTTTTCAATTTTTCATTGCAAGACTCCACTCTCATTAGAAGAACAAATTTATGCAAAAAGATAGTTAAATTAACTTTTGTGATTACATAAAATATTATATTCATTGCAATGAAACAATGAGATTGACTCTTTAATTTTTCATGACGAGAGTACTTCAAATCCATTGAATTTCTTCAAAAATAAAAAAAGGTGTGATTGGTCTAAATTACCTTTTCAAATACATATTGAGAGTTTCATTTTCTAAAAAAGGCCATCTTTTAATTTTTAAATAATAGGCGTCCTTCCTTCATTGTAAGGACTAATTCACATAAATTGATCTTGTAATTAATTTTTGTGTCAATGACATGCAACAGGCTTGTTTGTGCATCCTTTGCACACTAAATCCATTGAATTCTTTAAAAAATGGTGTAATCAATCTAGATTACCATTTCTTATACATATTTTGTGTAAATGAGTGATTGCAATGAAAGAAGGAGCCTTCTTAGCTAGAAATGAAGAGACAGTCTTATTATTTAGGAATTGAAACATTCAATTCATATAAGCAAGTTTGTATCCACTCAAAACATTATATTTAATGGAGCATGCACATTTGCACACCTTTGATACTATGTACCCATTGAATTCCATCAAGTAAAATGAGTCATTGATCTTTATTAGTTTTCCTTATAGGTATTAAAAGGCCCAATGCTTGAACAATGAGATGAACTCTTCAATTTTTCATGATAAGATGTCACATTTCATTAGAAGGAAAAACTTACATGAAAGGATGGTGAAATTACCATTTGTCCACACAAAACATTATATTCATTGCAACAAGATTATTTGTACATCTTTGGAGCCCTAAATCCATTGAATTCCATCAAAAAAAAATGGTGTGGATAGCCAAGATTACCATTTTTTTTAATTATTTGTGTAAATAAGTGCTTGCAATGCAAGTAAGAGGTTTATTAGTTTGCAATGAAGAGTTAGTCTCATTATTCAAGAATTGAAACACTTAATACATGTAAGAACATTTGTGTCTACACAAAACATTATAATCATTGGAACAAGCATGTTTGAACAACTTCGGTTCTTTATGCGCATTGAATTCCATCAAGTAAAATGAATCATTGATCTTAATTAGCTTTCCTTATAGGTATTGAATGGTTTAATTCCTGAAGAACAAGGCAATCTCTTCAATTTTTCATGACAAGGCTCTAATTTTCATTGGAAGGACAAATTTACATGATGGTATGTCTACACAAAACATTATATTCATTGTAACAAGCTCTTTATGAATCTTTGGGACCATAAATCCATTAAATTTCATCATGAAAAGGTGTTATTAGCCTAGCTTACCTTTTCAAATATGTACTGAGAGTTTCATGTCCTGAATTAGACCATCTTTATATTTCTAGCTAATAAGGTTCCTTTTTTTTTTTGTTTTAAGGACTCATTTACACAAAAAGCTCTTACAATTAACTTTAGGGTCAACAACAAATATTATATTCCTTGTAACAAGCTCATTTTTATGTCCTTCATTCATTGAATCCATTTAATTCCATCAAAAAATTGTGCAATCAGCCTAGATTGCCCATCCTTATACATATTTTGTGTAAATGAGTGCTTACAATGGAAGAAGAAGATTGTTAGTTAGAAATGAAGAAATAGTCTCATTATTCAAGAATTGAAAAACTCAGGATGTATAAGCAAGTTTGTATCTACATAAAACATTATTATCCTTGGAACAAGCATGTTTGCACACCTTTGGTACATTGTTGCCATTGAATTCCCTCAAGTAAAATGTGTCATTGATCTTTGCTTGCTTTCCTTATAGGCATTGAATGGTTTAATTCTTGAATAAAGAGATTGTCTCTTCAATTTCCCATGTCAAGACTTCACTTTTCATTGGAAGGACAAATTTACACAAAATGATGGTGAAATTAACATTTTTGTCTTCACAAAACATTATATTCCTTACAACATGCTTGTATGTACACCTTTGGTACTTTACACCCATTAAATTACATCATAAAAGGGTGTGATTAATCTAAATTACCGTTTACAAATACGTATTGAGAGTTTTATTTCCTAAATGAGACCATCTTTCATTTCTAGCTAACAAGGCTGCCCTTTCCTTCATTGTAAGAACTCATTCACACAAACTGATATTATAATTAGCTTTTTTGTCAACAAAAAACCTTATATCCATTGCAAAAAGCTCATTTGTACATCTTTGGTACAATACATCCATTCCATCAAAAACTAGTGTAATTGGTCTAGATTACCATTTCTTATACATATTTTTGTGTAAAAGAGTGTTTGAATGAAAGGAGCTTTGTAAGTTAGAAATAAAGAGACAATCTCATTATTTAGGAATTGAAAGACTCAATACATATAAGCATTTTTGTATCTACTCAAAACATTATGTTAAATGGAATAAGCATATGTGCACACCTTTGGTACTCTATACCAATTGAGTTCCATCATGTAAAATGAGTTGTTAATCATTTTTATCTTTTCTTATAGGTATTGAATGGTTTAATTCCTAAACAATCAGAGTATCTCTTCAATTTTTCAAGACAAGACTTTGCATTGGAAGGAAATATTTATGCAAAATGATGGAGAAAGTAACATTTACATCTACACAAAACATCATAACCATTGAAACAAGCTCATTTGTACATCTTTGGTCTTTAGTACTTAAATCCATTGAATTTCATCAAAAAGTGTTATGATTTATCTAGATTACCTTTTGAAATTCTTATTGAGAGTTTCATTTTCTGAAGGAGGCTTTTCATTTCTGGTTAAAAAGGCCCCTTCCATCATTCCAAGGACCTATTCATGCAAAATGATCTCATAATTAATTTTTGGTTAAATAGAAAAATATTATATTCATTGCAACATGCTCATTTTTATATTTTTGGTACTTTAAATCTATTTAATTCCATGGTGTGATTCATTTAGATTACCATTTCTTTTACACATTTTGTGTAAATCAGTGTTTATAATGAAAGAAGGAGCTTTGTAAGTTAAAAATGAAGAGATGGTCTCATTATTTAGGAATTGAAACACCCAATATGTATAAGTACATTTGTGACTACTCAAAATATTATATTAATTTGAACAAGCACATGTGCGCACCTTTGGAGTAAAATGAGTCATTGATCATTTTAGCTTTACTTATAGGTATTGAATGGTTTAATTGCTAAACATTGAGATTATCTCTTCAATTTTTCAAGACAAGACTTTACATTTCATTGGAAAGACAAATTGGGTGATTTCACCTAATATAAAGCTTGTCAATACAAAAAAGTAAACAATTGCTGCATGGATTTACTTCACTTAATACAATTGTTCATTACAACAAATAACATTGCTTACTGTTTATTTTTGCATGGATTTAAAGACAAGAAAAGATAAACTAGGGTTTGCCTACTAACAAAAAATAAACTATGGTTTGTAGATTCAAAGAAAAAGAGGTTTTAGAATGAGGCTAAGAAGAAAAACAAAAAGAAAAAAGCTCAAATTTAGAAAAATAAACCTTATTTAAGCCCTAAAGCTCTGATACTAGCTAATGTAAACCCTAAAACATGTGGCTTAGGGACCCAACATGCATAAGGAATCAAATAAAAACCCAAGAAAGCAAAATTAGACTTCAATCATGTAAGACCTAGCCCCAATGTTCAAGGAAAATGAGCCTGAGGTATAAAGAAGGATACGGATATCACACCTAAGAAAAGAACAAATTTGGGAGTGATAAGTTGAGTTAAATGCCACAAGAAGAGTTAATTCTTGATAACTTCTCTAGTTTGTGAAAGAACCAAAAGAAAAATTTCTCATTTCCTAAATAAGCTATCAACAAATCTACTCCTATTTGTTTTAAGAGTTGTTACAAAAAATCCTCACTAGCACTTAACATTGGGCCATTCAACATATTCAATTAATAATGTCTTAAGCCTTATTATGATATGTTTTGTTGACCTTCAAGCTTAAATTATCTTCTTTGACCCAAATTTCTTCAATTAACCAATTAAGTGCTTCCTTCATCATTTTAGCTCTTAAACTTGTTTGACCCCTTTTGAATGCTCAATAGATCTTTAGAAGCCCTCCATGGATCTCATTAGTAATAAAAGGAGGAGCCTTGTTTGTTTGAAATGAAGTGACAGTCTCATTATTCAACAATTGAAACACTTAATAGATATATGAAAAGATTATCTAAACTAATTACACCATTTGTTTTTTTTATGGAATTCAATGGATTTAGAGTACCAAAAATGTGCAAACATGTTTGTTGCAATGAATATAATATTTACTATTAATTACAAGATCATTTTGTGAGAATCAGTCCTTGCAACAAAAAAAGGAGCCTTGTTATAAAAAAAGCGAAGAGATGATCTCTTTGTTCAAAAATTAAACTATTCGATATCTCTAAGGAAAGTTAATCAAGATCAATGATTCATTTACTTGATGGAATTCAATTGGTTTAGAGTACCAAAGGTGTCCAAACATACTTGTTCCATTGAATATAATGTTTTATGTGGACACAAAAGTTAATTTCATCGTCATTTTGCATAAATGAGTCCATAAAACGAAGGAAGGAGTCTTTTTAATTGGAAATGAAGAGACGGTCTCATTATTCAACAATTCAAAAACTTAATACATATATGAAAAGGCAATTTAGACAAATCACACCTTTTTTTTTTTATGGAACTCAATTAATTTAGAGTACCAAAGAGGTACAAATAAGCTTGTGGCAATGAATATAATGCTTGATGACACAAAAGTTAATTATGAGATCATTTTTTGTGTGAATGAGTCCATGCAGCAAAAAGAAAAGTCTTGTTATAAAAAAAATGGAGAAACAGTCTCATTGTTAAGGGAAGTTAATCTAGATCAATTGCTCATTTACTTGATGGATTTCAATGCATTTATTGTCTTAAGGGTGTGAAAACGAACTTGTTCACAAAAGTTAATTTCACCTTCATTTTGTGCAAATAAGTCCTTGCAACAAAGGAAGAAGCCATGTTGATTAGAAGTGAAGAAATTGTCTCATTATTCACCAATTAAAACACTTAATATGTATAAAAAAGGTAATGTAGATCAACCACACTTTTTTTTTTAAATGAAATTTGATGGATTTAGAGTATCAGAGATGTACAAAAAATTAATTATGAGATAATTTTGTACAAATGAGTCCTTGCAATGAAATAAGAAGTCTTGTTATTAAAAATGAAAAGGCGTTCTCATTGTTCAAGAATTAAACCATTCAATGGGTTCAGAGTACCCAAGGTGTGCAATAGAATTCAATGGGTTTAGAGTATCAAAAGTTTGCAAATGTGCTTGTTCCAATGAATATAATGTTTTGTGTACACACAAGAGTTAATGTCACCAACATTTTGTATAAATGAGTCTTTGCAATGAGGGAAGGAGCCTTGTGGGTTAGAAATGGAGATACAATTTCATTATTTAGTAATTAAAACACTCATTATGTACATAAGAAAAGGTAATCTAGACCAATCACACTTTTTTTTAACATGGTTTGAATGTTTCATTACCTAAAAGTTATTTTAGATCTTAATTATGATTTCTAACATGGTTCAAATGATTCATTATTTGAAAGATCATATTGTCTTCATTCTTTACTAGCAATGCTTCTCTTTTTGTTTCAAGGCTCATCCATAAAAAACAAACATGAAATTAACTCTTTTTTACACAAAATTTTAGACTCAATGTGACAACCACATCAATATATCTTTAGTAGACTTAATTGAATGAATTCCATACACCAAAGGAGTTAATGATCTTGATTAACTTTTTTAGTATGGTTTGGATGGTTAATTGTGTAAAAAATGAGACCACCACTTCATTTATTGCTAATAAGTCTTGTCCTTTGGTTGCCAAGACTCATCAAGACAAATGATCATGAAATGAACAATTTTTTCTGCACCAAACATTAGATTCTTTGTGATATGCACATGAATACACCTTTGGCAATCTATCCATTCAAGTCTATCAAAGAAAGGACTCATTGATCTTGATTAGCTATTCTTCCAAGAATTGAATGGTTCAATCTTAAAGGGTATGACCTATACTTCATTTCATGCTAATATGGCTTCCCTTTTCATTGAAAGGACTCATTTAGAAAAAACAATCATGAGTCTATATTTTTAAGTAATTTAAGAGTGAGATTTTTTATTTTTTAATGAATATTAAGTAATTTAATATTTAGATTCTATAAATTATATAAAAAGTCATTGAATTTGAACAATAGTTAGAATCGAAAATGAATTATTCAAAACAGTGTTTTTTTTTATTTGTTGAAATAAGATATATTTTATTTTTAGGTGAATTTAGAGTAACTTTTTATTAAAATTACAAAATTTATAATAAAAGTTTATAAATTTCAATAACATTTATTTTGATTTATATTATTATTAAAATTTAAGATTTTGTATTCAAAAATGTGATTTTTTTACTTTTAATGAATGTAAACTAACTTAATGTTTAAATTATGCAAATAATATAATAAGAATTTAAATTTAAATAATAGTTTAAATAAAAAATATAATTATTAAATTAATCACTTTTTTATGCAAATATAATTTATTTTATTTATTGATAAAATTTAAGTAACTTTTTTATTGAAATATTAGAAATTATAATAAAAGATTTTAAATGTAAATAACATTTAAATTGATTTATACAATGATTAAATATTGAGTTTTGTACTAAAAAATATTTTTTTTTCGTAAATGTTAAGTAATCTAATATTTAAATTACATAAATTCTATAAAAAAAACGTTAAATTTGAATAAAGGTTAGAATAGAAAATGAATTACTCAAATTAGTCATTTTTCATTAAAATATAATTTATTTTAACTTTTTTTTTTTGGTAAATTTAGAGTAATCTTTTAAAGAAACAGTAGAAATTATTATAAAATATTATAAATTTCAATAACATTTAGGTAATTTAAATAGTTATTAAAATTTAGAATTTTACATTTAAAATTATTATTTTTAACTTTTTATGAATTTTGACTAAATTATTAATTCAATTGCTTAATTCACATAAAAAAATTAAATTTAAATAATAGTTAAACTAAAAAAATATAATTAATTAAATCATTTATTTTTTATTTAAATAAGATTTATTTAACTTTTTTAGTGAATTTAGAATAATTTTTTTTATAGAAATTACAAAAATTGTAATAAAATATCATAAATTTGAATAATATTTACTTTAATTTAAGTAAAAACTAAAATATAAAGTATTATAGTAAAAAAAAAAAATGTTGTTTCTTAATTTTTGAATGTTAATTAACCTGTTCCTCAAATTATATAAATATCATAAATTAAATTTAGAAGGTTCCAAAACCCCTTTCGATGGGTTCAATAACTACAGATCTTGTCTCATATTTTTAATTTATTAATAGTATAAACAATCTTTATGACAAATATGAGGATAGATTTCATCCTTAAGATAAAAGTGTGCTACCTCATTAAGTCAAAGTTAAGCATAATTGTTCTCAAGAAGACAAAAATAACCCATATATATTGGAATTAACTAACAAGTTAACCCTTTGTCTAGAGCATGCTCATAAGTGTCTCATGAATTTTATCAACTTAAAAATTAGAATTTTTGGATGCATTTTTTACTAATGAAATAACCAACTCTACTGGTGATTGCAACCCCTATATGAGTGGGCATTTGCTCATAAAACTTTCCTGACAAAAATTCACAATTTAAAAAATTAGGAAGAGAATTAGAATTTCCTTATATAAACTCAATGTCAAAATCAAAAGCAAATAGTATTTCTTGTCATCTAGTAAAGATTTGTTTTGATGCTATGTTCTCAACATCATTAGTAAGAATATCTTTTGCAATTTTGCAATCAATTCTTAAAAGAAATGTTAGATGTAATAAATCACTTTCAAACTTTTGACTGCATAATACTATAAAAAGAATTTCTTTTTTAATCATAGAGTAATTAACTATAGTGCCTTTCCATAATCCAAAGGTGAAGTGAAGTAGTTGTTCTTATAAGTGTTGCCTAAGGATACTACCATAAACTTTATCAGATACATTTGTCTCAATGATTTTGAAGGCATTAGGATGGGGTATAGCCAAACAAGGGAGTTCTTTAACTCTAGATTTTATCTTTGTAATTGTTATTGGTGTCGAATTTTGTTAAGAAACTTTAAGACAAACTCAAATGATCTATCAATAGGAATAATAGAACCATTTTCTATGAAGTGACCAAGGAAACAAATCTTGGTTTGAAATATCTTGATTTTTCTTGCCAAAGCAGCCGATCCTATCCTTTTCATTACATTAATGAATAATTGTAGATGTTTAAAATGTTGTTTGATGGTATTAGGAAAAAACCAACACATCATTGATATAAACAATCATAAATGCAAAATAAGCATTAAATATTTCATTATCATCTAAAATTTAGAAAGAGTATTTTTTAAACCAAAAGGCATGACATTCCATTCCTAATGCTCAAAAGTAGTTGTAAATGTTGTTTTATATCTGTCTTTCTCATTGATCTAGATTTGCCAATAATTAAATTTCATATCAAAATTTGAAAATATCTTGGTTTCATAAAGTTGATTAAGCTGATTATGTCTAAGATACTTAATCCATTGTAATGCCTTAGTTAAAGGCTTATAGTTAATAACTAATCTAGGAACACCTAGTTCCAATTCTACATTATTTTCCACATAAAATGCAAGACAACTCCAAGGACTTGTACTTTATCAAATAAGTCCTTTCTTAAGGGGTTCTTATATCTTTATTTTATATATTTCTAAATGCCAAGGGCCTATAGCAATGGGTCTAGCCTTTGTTGAAATTTGATTTTCACGAAAGTCTAGCTCATATGGTAGTTCAACAATATGTTCATTCATATTCCATAAGGCAATAGGAATTTTTAAATATATCAGTGATTCTATCATTTTTTTTTTTTAATTTCCTGTACTTACCTATAATAACAAGAGAAGAGATTTTCTCTTATAGATTAATATGGGAAAACAATTTGCTTGTAACTTTCACTCCAAGGATATAGAAGAAACTACATGACCTTAGAGATATAGGGCTGGTTTTAGTGACCACCCTTAAGGAATTCAGTTAAGAGATACACAAATGATAGGGTTCAATCACCATTCAATGAAATGCACCATAAAGATACAAAATTTAGAAGAAAACTCCTCAAATTCCTCAGGGTAAGAGTTTAATTAATCCTAAAAGTCTCCTCCATAAAAAGAAGGGAAAACTATAAATAAAAAGCTTTGGAACATCCCCTTAAGCATAAGAAAATGGAGCAATAACTCAATATTTTCGTACTAACCATCCACTCAACTACCCATTAAATGCTAATCGTGACTATGGACTACCTTAATGGCTAATCATAGAAAACTTGACTCTTGATGTTCTTGTTTCATGTGAAATTACACATCTAGAGCTTTCAAATGAATACTCATGAATAGGAAACATGTACTTGATAGTAACTTTGTTGATGATTATACTATTTATGCATATATGCTAAGATCAATCTTTTTTTAGGTACTAAGAGGACTAGAAAAGCACTTGGACTCATGCTTTCTCTCACACATCCCTTGATTATTAGATCCTTAACTTGCTGTTACAATTCTTCAAGTTCTTTAGGATTCATGTAATAAGTTGTTTTGTTTGGGATGATAGAGCCTGGAAGTAGGTCAATTTGGTGCTGAATATTCGTCATTAAAGGTAGGCCATGGTGATGTGTCCCACATCAGTTCCTGAGGGGGTCTTTGGGTTGTTTATAAGGGTTGGGTCAACCCTTCACTCTTGAACATCTGCATTCAATAATGCTCAGGTAGAAATCTCCCTTTCAATTCCTTCTTCATTTTCTCCCATGTTCTTATTTTTCTTCTTCCCTTTTGATCCTCTTGTTTCTTCAAATTTTCCCACCATAAAGGGGCATACTTCTTGAGTTTCGAGGCCACCAACTTTACCTTCCTATCCTCAAGAAATTCAAAACACTCAAAAAATACTTTCAACAGTATTCAGCCAATCAAGAAACTCATTAGGTTGCATTTTTCCTTTAACCTTGGGAATTTCATTCTTCATGTCAAAGTCTCTGAAGTTGGAATGATTCCTTCTCATAAAAGATCAATGAGAAGAGGAGTCATTACCTAATTCTTGATAATCATTAGAAAATGGGTTCACATGTGTAGCATCAGAAGAATCATTATCATGATCATGTGTTCCTTTATAATGATTGAAGTGTTACTGGACTTCAAGAAGTTGTCTCCTCAATTCGTCCATCTCAAAATCACTATTATCTCTATATTGAGTTGCAATACGTTGTCCACAATGAGCCATAAAAGCCAAGGCCCTAATACTAAACTTGATATGGAAAAAGGATTCGACTCTAACTTTCACATTAAGGATACAAGAGAAACTCTGCCACCTTAGAGGTATAGGGTTGGTTACACTTACCACTCTTAAGGAATCCACTTAAGTGATACAAAAATGTTAGGGTTAAGTCCCCACTTAATGGAATCCAACATAGAGATACAAAATTTGGAAGAAAACTCTTCAAATTTTTCAATGTAAGAGTTTAATTAATCCCAAAAGTCTCCTCCACAAATACAAGAGAAATTATAAATAAAATGTTTTGGAACATCCCCTTGAGCATAGGAAAATGGAGCAATAACTTAATATTTTCATAGTAACCATCCACTCAACTAGCCATTAAATGCCAATTTAGACTTTTGACTATCTTAGTGGATGATAAAGGAAAACTTGACTCTTAATGTTCTTGATTCATACAAAACTAGACATTCAAAGCTTTCAAATGACTACTCATGAATTGTCATTGGGCTTGAACTGAAGGTCCAATAATTGTAACAAGTTTGACATGCATTCTATTCTTCTAATAGCAAAATGAGAATTTTCTTTTTTTTGTACTAGGGTGAAGTCTCGAATTAATTCTAGGTTTTCTCATGAGATGCTCTTGCATCATCATCAACGCTTTATAAGCAATCTCCACTTGAAAAGAACAAATGAAATTTTTTTGTTCTCTTAATTTTTTTCTGAAGTAAAATATATCTCTTTATACTGAGAGGCATATATAAATTCAAAGCTAATAATCTTTCAACTAATTTTGGCTTAAATACCCTAATAATTAATTTCTTTTAATAAGGTAGTGCATCATAATCAAAAAAAAAAAAAAAAAAAAAATCCTAAAATAACATATTGGGATAAATTCCAATAAAATAAAGGAGTTTTCAATCTTAATTTTCTTTCCTTGTAGGTATAAAATGGTTCAATTCTTGGAGAATGAAATTGTCTCATCATTTCTTCCTAACAAGTTTTCAATTTCTCCTTTAGTCACAAGGATTTATTCTCATAAAGTAATTATGAAGTTAAAATTTGTGGTGCATGCACCAAACATCAAATTAATCATGAGAAATAATGACATTATGACCTCACACTCAAAATCCATTAAATGTCATCAAACAAAAAAGTAAATGATC